>VZRQ01010598.1:55811-132412 GCA_013397975.1 Machaerirhynchus nigripectus | reverse complement strand
TTTTTTTTTTTTTAAATACTGGGCAAATCTGGAACTTTCACGAAGTGGAAGGGAAAAAACCCCCAAGTTATTTATACTTTTCTGCTCTTCTACGTAATCTCTGCTCCTTTTTCATTTCTGTCTGTATGTTGCAAATTCTGGGTACTGCCCTGTTGTGCCTAATCCATTGCCTTCCTGGCTTTCCAGAAACTGATTTGTAGGAACCTGCAATAAACATATAGCATGATTAAAGCCCTGCAAAGGATGGTGAGTTACATGTGAAAATCTCTCTTCTGAATTATCTTTTTCCCAGTGAAAATTAGAATTTCTCAAGGTTTTCACCTCAGTATTAGCTTCTGTTTACAGCAGAATATTAATTTTGTGTTCTGCACATTCTCAGTGTCCCTAACCAGCTTCCTAAAGTATTTTTCAAATCTACTAGAGGTCATTTTTTCAAGCTTCTTAAGTAATAGCAGTGAGTTTTACTATACCTTTTTCTCCTCTCTCTACTGACAGGAGGCATTACTGCCATTTGGCAAATACTGTGCTTTTACTTTATTTTTTCCTATTCCTTTCTCAAAGGGATTTTGTAAGAGTTACAAAAAGCAGGTCAGCTCTGCAAGCACCTATACACAAATTTCTGCTGTTTTTAAAAGGTAATGTAAAAAGAAAATAATTTACATTCAAAACTTAGTAAAAAGATTGCTGAAGCCAGGAACCAGAAGAAAGAAGCTAGGAAACGATCAACTAAGATCCAGTTGTTTTTACTTCCATCTTATCTATACTTAATTTTTTCAGCAAATTTCAGCAGATTTTTCAGTTGTTGCTATTTTATCTCCTTTAAGCACCATTCAGTATGCAAACATAATCACTCTCAGTATTTTTCTTGTATGGATTTAAGAACTGTAATGCTAGACCAAAATATCTTATTTTTTTCCCCCTGCCTTGCAAATATAAGCTGGTATAAATGGCTCCAGTGAGTAATTTTCCTTAAGGGCCACTACATAAGTCTGGCATATTCTCTGACTATCCACATTACTGAAGGTTGCTTACAGCTTTGAGCAAAACAGTGAGTGTACTGCCATCCTCATGATCAGGCATCCAAGGAGACAACTCTTTTGATAAGTTACAGAAAAAAGGACTCTCTGTTTGCTCAAACACTTGTTCAAACACTTCAGCTTCCTGCCAAAGCCTGTTCATACTTCAGGCTCCTGGTGGATCCTGGATATGCAAGCCCAGCAATCTACCCATGATCAGTGAGTCACCATGGCATGATTATCCTATGATCAAACCACTTTTGCTTCCTTTTGCTGTGGCCATTCCACACTGGAGCCTTTCCAAATAAGTCCACATCCTCCTGCTCAGGGATCTGTTGATCTTTTCAGTACCACATGTTCGAGATTGTAGCAGTAAATCCTTGTACCAAGGACTGCTGCACTGAGCACCACTGACAGGTAGAACATTACAATGCCAAACTTAATAATTTCTATGATTATCTGTTCATCCTCTCAGCCAGTTCACCCGGGACAATCAGCATCATTTTCCAGTTGTGGCAAGCCATGTGGAGGAAGCACTGTTAAGACTTTTTGGTGCCATGATAACGACTACAAAGGAGCCACCGCACAAATGAGTAGGGAATCCAGGAGAGAATGAGCGGAAAAGGTGATGCTAAAATGAGGAGCTGGAAGCTGGGTAACAGTTGTTTGGGGGACTGGAATGTACTCAGGCCTACTTTCATCGATGTAAACTTAATCCACAAATCAAACTGAATCCAGTGCAGTAATAAAAGTGACAGATAACTCACAACAAAATATGGGCATGAGATGAGTTTTCTGGAAAGAGCCTCAAACAACCGCAATAATCACGTAAGCAATCTCTGAAACTCAGCCCAACTCAGCCCCCTGTAGCACTGTGAAAGAGTGGGCAGCAGAGGATGGACATGCACAGCAGCATTCCAGCTCTGCCTTGGAACCCCAGCAATGGAAATAGCCACAACTCTCTTTGTTTGAGATCTGTGGCTCTTTGTTACATCCCTCAAGGTTTCTGTGCCTTAAAGATAAATCTTGTCAGCCAGAGACAGTGTCCCTCTGGTCTTCTGTGGAATGTTTCTGCTCCCTTTTGTGATGTAGTGAGAGGTATTTTCTCTGTGTACTGTAAGCTGGTAGCTGCTATAACCTAGGCAGTACAACAAGATGCCTGTTTTCAAAGACTGTTATTTCAATTTTTTAGATGTTTGCAAAATGGTGGTGTCCTTAAAAGAACAACCCCACCATGCAGAGGACTGAAGGAAAACTCTAATTTAACTAAAGAGCCCTAAAGCTGTCTCAGTTCAGACTTGTTCCCAAGAGAATACTGCTGGGAGCCAACTACCACTGCTTCCTTCTTTGCTTTCTGTTACTGTCAAGACCGAATCTATTTTTTACTGACATGCCACTTATAATATGCTGTGAAATGCAGACAAAATGCAAAGGGAAATTGCAAGCTGTCTTGATAAACATTTGACATCAGTTTCCAAAGCCTGGAAATAGTTTTGTGCTGCTCTGAACTCAGGTAAGGCAGCAAGGGTATTACAGCAGTACAGCATTTTTGGGCTGTAATTGCACAGAAGAAATGACAGCTGTGAGATAAACAGCACCCTTCTGTGAAAGAGCATATTCCAGCATCTTTATATTCAGACTACAGTACAGAGTGGCTCTTGATCAGTAACATGCCTGTGCTTCTGACTTTCTCAGTAACTGCCCAAGTCACTTCATTTGTTGATCGGCTATGAAGTAAAAATAAAATATGTAAGTACCTTTGTAAACCAGTTCAAGATATTGTGACGGATATGCTATATAAATGCTATTTATTATGGCAATCATTTCTTTGCTACATTCACAATTTTCTTATCCAGGTCCAAACAGAATTTAAAACATCTTGATAATACTTCACTGACACCCTTTACTTTGCAACTTGGATTTTAAACATGGGTGTCCTCCCCTGCTTAATCGACTTTCAGCCTTGTTCTCTCCAACCTTTTTCCTGATTCCCTGACAGGAGCTGCTCTGTCATTTGTGCTGCTTCAGCAGTCTCAGACTGCCTTTAACCTACTGAATCACTTCCTGACTTTATGTGATGCCTGTAAACTTCTCTTCACTTAATCTGAAGACGAGCATTTCAATCAATTTCTCCACTTTAGCAAACTCACATGCTGTAATGAATCTTGCAAGATAGTAATTTTTGCTGCATTTTAAATTCAGCTCTTTTTTTTTTTTTTTTTTTTTTTTTTTTTGCCATCTCTGTCATTTTCCTTTTGCCTTGCTAGGTAAACTGCCTGCAAGTACTTTGGTAGAATTTATACTTCTTTCCTTCTGTTTCATTTTGTAAATAGTTTTGAACAACAACAAAAATAATGTTATCTAAGGATGCAGGTACATTTACAAAATGTCAGAAAAACATATTTTTGGCAATAATCCCAGAGCAAAACAAAGATATTCTGGGAAGGCCTCCATTTAAAAATAAATCCCATTCTAAACCAGGGATCCTTGTGCTTTTTCAGAGGAATGAGTCCTGTCATTCCTTACCCACAGCTACGAGAACCTTACACACAGTAAGGTCCTCACTGCAACGAGTTAAGAGTCTCGGAGTTACAACACTGCCCCATATCTACACATCTTTCTTCACATTGCCCTGACTGAAGCCTCCCATCTGCTGCCAGCATCCCTCTTCCCAGCCTGCAGCAGCACAGTAACCACAGAAATTATCTGCAAGGGAAAAATTACATCTATCTCATTTTCAGCTGTCTTTTAAAGAAGTTAACAGCTGGAAATAAAGGGACGAAGCAGCAGCTGGTTATTTCTGCAATGTAATAATGAGGAAAGCATTACAGTGGAAGTTCTTCCACTTCTTCCAGCTCTGTGGAAGAACTTGTGGAGTTTGCTCACTGAGTGCAGGAGTAGAATCAAAGAATTTTAAGATGTCCTTCCATTCCAGCCCCCTGCTCACCAAGTGACCCTGTAAAATTAAAATTAAGTTTCTACCTGTCTGTGTTTCTTTGGGCAGATATGGCATTTAATTCCTTCTGGAAGGTGCAGCCCAGGGGAAGGCAAGTCCTGTCCGTATTGCCTGGACACTGTCCATGCCTGTGTAAATTAGCAGGATGCTACAAGCACACTTCCCTGTCCTCAGTGGATGTCCTATGATGGGAGCTGCAGTGGGGAAAAAAGCAGGCCTCCTAGCATCAAGCTAGGAATGGGATGGGATGGGATGGGAATTCTCTCCTGGACTCTCACAAGTTCTCTGAATTTCTCCATGTCACTGCAGCACAAGGGAGGAAACCAGATTCCCAGTTGAGCTAAGGGGAAAATAGAACCCTTACTCAACAAGACAGTTTATTTCTTTGACTGACTGACTGACTGTCAGAAGTAAAAAGAGTTACAAAAATTACACTCATAGCCTGAAAAATAAAACTTTATGTAAGCTAAACCTGAACAGAGGCTAAAGCTCTAGAAAAGTGCTGGAGGACCAGGCTGGCAATGGGACACTTACTGTGAATGCCAGGCTTCCCCATCCTTCTGCATGTCTGCTGCTTGGGACATTGCTGGGTCCTTAGGAAAAAATACAGCTGCAGCCCAGCCCGTTGTAAATTCTGCTTTACTTCTGTCTCCTTGTTACTTGCCTTAGAATAAATACTAATATTTTGCATGTTTCTATATCTGAAACAGATCATATAAAATAACAATCTGGTACATTACAGTTACCTTCAGACATGCACAGGAGACACTCCTAGAACCTATTTGCAACAGCAGCCTCAATCATCTTATAGCCAAAACTGCAGTTCTGCAGAGGGATTGCAGTGCCATGTGGGATGAAAAGATGCTTTATACGGTATTACAGTGTTTCCAGACTTCCACTCTGCAGATGGCCATGGCATTTTCCACATGACTCCTACTGTAATACCAGAACCACATAAGTCATTTATAAGTAACTGATATGTCCCAGCACCTTGTAGTGCACTGTGCAGTATTCACAGCTGAACAGATGATGCAAAAGGAACATTAGCATGCCTCCTTGTCTTAATTTTATAGAGCGCAAATATGCATCCAGGGAAAGTAGAAAAGCGGAACAAACACTGATATATGTTAGCTAGCGCATGAAAATGTCAGAACTCCCATTAAATATGATAATCTAACATGCAACAGAACATGACCAGAGAAAATAAATTATTATTTTGTGTTGTGGTCAAAGCCTCTGAAAATACTGTTAGCATTGATCTGAATTCACTCGTATAATTGGCAATTACTTTGCTACTGGAGAAAGAGGTGTCTAATTGCTGAGAATGACCCGTCTGTCTTTGTTTTCCATTCTCTTTCTCCTTTCATTGGAGTAAATAGATATACACTTTATTTTTGTCTTTTCTTAGCACAAGATGTCATATAATAGCTTCTAAAAAAATCAGTAATGGGAGATATGAGTTGAAAAATACCAAGGAATACAAAACAAATTGTATGGCTTTTGTTGCTAAGAAAATATGGGGTGAACCCACCAGCTTTTAACCTTCAAGTATTCAATGTGTTATGCAGAATTCTCACAAAAAAACCTCAACCAAATTAAAAAAACCCAGCCAAACAACCACACCCCAAAAACCCAACATCCACCAACCAAACATTCAGGACACATGAATATCTATTTTCCTTAAACATTTTCTGTTTGCTTCCAAACATATTTTATTTCAATGCAAAGCTTCCTAATGAATTTTTTTCTTTAGACTCCTATCGAGGCAATTCAGGTGCTAATATTTCCGGTGTGGGGATCCTGGGCATAAAAAGAAACAACTGCAGTACTCCTTCCAGCTACAGCTGACTGTGGACTCAGGTCAATTTCAGTAGCAGCAATTTTGTACTTCCATCTCAAAGAAAATTACTAAAACATTTTTCTGAGCGACCATAAGAAACCTGCTACAGGTGCAGGGTAGAAAGCCAGAACTATTACAACACAGGAACTGGCTGTGAGTGTCAGACACCACTAAGACAGTAAATGATAATCAAATTATAATTCAAGTCCACTGGCAATATGTTCCCTTTAAGGAGTCTGATAAATCTCCACTGTGCCTTGGTCCAAGAGCAACAATCAGAAATAAGAATATTTGATCTTGTTCTGGAAATGTGCTTGCTTGTGAGTGCCAAACAACTCCAGTTCGGCCAGAACCTGGGCTCTGTGAATGGTGAGCAGTTTCAGAGTGGAACACGATCCCTGATGAGGCTGCAGTACTGCAAGAGATTCACTTAATAGCTGGAATTTCTTTGCTTCAACACAGCTCCTCTTCTGTAAAGGTAATATCAAATTATCAACAATTATTTTACAAATATAAAAGAAGGGCTCATTAAACAAATATGGACCACTGAAAAAGGGTAGATTTCTTGTCCAGTGCATGAGCAATAAGTTAAAAAGGGTTGCTCTTACATTTGTCTAGAGATTAAGATTTTGCTTACAGAGCCCTGGGCATGTAAAAATAAATCCATAGCTGCAGTGTAGGTTTAGTGCCAACACATCAGTGATCATGAAGAAAGTGGATTTAAATGACCCATCTTTCCCCTGGAGTTAGTCTCCAGCATAATCTGGAAACAGATCAGCACAACTTAAGTGTATCAGTAAGGACCTTAATGGAATTTCACAGGATCCACCAGAGTACAGACTCAAGAGAGCAGATCTGAGCTGAAGCCTTGCTTTCTCCTTCCCACCTCTGTGATGTGAAGCCCAGCAGAGGCTGATGATGACGGCAGCAGCTGGGCTGCTTTTATGTCAACATGCCAGCTGGGGACTCCCTATGGAACTCGTCAGGCCAGTTCTGAGGCTGCACTGTCACCAGAGCACCCTGAACTAGCCAGTCCAGTCAACTACAGCAACTGGATTTTGCTGTGGAATGTTTTCCTTTTTTAAAAAAATCTGCTTATCAATGAGGTCGACTAAGAATACAGCATTTCTGAACATTAATGATCATAGCTCAGTTAAGTAGACACCATGTCTTTAAAGAAAACTTCACATTCATTTAAATGATGGAGACAGGTTTGTGAAGAAACATGAAGAAGAGGGGAACATTCCTTTTTTTATTATGTGAACTCCCACATGCGATGTCGTGAGGAATTTGAGTGGGAATTTATTTACAAAACTGGGACTTACAGTCATTACACTGAGCTGAAGTAGGGGAAAAAATTACCATGCTATAAGTCAAATGTCACAGTAGAATTTAATATGCTGGAATTCTTGGAAAGTGTTCTAATGCTTTCAGCTCAAAAGCAGTGCACACTGCTTTTTATAGCATGGAATTTTAATTATTATTAGTTTTTGGCAATCCCCATAGTCTGCTGGCATTTTCTAAGCTGCAGAGATTAAAACCTGAAGAGAAACAGAAGGTGGTAGGAAAGGGAAGAATGCCTAATTGAAGTACTCAACATCTACTTATCCATGACATACTAATACAGATATGTGAGCAGGAGTGCAAGATCAAGACATTATTCCTACCTTCCCCCCAAATGTGCCATTATTAACCGACTGAATGCTCATAACAGCCAAAATAGGTCAGAGAGAAGTGGGCAAGTGACTGTATCACGTAGGGATGGCAGTGTAGTAGCTGGACTGAGGAAAGAGTAGCAAAACAGTTTGCCTGGAGAACAGAAAGAAATTCTGGAAAGGTCATGTCTTCAACCAAATCACAGTGCCAGGATCCATGGCACTCACATGCTATTCTTAGTGGATTCATGGGTAAACAAGTTCCTGCCCTGCAGTGCTTTCAGTATTAACACATGCTGACACGGCCAGGTTTCCACAGTCCCCACCTCACTTCCTCCCCTTTCAACATTTCTATCCATACATTATTTTATAAGGCAAACACAGCCTCTGTCCACCAGCTCCATCTGTGTCCACCGCATCTTCCCTGGACACGTCACCGTGGCTGCCACATAGCCGTGAATGAAGGACATGAGGCTCAGACAAACCAGGGCAATCCCACAGCTTCCCATTCCTTCGCTCTACAAGCTGCACCCCTCCACCGAGATGCTGAATGCACTTCAGAGACTCCCGCCTCCTCATGAACCCTTTTCCCACGCTGCTCCAGACTCCAGCGTGTAACTCCTGGCTTCAGACTGTTGACTAACTCTTTCTCAGCCACACTGAGGCCGTGACTCAGGTTTGCTGCTAGTGGCAAGAACACACTCACATTGTGGTGAACGTCTGGAAGAAATAATTGGGACACTGTAATTTTGACCACGGCAGCAAGGGAATGATTACAGTACCAGCTCAGGGCAGCTTGCTCACTGTGTCTATGCAGCACTGGGTTGTAGCAGAGGTATGTATGGAGAGGTGAAGCAACACTACCACAAGGCTCCATGCCTGTGTCTGATGATTTGTTCAGACTGAGCATGAGAGCCAGTTTCCCCAGTGATGCCATCAACCAGAAGCCTTTTTTATTGGGGGAACAGGAAAAAGAATTTTGGAAAAGTTCCTGGGATGCAACAGTGGTGCTTCTATCCCAAGCAAACCCCAAGCAACAAACTGTCCCTCTGAACATTCAGGGAAAATATTCTGAAGACCTGTTCAGCACCAGATTGATGGGATGCCCTATGCTCCCTCTCCTCACTTCAAAATGTACTCCAAAAATGAAAGAAAAGAAGGACACAACACTAGAAGCTAATTAGCACTTCCTATTACATTCGCTGTTGCTGATTCCACTTTAAGTATAAAGAGACAGCAATTTCCTGCTAGGTGGCCAACTTCACAGAATCCCCTGCACTTTGGCATTGAATGAACTGTGGCAATGCAGTATTGTCCGTACCAAAGGGACTTGCTCAGTAGAGAGTACTTTCTGTACCACCTCTGCTTCCACCTTTGCACTTTTCACAGTTTCCCTAAGAGGAAAAACATTTGCATGAAACAAACACCAAAAATGTCACAGTATAAAAATATCCTTTAGGATTCATTATATGCTATATGCTATAATGCTATATGCTATATGAATAAAAAAGCATTACACAACTTGTAACACTGCTATATTTGTAGATTTGCATCATAAAAGTTTCATATAAAATTAAAATTTTGGTTTTTCATGGAAGCTTCTTCAATGATTAACATTTATCAACATCCAACAGTCAAAAGCTATCAGATGTCAGTGTTGTCCTTGTTAATCCTTTTCCCCTAGGAAATGTCTTAAGGATCTGTAGGCTGTTATACTAAACTCCCCTTCGGCACACAAAATTCATCCAGATATCTGCAATGACAAAGTTCATACCAGATAATTTTTGTTATTCTGGGAGGGACTGAACTTCTTGCCACTGAATGAGATCGCTTTGTAGTTAGCAGTAAAACAAGCACTCATAACCTCCTATCAGTATTTCTCTGGGCCTTCTCCTACTTTCACAAGTCTCCCTAAAAACGTAACGCTTGAAATTTAGTTATATAACTTGAATTTTCACTGACTGATTAGGATAGCTAATAAGAGAAACACTGTTCTTGCACATCATTGTTTCTGCCACTTATTTTACCATACTGCCATCACAGTACTTAAAATACTCTTTGGAAAGGCTAAAGAAACTGCCTTCTGGACACAGAACAGCATCTCATCTACCCAGGAACCGCAAAGTTCTCTCTAATGTGCTGTTTAAACTAGTTGTGAAACCCAAGATGGTAACATATGGTCTGTTAGGAATCACCTTGTCCTTCTCTAGTGTCAGTAGGCTAGGGCTATGTAAAAATCTACATCTATTGAAAGTCATTAAACTTTAATACCAAGGAAAACTTGTTGGGGTGTTGTCAGCCCTAAACTTTCTGTTTGTCACCTGCTACTCCCTGACAGATGAACTCACAGATGGGAGAGACTGCAGATCAGAAATTATAAACCTTGCAAGCACTGAAGTACAGAAATAGCATTGCAGAAATTCATTGTCGCCATTTCTCCCATTCCTGGGGAAAATGGAGATCGTAATATTGATATTTATTGACTTTTTCTTTGCAAGCACTTCAACATCTGAAGGGGCAGCCATTGTGCCCAGGAGCAGGAGCAAGCCCTCTTGGCTGCAGGAGAAAACAAGTGAGCCATCGGTAGCTTTAACTGAAGAAATGCCAAAGTGGGGCATCAAATTCGAAGAGCTACTACAGGTGTGGGAACTGCATGAGTTGATGTTCTTGAAATGATGGAAAACTGAAAACAGAGTTTCTCCAGATCACACGCAATGTTGAGCACCAGCAAGTCCTGCAGGCGCTGTGACCGTCAGCATCTGCACAGGCTCTGGTCGTTCCACAGGGCACCTCCCAGTGCACGGCCCTGGCGGGGCTCCTCTGACCGGCACACGGGGATGTGCAGAGCCGACACCTCCCTCCTGCCCAGGAATGCTGCCAGCCCTGCCTGCTCCTCCCACCTCCACCCATTCAGGACCAATGCTGGTCTGTGTTCCCCAGGAGGTGGAGAATTTGAGCAAGTGCAGAAGGCACATGAGCACCTGGCACGTGATCTGCACAAAATACTGTGCCAAAATACTGCAAGAAGAGGCAGGAGAGCAAGAAAAATAAAAGGAGCAGCTACTACTCCATTTAAGAGGACTGATTAAAAAAAAAAAAAAAAAAAAAGACAGGTTGTTTTTAATTCCTTGTTGGCAGTAGCTAGTCTCATTTCACTGCCTTTAATTTCTCCTCAGGTCTATCTACAAGTTTAATAAAGGTCTTTTGCATGCTCAGGACTTGTTCACTTAATTGAGTGAACCTAGAAGCCACAGTTATGCCAGAAGGTTTCATTAGTACATTACAGAATAATCAGCAATCTTTTCCCAACCTATCCCCAACTAGATTGCACAAAGATTCAGCTGATGTTCTATTTAAATGCAGGCTTACTACACTGTCCACTGCAGTCCTTAAAATCAGTCAGACATTAAAAGCTTCCCAAGTACAGGGTCTCCCCACTCAAGAAAATAAAGGAAAGCAGTTTAAAAACCTGTTAACATCAGTCTTACCACTACAATGTACTCCAAGAAACTCCAGTCCACAAAGGTGTGCTTTTATTTACAACCTCTCCCAATGAGCCCATGTCACATTTATGAAGAGCGGGAAAATATAATACTCCTTGCAAACTGGGATGCTGTGCCACTGTTACATGTTGGGGTACTTTTCATTTGTGTAAACCCACTAAGAAATCATCTTGTCTTCCCAGTCCATCCTAACTGAAATCCCGGTTTTCTAGTATGCTGATAATACACTCTGATCCTTTAGTCACTGTTACACTACTTGCAACATTGCTTCCAAATTTTTTTGAAGGTAGAGCTTTCTCCTTCAGCCTTCTAAAAATGGACTTTACCCCCTACTTAGCAGCTGAATAATTACTGGCTCCATCTTGTCTGGGGGCTGGCTTCAAGAGCAGGAAAAATTTGGCAAGATGCTCCACTGTCGGTTTAGGCTTTCTTCACACTTTCTCTCCTAAATCGACATATTCCTAATTGTTTTCCCCTTTCTTTTCCATTCTTTATAATACTTGGTAGTCATCCTCTGCTTGTGTTATGCTCCCCTATTCTGAACTTCTCTACCCAGCTACCATTAACTATTTTTAGGACTTGTTGTGTTTACATCCTCTCTTAAGATCACTTAAGCAGAACAAAGGGCAATTTTAAGCAATGAACTGAACTCTGAGGATGAGAACCAGGGTGGAGCAGGCCCACGCTGTTTTAGGAAAGGCAGTTTGGAAACTGGGAACAGAAAGCTCTGTTCCTAAATTACTTAGGCCTGCACGAGGGCGTTTGGTAACAGTGGCATCTTGCTCATGCTGCTCTGAACAGACTGACTGTGCAGTCCCTCCAGACCAAATCCCTGCGTCCAACAGAGCAGAGCAGCAAACAGCTTCTACCTTTAACAGCTGGCAGTGCAATACACAAACCTCTCCACCACGCTTCCCCTGATAAGCTGATAGGCTCCCAACTTCACTAGAGGCTGCAGTTTTTAATTCCTTGCAGTAGAGCTAAGGGAAAGCCAGGTGTCCTTGGCTACAGCTCAGCATCCCACCCATTCGAAGTTCAAGAAGAGCTGCAGAACAATGTTCAGACACAGACCAACAAAAAAATTTCTAACATAGATTTGTCAGCCTGGAAATGTAGTCAAACCATGTGTGAACATTATTCCGCTCTATCAGACTTCAAGAACAGTTCACAGAGCCTAGAAATCATTTGTGTATGGTCTTGCAATTAAACACTGCCATCAGTCACTTTGCCACGCAGAATTTTCCTTCCTTCCTTCATACACACACACACACACTTTCCTCAAAGGTTGCTTCTGGAGAAGCTTTTGCTCTTAATATCTGTACTCAAAATAATTCATTTTGAATACAGTTTGCCTTTATGATGACCATTTTTTTACACTAAACTTCAAAGACCCCCACCTGGTCAGGATTGAAGGTTTGTGTACAAGCCTGGCATGAATCTCTATCTGAAAGCAGTAAAACTTTTTCATTCTGCTGACGTGTTTTCAACCTGTCCTCTGCCTGCCAAAATACAACCCTTGAAAGCAGACTCCATATGACTTGCCCCTCAACTATAGATCCTGTCAACTTGCATTATCCATGGTAACAGTAATATTTAAGAAACACCCTCTAGCAAAATGCTTACACTGTTTTTCTAGCTTGAGCAGAATAAATACCAGATCAACAGTACCAAACACATATTTTAATTCTGATAAACAGCTCAAAGTAGAATTTTGTTTTTCTAATTCCTTAAACCTATTAATAGTTTACATCACATTCTTTACTTTCATCCAAAACCTCTATTTTTAATATTAAAATTATTTTATGCTTAGTAGCAGCCAGTTGTAGGAAGAAAAGTAATGGAAATTTAAAAAGGTAAACAGTACTGAAGGGCTATTTCTTCTGCCATCAGAGTACAGTTAACCATTTTTTATTTCATCTTAAAATACACTTTTTCACCTCTGCCAAGTCTCAGTTTACTGAGGAAAATCTGCACACAAATCTTTATAACTCACATTTAGAAGTCATCCATGTGTTTTAATGACAAAGACAACAGAACTGCAACCTGGAAAGACACTGGAAATACACAATGTTAATTGATTATCACGCCAAACTGATCTTTCCAGATGAAGTAAAAGCAAGACCTAACAAATGTATGTAGCTCCTGATTACTAACAGCCTCCAGTGAAATGATGACAACATGACTACATTCCTTCCTTTTACAAGCTCATTTACAATACGCTTTGTTGATGATATTTAAACAATAGCTAGTGCCAAATGGGCAATGCTGATTATATTAGCAGTCTTCTTCAAAATAAGGAAGTGTAGGTTCATCATTTTTCTAGGTTTCCTAGGAAAACAAACTTGTTTTATCATCTTGTCTACCTGCTATCTCTACCTAACTAACAGAAGACTGAAACCCTGATGAATATGGAGGACAAGGTGCTGTGAATTATGAACAATTTAGAGGCCATCGTTATGGGAAAGATCTGGCAGTAAGAGGTGTAAGGCATTCAGGCACTAACTCACAGAAAACGGTAGGTCAGTATTTTTGCTGCTCAAGGAGAAGCTTTATTCCACCTGTCAAACTTTGGAGAATATTTTGGTTTTATTTGCTCTACTAAGGTCAATAAAAAACAATCGTCTTTTTAATCTCTTTTCCACAACTGCAACAAACTGAAGTGCAAACCTACACATACATATAGGAATGCAGACAAAACTGAAAAACAGCAGAACTCTCCTATCCAGGAAGCCTACCACAGGTTCCACTCATTACTGCTGCAAAGGATATAATCCAGTGCTAAGGAAAAACAACAGAGATGTAGAATGAGAATTCCTATTTTTACTGGTACCAGCAAAAAATTGCCTTATCTGCATACAGATAATGTGGAATCACTTTTGCATGGGATCAAATGACAAAAAAACCACAGTTCCTCAGCAAAAGTCTGACATTACTACATTGAAGTTCAAAAGTAAAATCTGGCTTCGAACAGGAGCACACATACTTTGGAAACTCCACAGCAGGTTTGTTTGTACGCTGGCCAGAATAGGTCCCCAAATGCAATGTGTTCCAGCTAAAGCAGAAACCATTTCTGCCTCAGTCTGTGCGCAGGCCCCTGGCTGGGCCAGGGAGCAGGAGCCGTGCACTTGTGACCCACGCCCTCAAATACCTCCCCACAGCACCAGCCAGAAGGTGCAGCACACAGCCACTATAAACACAGCATTTAACCTTATCTGGATCACTTACCTCCCATACTTTGCAAATTTTATTGCAAATAAGAAACAGTGGTATGAAATACATTCAAATATATACTGGAAACCTAGGAGGCATCATTTACAGAGAGTTTGTGTTATTACAGGCTCCAAAGATACATAAAACATCTTGCATTCATAGTCTTGACATGAAAAGGATAGAACATGGTATTTTTGCCTGAAACTCTGCTAATGACAACACATAGTTGCTGCAGTTTAAAAATATCCCTTCCACATTCTCTTTTGAAAAACTATAAATAGCCTGTAAGGAAAAAAAAGTGACTTTAACATCTCTGTTATTTGAGCAAATAACAGAGTCGTTCAACATTAGGTGTGGCCTTAAGGTCGCAAATTTCAAAGACTATTAGGAAAACAGAAAATTGAGGACAAAACCTTGCATGAAACACGCAGAAGGTAGGAGCAAATACCCTTTTGCTTATAAATTACTACCATCAGCAGACAGTGCATAAATCAGCACTGCTCAGCTGAAGCTGAAGAAATCAGTGAAGATTTCTGGATTATATATCAGTTTTTAACAATTTGCTTACATAGCTCAGCCAGTACAGAGTTAAGAAAGAAGCCTCTTGTCAAGTAATTCAGTTGGACCTGTTCCTGCTGCTACTGATGCCAATAGGAGTGTTGCCCTAGAATTCAGGAAGAGCAGGACAGGATCCAAAGTTGTGGTGTGATCAGTTTTACTGTTTATATTAGTGCTGTAACTATCAGTCTCCAACTGGAGATGATGGTACTGATGGTAATGAGACTTATCAACACCAATTCCATTTGCAGCTTGGCCTTAATCCAAGATGTCTAAAGCAGTGAAGTAAATTAAATTCAGGCAAATTAAAGAATCCATCCACTAATAAGATTTTAACTTTGATTGTCATCAAAAAGTTTCCATCAGTGCAACTTTTATTCTAAAACAGTTCTAAGAATTTCCTCACTAAAGTGATCTTTTGAAAATCTTATCTATAGATACATGCATGGAAATTCCCCTTGAAAATGTTCACTTCCTTCTGGTTCCAGTCTGCCACGTATGTTTAGAAGAAAGCTGTTTCCAAATTAGCTCAAAACCTTTACTGTGACTTGACAGTGACACAGCATATTAAACAGGTTTTGACCGGATGTAATGTTCTATCACCACTTTGCAGTTTCCCCTAGCAAACTTTACCAGAGAATCAGAGAATCAATTACAGAATGGCTGGGGTTGGAATGGACCTCTGGAGATCATCCAGTCCAACCTCCCTGCTAAAGCAGGTTCAACCAGAGCAGGTTGCACAGGATCAATTCCAGATGGGTTTTAAATACCTCCAGAGAAGGCAACTCCACAACCTCTCCAGGCAGCCTGTTCCAGTGCTCAGCCATCCTCAAAGTAAAGGATTTTTTCCTCATATTCAGATGGACCTTGTGTTACAGTTTGAGCCCACTGCCCCTCATCCTCTTGCTGGGTACTACTGAAAGGTGTCTGCCCTTGTTACACCTTCCCTTCAGACATTTGCATGCGTGGATGAGGTCCCCTCTCAGCTGTCTCTTCTCAGGGCTGAACAGGCCCAGCTCCCTCAGCCTTTCCCCATAAGAGAGATGCTCCAGTCTCTTCATCACCTTTGTGCCCTTCACCGGACCCGCTCCAAGTGCTCCATTGTCTCTCTGTCCTGAGGAGCCCAGAACTGGGCACAGCACTCCAGACTGGCCTCACCAGGGCTGAGGAGAGGGGCAGAATCACCTCCCTGACCTGCTGGCACTGCTGTTCCTGATGTACCCCAGGACCCCACTGGCACTGACCCCTGGGGACACTGCTGGCTACAGGCCTCCAACCAGACTGCATCCTGCTGATCACAACCTCTGAGCTCTGCCGTTCAGCCACTCCCCAATCCCCCTCACTGCCCACCCATCTAACCCACACTTCCTGAGCTATGTTATGGGAGAGAGTTTCAAATGCCGTGCTCAAGTCAAGGTAGACAACACCCGCTGCTCTCTCTTCATCTACCCAGCCAGTCGTGCCATCGTAGAAAGCTATCAGATTAGGCAAACATGATTTCCCCTTGGTGAATGTATATGGAATACTCCTGATAATCCTTTCTATCTCCAGATGCTTAGAAATGACATCCAGGATGTGTTATCACCTTTCCAGGGATAGAGGTGAGGCTGACTGGCCTGTAGTTTTCTGGTTCCTCCTTCCTGCCCTTACTGAATGACATTCACTTTCCTCCAGTCCTCAGGCTCTTCTGTTCTCCATGACAAAGATGATGTAGAATGACATAGCAATAACATTTGCCAGCTCCCTCAGCACTCATTAGTGCATCCCATTGGAGCCCATGGATTTGTGGGTGTCAGGTTTGCCTAAATTATTTCTGACCCAATCGTCCTCCACCACGATTAAGTCTTCATTTCCCCAGATCTTCTCTCTTGCCTCCACGGTCTGTGATTCCTGAGGAGTGGCCTTAGCAGTACGGACTGAGGCAAAGAAGTTTTCCCTGGTTTGCCATGCCAACTACTGGCAGACCATGCTCTCTAACTAAATGACATACAGTTTCCAAAGCAAAGCTATGTTTTTATGCTGCACAATAAACCGAGTTTTGAACTGTATGCAAACATTTAGCTAAACTGTCATTAAATTGTGGACTCAAACTCACACGGATCATGCAAGTCACTGTTTGAAGGATTTGAGTTCTAATTAGCAACTGGCCTTGTGCATCTTGTCTCCAACAGAGACACAGCTGCTCAGAGCAGTGTGGTGCTGTGTGGATCTGGGCGGACTTGACAAGACCAAGGTGTTTCTGCACATGGATGTGGGATGGATCTGACCCTTGAAGTTCTGCCCAAATGCCACACCCTGACTTCCATGCAGAACACTCTTTTGGCTGGCTTTAAGGAACACCAGGACAGACATCTTTGTTTGTTTTGATGACCATAAACCTTAGCTTGCCACAGAATCTGAGTTTGCAGTAATGAAATACACACTCTGTTCTTGTCTCACCCAGAAAGTGAAGAGTTATTTTTGATTGTGTTAAAAAATCATAAGTATAACTAAGTTAGAAGTTTCATAGGACTCCTACTCACCTCCTCAGCACCACATGCATCTTTCTCTTTATTTCATTTCTTGGCAGACCATCCTCTCCAGCTAAGAGGACATACTGTGTCTAAAACAAAACTGTCTTTGTACACCACATAACAAACTAACTTCTGAATTTGTATGAAAGTCACAGAGTTGACAGCTTAGGAGTTTAAATGATGGATTTTTATATCATTATGTAATTACTGCCACAAAATGAAGCATTCATTCTGTGTAAAATTTTCAGGAACAGTAAATCAGATAGCATGTATGTATACACTGAAAGCCCTGAGGATATTCAATGTTAGAGAACATCATAATCTGTTCAGTTCCAACTCCACCCCTTTAGCATTAATTGGAAAGGAAGGTGAGATCTTTCAGAGTAAGTGAACTGGGGATTACCTACTGATTGAGAAACACTGAGGTGATGAAAAAATGACATGGCTCCATGCCACCACACCATAGCTTAGCTAATACAGAAAGCAGCAGCCACAGGATGCAGTACAGGTTCCAGCACCGTGTATGGCTCTCCTTCACTACTGATGCACAAGTAAGCACCAAGTTCGTAGTTTTTGCTTTCATTTTCTCTTGATGTCCCTGTTCTTCACACTCTCTATTCAGTGCGTGAATAAAAATTGTTCTGTGGTCATAATAAAACTGTGCCTTAGTGACTATGCTGCCTCAAGACAGAACACATAAGAGGCTTACAAATATATAAATTAAGCTCTCTGCTTCCTAGGACCATATTTTAGCTGCTTTTCCTTTTAAAAAGATAAATAGAAAGCATCACCAAAATAAATGACTGTTTAAGAAACAGTTAATTCTCCCACCCAGTCACTTTCTGCAACAAATTAGAAAGCTTCCAGATGAAGAAAACTTGTTTGCAAACAGTTCTTAAGACACATCCTTAACCTGTCGAAGAGCCTGTATATGTCTGTTTACTTCCCTACCTGTCAAAGGGAACCGTGGTCTGCTGATATCAAACATACATGAAACACTTTCTCAGCACTTCCTAACTGCTGATTTCACCTTCCCTTCCCCAAAGCCTGCTCTTTCCAAGGCTGGCTGTGCATAGCAAACGTCTCATTCTAAGGACAGTCAGCTTTTGCATGTAATTATGCTAAAGGCAAATCTGTGACTTTTGGTGTTGATTACTAAATGTGACGAACACTTGGAGGATCCTGATCCAAGATTCTAGAAGTAAGTTCAAAATAGCCTGTTACAACATCTTTCTGTACAGATACTGAGTTCCTTTCACCTTGCACTAAATCTGTCTGATGTCAAGCCATACCTCTTTTTGAGCATCTTCAATTTCCACTTGGTATCTCTAGGCTAAATAAATTTTTAATACCAGTATTGAAGGAAGTCAGCACTACTTTTTACTAGGAACCTCAGAAACTTCCGTGAAAGGTGCAGGCTGCTAATACGGTTTCAAAGGCTGGCCTGGGAGAAGTTCTCCAGGGACTGCTGGTGAGTGACAGTTTCATGTGGGATTATATAAGCTTCAAAAACTGACTACAGTGCTGCCTGCAAAATCTACCTTCTGAGAAGGACCAGAGTGCTTCAGCTCTCTTCAGTTCCACATTATTTTCCATTTTATGTTCTACTGCCAACAAAACGGCATTTCTGCACTAGGTATTAATTATCATATAATGTTGATTTCATTGCCCTTAGTAATAATTTTACACTGATACAACAGTTTGTATTTTACAAGCACTTGAAAAACAGTAAGATGTGAAATTAAAGTGTTTGTGAAAATATATTTAATAAAATCAATGATAAACCCCTCTAAAGAAACTTAAAAGCCCATTAAATAGAAGAGTCTGAAACACACTAAGACAACGGCTCCTTATATGCTGAAAGTGTTCCCTTCCTCTAGGACTTGTTTAATTCCAAGTGTCATGATTTAACAAAAGAGAAATGTGTGAGACTTGCAGTCACACTGCATAAAATAAGTTTACGTAAGTTGGAACTCTCTCTTTAGTAATCAAGCACTTTCTTAATTCCATGGGGTTGGACTGAATCCTCACTGATTATTAGCACTTCCCATGCAGATACTAAAATAGCTCCTTATGCCTGGATACACTTGCAAAAATGCCTGAGGAGTCACTGCAGGTGTTATCTGAGCAGGCTTCAGAGCAATGTTACACAGGCCCATGTACAGTGTTAATATTGAACATCTTCACACTCTTGACTTCCAGCAGCTCCACAGTCTAATATGAAAGAATACAAAAATTTACAAAGAATTTGTATAAAGTTACAAATCCTTAAATTCTTTTGTGATGCTACAAAGAAATCTGCTTAAGTCTTTGTGACTCATTAACTCATCAGTAATGTAAGAAAACTGTGATGGGTGAGATGTGACTGCATAATAACATCAGAACATGGATTCATACTTTTGTGCTTACCTTAACCAGAACAGCTAGGCATGAATTAGGCATTAATTCAATACCAAGGCCCTTTAACATGAATTGCCGAAAGAACAGCAGAAGCCTCACTACAAATATTTCGTAAATACCCAAAAGACTTGTAGGTTCCTACAATCTGTCTTATTTGCCAGCTGGAAAGCATTAATAAAAAGAGAAGCAGGAAACCCCTTTGGTTGAAGAGAAAATGAGAGTGCCATTTTTGAGAGGCTGCTTGAAAAACAGCTAAGAGGGAAGCTCTGCAGAGCAATCTGAAGAAGCTGGACTTACCACACTAACAGGTACTGAAATAGTATTTTCTCTTCTACAGACTGATATCCAGAGCCTCCACCCCTGTGCTTTTCCTCATTTAAATGAAAAAGCAAGTCCATTTTGTCCCCATGCACACACGTGTAAATTCCTGCACGTAGCATGTAAAACACAACACATTTTACAATTATCATCTTATTCTGCCATCAAAGGGGAAGCACCACCACTGCAGCTACTCAAACACACCTACTTCTCATGTGACACTTGAACCAATAAAGCTATTTGCATTTACTACCAAATATATACTACAAAAACACCTAGTAACAGTGACAACCAAGCTTGCCTCCAACAGATACCATCTAAATAGGAAAGAAAAAAAAATAGAGATCAAACCATTTGGACAAGTGGCACAGAAATTGACAATAAATAAGTAAATTTTTTAAGTGGGTTATTTACTCTTAATGACTTCATCGAGCTCACATGAAAATTATCTTCCTCTAGAGCCCTGATACCATATAGTAAAGACAGAGTTAGCTTTCAACAAAGCTATTTCGTCTTAAACAGGGCCGCTGCTTGGCTTGAAGCTATGTTACTGATTAGTCTTTAAATATGGAAGGAGTTGCATGCCCTAACTAGAAAAAGAAGCATAAGAAATCTAATGAAAGTGTGAAGTATTCACCAGGGAAATGTGGAAAAGCTATCATAGCAATTTCTTTAAATGGCTTTGTGAATTTAATTCTTATAGATCAATGAAATTAGTTACTTAGTAAACTTAACAACGGGTATAAAAATAGCCAGTAGAGAAATCAGAAACCTTCTCTTCCAAAAAAATAATTTTACAAGTTTCTTTTGTCATTATTAATGAATTTCAATTCCTTATAATTTCTTCTGCTTTCCTTCTCACTGGTGATTATTAGCCCTAACTGCAGCAGAGTTGCCTCTAAATCATGCAGCTATGAACTGATGGAGATCCTAAGGGGCTAGCAAGGCCTACACATGATGCATTCAAAATTCTTCAATTCAATGCCACCTGTGGCAAGGTAAAAGGTAGTAATGTACTAAAAAGACAACTATACTAACAACCCACTATTTGGGAATTAATTCATTACAGTCTTAAAAATCCTTGGGGTTTGGAGCTGGTCATCAAAGCAAAGTGTTATTTTCACCTGGTGTAAGCAGGAAAAGAGTAAGAATGTGGTGAAACTGAAGAGTCAGAGGAGTATCACTCCACTAAGAAAAAAAAGACTGCTGCCTTTAATCTGTATAAAGCAGTTCAAAATCTTTGCTCCAATATTGTATCTAACTTTAGAGAAGCAAAAGAGGATGTATCATTTCCGAAGCATGGGATCATTGACTTTGCTAACAGGAAAACACACAACTTCAGTTCACGGTTTGGCATTTTTCAGTTTAAACACCAAGAGGTGTTTAACATGGTTAAAAGAATGGGAGCTAAAATGCTGAAAAAGATGAAGTCCCTGGTAAACTCAGCTTAATCACAGGGCAGTTTAGAGGCATTCCCTCTAATTTGATCTTTCATTTCTCTCAGATAAACAAGCCTAATTACTTCTCTCCTTCAGGATAAATTGAGGGAATGATGGTATTTAATTTAAAGCTACTGCTTCATCTTAATAGTCCCTTGGTATGAAGAGATTTCAAAATTGTTAATATTTAGACTGCCAGTAAGCCAAAGGCTTCCTCAGACTCTTAACAGCAGCAATCATTGATTCCCTTGTCATATTTCAAAAGCCAAACCAGAGATGACTAGTTTAAATTTAAGACTCTCCATGGAATAACCTCTTTTATCTATGCTATGATCTGAGTAACTCTGCTATTATAAGCTACTCAAAGTAGTCTTTGCAAAGCAAGAGTGCTTTATAAATTTCAGGTTTAACTGAACCCTGAACCAATACCTTTTGTTTTGTTTTGGGTTGGTTTGGGGTTTTTGTTTGTTTGTTTTTGTTTGTTTGTTTTTCAGGGGTTTTTCTGTTCAATTAAAAGTATTATAAGCATTTTTCAGAAAATACAAAATACCATTTTTATTTTTCCTATGCATTTAAACATATATGTATAGCAAGTATAGATGACTGACAACTAGAGAGTGTCATAGCACTGTATAAAAAATATGCAATTCGCTCTCAGTAAAGGAATAGTAAAAAGTCTGCCTTTATTTCCACATTTTTCACTTACATGAAAGCTTCCTCTATCTATCAATCAGATCTCTTTAAACACTGAAACAGCAGCTCTCACCCCTGATTTGGCTAAAATGCAGGCCTCTATTAAAGGTTCATTATGTTTTCACATCAGCATTTTTGTGCCTCCTTCATTCTTGAAAAGAGCTCCCTGTAATAAAACTCTTCTTAACTTCTTTCTCTACAAAAACCTGGTAGGCATTAGACAGAAGATGTGTTGAGAGCATTCCTCTCAGACTGCCCAACACTGTCTCCTTGTTCCCCTGTGCTGCCCCTTCTATACCAGCATTTGCCTCTCATCTTTCCCTTAAGTTGTAGGATCCTGAGGAGAAACCACGGTATCATTCTGTATCTGTGGAGTCCTGCACAGTAACCTAATTTAGACACCTGTCTAAATAAGGGCATCATCAAAATCCTACTGTTTCTTGCAGATATTCAGAATTAAAGTACAGTATCTCCTTCAATTCTGCTATATTACTGGGTATTTCATTGCAATAGTTTACTGTACAAATACTGTAAAGAAATTAATTAAACAGCATGTGTTACAATTACAGCCAAGCTGCAGGAAAGGATTCTCTATTCTGCTTGCTCTGAAGTCTGGATGAATGATCCGGCACAGTTGTAAAAGCTCCCCATCTTAACCTTGATCTTGGCTGGCCAGCCAGCTCACTGCAAAGTTAATTAGGGTACGTGTGTATAAAGGACATCCTTTCCTAGGTGCACAATAATGAGCTCAGCAAAATAAAGAAAACAACTCTGCTGCAAACACTGGGAAGTCAGATTCCACATGCTCACAGAGCAGGCAGGTCAAAACCAATTTGTTATGACTCTCATTTGGAAATGATTCTTTACAGGTGATATTTCAGTTTACGATTTAAGTATTGTTCAAATAAGAGAATACATAATTCTCTCAAACCAAATAAGTCAACAAATCCTCAAAGTCTCACTTAGCCTTTCAAAATATAAAATTTAGGCAACAAAATGAATGAAATATTTCACCCCAAATGGATAGGTTTTGAAAGTAATATAAAGATCTATCTAATGCAGCTTTAGCCAGGTCCACAGTAACCTGCACATATACACTTTTATCTGCATCTAAGCAATGCTAAATGAGGCATATATTATCAATTTTAAAAGTCATAAACTAAATAATATTGTTAGAACTTCTTAAAAACTATGTCCCCACAGTATTGTTCATAGACTTGTCAGAACTTAGATGATTTATAATTGAATAAATACCTTAAAACCTGATTTTGAACTAAATTCTATAACTTGTGTGACTTAAAAAATCATTCATTTTCTTTGCACATGTAAGGAGGAATTTGAAGTCCCTAAGCAAAAGCCAGATCATTTTCATATGTATTGAAAACATACTAAGGTTACACCAGTGCTTGCGTGTCTTTTCTATTTATAGTTAAGTATAAAAGAGTCATATGCACAATCTGAAAAAACAGCAGTGTTGATAAATCCCTGGTTGTGTGTACCAGAAGAATAGCTCTTGGTCTGGTTTGGCATTTAAAGTCTGACTCCTTTTCATACGCCCCAAACCCCACACACATTCTACTGCTAATACCCAACACAATAGGACTAATACCAGCCGATTAGAACATGCTTCAGTAGCATAATTCTCTAAAGGGAATGAATATCCTATAAGTTAAATGATGACACTAGGTTATATGAAATCCCAATTAGCTCAGCAGAAAAGAAGAAAGGCTTTAGAGATATGAAACGGTCAAAGCAGACCGTTCATAAAGGAATATGATTTCCTCTTTGTCTTTCAATCTCATTTTCAAAACAGCTTCCTAAACTAGCATTTGCAAATACATCTGTTTCTGTACACAAAAAGGCTAATTCCATACCCAAGTGCTGGCTCACCTGACAATGTGGCAAATGCATACCAGTCTCACAACCACCAGGAACTAGGTTCCTGTTTTTAGCCTTCTGGTCATCTAGTCCTCAGAGGTTAAATCAGTGACAATGCTATGATACTGTATTTAAACGGCTTTTCAACAAAGACCAAAGCTATTTTTCACACAATAAAGTGAACCGTCATAAGACATTAATTTGCATTTGTTAATGAAAACTTTGTCTAGGAACTGCTCTTTTATAATAATGTCTGCTGTTTGCACCATCGACCATTTTACAAAGCATATTTCTGTATTTCGAGAAGCTCTCCTGATGTTTGCAATCTCCTGTCCTTTGTAAGAAATTGCTTCTGAGTCTGAAAAACACTTTGGGTTGCATTGTGCCTGTAGGACCAGAGGCAGGACAACAGTGGCTGAATGAACAGTACTCTGTCATCTCCTCGGTCTCTCTGCAGTTCTGCAGCCTGGGGACTGAACTGAGACTGGAGTAGATGAATGGAAATCCATCCAACATGTACTTCCCAGCCCTGTGGAAGTCACTGGAAATTACAGTGTCACTTATGACTGTACTACCTGGTCAAACTCGCTTTACAACAGGTACTAAGGAAAGAGTAAAACTCTCCTTCCACAAAGACTTGTTGTAGAGCTGAATTTATAGCTTCATTATGGAAGATGCTCTGTGTGTTGTAGATGAGTGTAAACAAACATGAAAAGAAAGAGTGTAAACACTGACTTGGACCCACTGGCCACCCATCTTTGGGAGGTGAAGCTTTTGAACTGCATGTTGTGAACTGAACTGGCAACTGCCTCCCTGCCCCTTCTTCTCAGCACAGTCAAGCTGTTCAAAACTGCAGCACTTGCAAAACAGACTCTGGACCTATTTCATGTACATTGCTTTTGCAACCAAGAGTTTTAGAAGCAGCAGAAGTTTTTCGAAGAAGTGGTAACCTCTTCTGAAGTGAAGTCAGTCTTCCTCTTAGTGTAGCCACTTCCATAACAATTGTTCTCATGGAGAGCGTCAGCAACAAATTAGAGGAAGTCACGGCAAAAGAAGGGGCACACAAGAATCTCTGGCTGCAACTGATTCTGCTACTTCTTTGTTTAATCATAATTCCAAGTGTCGGAAGTGGGTGTAGCAGGAAAAGCAAATAACAAGAAGCCGAATGACAGATTAAAGTCCTTTTTAATTTGGACTTAAAGTTTAACCATATTACCTCGAAAATGCTGTGGCACTTTCATTAATTTTGATGCAAATTTTCCCAGCATATGGTTAGGAAAATTACTATTTTTAGCATAACAATCAGGCATAGCTACAGCAGCCTTACAAGTTTTTGTTGTGGTGGAATTCTGTTTCTCCTCTGAGACGATAATTCTCTGCACAGTCACACCCTATACCGAGAAGCAAGAAATAAAAAGGAACAGAAAAGGCAAAGGGAAAAAGGAAAAGGGAAGAAAAATCACCTACAACTGCTATTGTATTTCTTTAGGTCCAGTGTACTACCAAATCACTAATAGGAAATATGCAATGAAAAGGTACCCGTATGTTTAAAGAATCTGTCAGATGTTTTTGAAGTCAGGGAGCACTGCTACAGAACACGACTTTTCTGGTG
This sequence comes from Machaerirhynchus nigripectus, assembly GCA_013397975.1. Lineage (NCBI taxonomy): Eukaryota > Metazoa > Chordata > Aves > Passeriformes > Dicruridae > Machaerirhynchus > Machaerirhynchus nigripectus. The sequence goes on along the minus strand of VZRQ01010598.1, from coordinate 106,821 downwards.
GGCTCAGCAGAAGGAAAGCACCATCTGAAAGTGAATGAATGACTCTTCTCTTGTTTGCATGTGACTCCCATGAATACCATGATCACAACATGCACAACACTGTTTTTAAAAAGAGGTGCTACACTGTGTCTCTGCCGAAACCTGGACTAAAATCTCTGGAAAATGAAATGCATTCTTTCAACATGGAATAGCATGTTCAGATTCATCAGTCTGACTGAGTTCTGAGACGCTATTAAGATTGAAACAGATCACTTCCCCTGCTGAAGGATAATGGTAACAGCGTGGCTGCAATTTAGCCCCAACACAAGCTCTCAACGGAATTGTATCTGTATCAGCTCTAACATGGATGTAACCTGCTTTCAGTCAGAGCACAACTTCATTTTAAATGGATTGTTAGCCAATAATTATGGAAGTAAATCTTAGAGAAAAACTAAGCTACAATCATCACATGCTTTCCCCCCAGTATTCATGTTTTTCACTTGGTCTCATTTATGAATCAATGTACAAGGCAAACTAAGTCCAGTTGTGATCAGTGATACCCTGTCTATAAGCTCTGCATTGGAAAGTACTGCAGAGAAGTGAGAATCACAGAATACCAGGTTGGAAGGGGACCTCAAGGATTACCTGGCCCAACCCAGGCTGACAACACTCTGAAAGAGGCCAGTTTGAAAAGAGAGATAGTTGCTACTGTAGAGAAAACTGTAGAAAAAGCCGCACAGAACAACAGTGAGTTCACACACTCCCAAAGCTGCTGATCAGTGAAACTGTCAAACCCAGCTTTTGTTCATGTAAACAGAGGAAGACTGTTCCTATAACAAACTTGCCCCAATGTGCCCTGCAGGGATTCATGTTGCAATCCTTTATCAATTCCTGCCAGGCATTATTCTGCCAGCTTGTAATCCTATAGCAGGAGAAATCTGCATAAAGAATGCTCAAGAAAGAAAAAGTGCAACGGCTCGTCTTTCTTCATGCCATACATGCCAAAGCACTGAGAAAGCATTTTGTAAATATGTAATTGGTAATAAACTGGAATATAATTTTTTTTTTTTAATTTGCTGGCTGTAATATATACAAGCAGCTGGATTCAAAGCCTTTCTGAACGTGGTTTGAACAGCTTCTTGGTCACTTCTCAGTTACTGTGTGGCACTGCAGCAGTAATCAAAGAAGTTGGGAGCACTCTGGAGGAAGCTTTGAGGGAGCATCAGTAAAGTTTTGAACAAAGACAGGAGCTCGAGATATTAGGATAGTTATGCTTCTTGTTTGCCTAGAACATGTTTGTTATTTAGGTACTAAGGATCGGCTTGCTATGGCAGATGCAACTATATACTAAGAAAATGCATATTTATTTTCTCATGCATTTCAGTTACTTGGAAAGTAAACCTTCCTGCTTTCACATGCCCATGTGCATCCACACAGCTCTGCATTTCTCAACAGTCTGAGTCCAGTCTGCTATGGGAAACACCACAAGGCCTGGGAGAAAGAGAATGAAAGGGAATTGCCTAAGTCAGCCCAAATCCATTGAAAATTGCCTGCACCATTAACCTTATAGCAATGGCAGGTTATTCTTACATTAAGCTCATTGAAGGAATTAAACGTGAAAAGTATGCATTTCCTGTTCATACTTTTAGAACATTTCAAGACAGGGTTTTTTTCTCTCCTCTAAAGTCATTCAAGCACAGCAACTATCCAGAAAGGAATCTCAACTCTGGCTGTCCTAATCAAACCTTTATGAGAAATTCCAGAAGACAGTTTGCAATGACAGCACTTACAGTTATGTATCCCACTGGATTATACAGACACATGTAATTTGACAGAAACAACAACCAAGATTTCCACCACTATTCATCTTACTGGTCAACGCCTCAGATTCCCAATGGGGATCAGTGACAAATGGGGTCTCTCAGGGGTCTGTATTTGGACCAGTTTTATTTAATATCCTCATTAATGACATATACAAAGGGATTAAGTGCACCCTCAGCAAGTTTGCAGATGACACCAAGCTGAGGGGTGCAGTTGACAAACATGAGGGACGGGGCTACCCAGAGGGTCCTGGGCAAGCTGAAGAAGTGGGACCATGGGAATCTCATGTGGTTTAATAACACCAAGTGCTGGTGCTGCACCTGTGTCCAGGCAACCCCCAGTATCAGCACAGGCTGGGGATGAACAGATGAAGGGCAGCCCAGAGAAGAAGGACATGGGGTCCTGGTGGGCAAGAGGCTAGATATAACCCGGCCATGTGCCCCTGCAGCCCTGAAAGCCAAATGTGTCCTGGGCTGCATCCATAGCACTGGGGGCAGCAGGGGAGGGGGGGGATTCTGCCCCTCTGCTCTGGTGAGACCCCACCTGCAGGGCTGCATCCAGCCCTGGGGCCTCCAGCACAGGAAGGACATCGACCAGTAGGGCAAGAGTCCAGAAGAGGCCACCAAGATGACTAGAGGGATGGAGCACCTCTCCCATGAGAAAAAGCAGGGAGAATCAGGATTGTTCAGCCTGGAAAAGAGAAGGCTTCAGGGTGACCTAATTGCAACCTTCCAGTACCTGCAGGGAGCCAACAAGAAAGTGGGAGAAAGACTTTTTACAAGAGTATGGAGTGACAGGACAAGGGGGAATGGCTTCAAACTGCAAGAAAGTAGGTTTAGATTAGATATTGAGAAGAAATTCTTTACTGAGAGGGTGGCTGGGCACTGGCACAGGTTTCCCAGAGAAGCTGTGGATGCCCCACCCCTGAGGTGTTCAAGGCCAGGCTGGCTGGGACTTTGAACAACCTGGTCTAGCGAAAGATGTCCCTGCAGGGGGGTTGGAACTAGAATGATGTTAAGGTCCCTTCCAACCCAAACCATTATATAATTCTGTGATCTTCAAATGCATATGAAAACTGAAACCTCTAAAAACAAGTACTTTCTGGTCTCTTAGTCTATTGCAGTTCACAGAACGCAGGGAGACAATTAACAAGAATATCCAAACACTGGAAACAACACTTAACCTAGACAAGTTGCAAGCTATACGCTCCCTATGCACCTTACATGAAGAGCAAGAGGTTGACGTGTGAATCAATTAGTGTCTGACAACTCCATTTAGTCCCAAACATATGCCATCATCTCATTCTGTAAATGTCATCTGCAAACTGTTTCTTCTCCCACCAGGCCCTGTGCAAAGAAATTACTACTAGGAATGCAGGAAACCATGGATGACATTTAACCTTAGGAGAACACAGAAGAAAGGATAGATAGTTCTTACACAGAGAATGAAAAGCAAGCGCAGCAACTGAGAATTTCTGAAAATGTTTGCCTATGGCAAAGCCACCACAGCCATCAGATTTTTACTGTCCAAAATGCCACATATATCTGTGGAACTGTGTGGGATGTAGTGATGGAAATGTGGGATTATGCCACGAAGAGAAGGAGAGGGAGAGGAACGGAGAAGAACAGGAGAGGAGCCCATCTAAATTTTCTGCCTTGTCTGTACTGGGATACTTAAATTAATAAAAATGTTTGTGCATGACTCACAAAAATAGCGGATAGATTAATTACTTCCAAACATATGAACTGATATTTGTTATCCCAAATGAAAACGAGAAAAGGGGGTCTAGTGCTTTTCACTGTGTTCAGTGGACTGGGAGGCTTAGATCCATCCCTTCCTTTCATAACTTTTGAGCATTTGCTACTTCTTATGTAAGTGGAAAAGGCAGTTACATTAAAATATCATTCCCACCCAAGTTCAAGCCCCAATACCTGAAAGCTTGCCAATTTTTTTTGTGTCTCACTAGAAAATAGTACTGCACTGTTTTCCAGGATTGGTCTGCCACTCCTATGTACTTTTCTCCGTCCAAATATTTTCTCAGAACATCTTTTGTTGTTGTATTTTTACATCTTTCAGAGTGGGGAAAGTTTATTCTACAGACAACCAGCTCAGGCCATGTTGAACTGCACAATTTATTTCCCAAGTATAAATACTGCTGCTATTGTTTGCAGTTGAAGACATAAATAATGCAAAAAAGCGCTACTAAGTATGCACAAAGTTTGATCCCCTATGCCCAAAACATTTTAAATTTTCATAAATCAAAGCAAATATATTTTTGCTATCAGAGTTGTTGGAAAAAAGTTTCCTTTAAACTACCCAGGATTAGCTTCACTATCAATTTGTATAAAAGGTCAGCAGGGAGAAGGTGCAGGTGTTACTAGAAACGTTCATGGTTATGATCTAGTTAGTCAGTTTTTCCCTCAGGTCAACATTGGATAGGGCAGTAAGGTTCTGCTTTCAATCAGATAAAGGGAAAAGTATCTTGGAAATGCATGGCCATGAAAAAGCAATGCATACATGTCTGGGTTTCCATGCATGCAACGTTAGAGTAGTAGCAGATCGTTTTTAAAAAATGAATCGCTATCTTACATTTAATATTTTCCTGAAGTCATAAGTGCTCTATACAGTTGTCCTGCACCATTAAACAGTGATAATGTTGCAGCCTAGAGGTAGCTTCTTTTCAGTGATGGGTGAACTGATTTTTGTGTTTTTTCCTTGTATAATTCATAAGTTAGCATGACCAGAGTGTTGAATTGCAAAAGTAGGACATCTGTCACCATGGGGAAGCAATGGGGGAGTATGCAGTGTGCTTCTGACAGCTGTGGGCTTGTTTGTGGTCACTAGAAAGGTGCCTACTTGATTTTTTTTTCTATTTTAGCATTCCAGACACTGGGCTCTGTCATCTTCCAAAGTTATATTCTATAGAATATAACTTTCTTGATTTCTAGTCAGTTATACTCTTTCCCAGCTTGGCCACTAGCTCCTTCCTTTGAGTTCCTGGGACTCACCTAAGCACACTGAACCCCCTCACAGTCATTCTTGTTTAGCAGATAATGCAATATCTCAAGTTACACAACCACTGCAGAGAACAGGAGCTGGCTCAATTGATTTTTTGTAAAAGGATGAATTCCAAGTTTGCTGCTAACATAGGCAAAGATGGGCTGAGCTGCAGTGTCACAAGCACAAAGGCATGAAGGAAACCATCACATGAGACAAAGTAATCAGACACAGCTGCCCAGGTGAAATGAAATAGAATTAGGCAGATTTATTTCAGTAAATCCTTACCACAGGAATATCCTGCGACTTGCATTAGTTGTCTCTGTGATTTCTCAGTGCAACCAACAGAAGCAGCCATGCAGATTTCATTAACGGCACGTATCTTTTCAGTCTCTTTTGAAGTTTGCATCTTATTACTGCCAACCGCTTTCTGCCTCTGCAAATGCAGTGGGAAATCATGAATACAAGTACTTTTCCTCCTCTAGGACGTTTGTGTTTGTTTACAGTTCAGAAGTACTGCTGCACTCACTGGCAGTGGCACAGTATTACACAAGTATGAGGATCAGGAGACTCCAGCCCAGGAAACAGTTGCTTCCTCAACTGCTGAGGCAGCTCCATTTGTGGCCACACTCAGTAACACAGACTACTAATCTGCCCTCTGGAGCGATCCAGAATGCGGTCCTGGTTTACTTGAGTCAGCTGCATAGGATGTGCTCAAGAGTTTGCAGAGATTTGCCCCGCTCTCTGGCACAGAAACACACCACAGAGCCTGCACTTCTAAGTGCCACAGGACGTCAGAGCAGGGCTCAGGTCTGGAGCTGGTGGAAGCACAGCAGGACACACGGACAGGAAGCGCGGCCGTGGCAGAGCACTGACAGACACTGCGGATCCAGCCCAGCTCTCCTGACCCAGTGGAGCAGGAACGCCCTGCAGAGGCAGCCAGGCCACGAGCAGGGGCAGGAGCAGGAGGGGCTTCAAGGAACTGCCCTCACCCCTGGGCCGGACATCTGGCATGGCCTCAAAGCCTCCCACTGGGCTGAGTATGAGGAGGAATTTCAGCTCGGGGACCTTGAGTACTGCAGTTTCCAAGACTCTATATCCTTGGGGACCATTTCACCCTTACTATTTAAACTGAGAAATAGGTAATGTTCCAGGAACAACAGCACTTCAACTACGTCATTTGAGAGAGAAAGTCCACTGAACCGCCATATTATTATATTCCACCTTTTTCCAGGAAGTGTTTTTGCTTATCTCAATCTTTTTTTTCATCAGTAACAAAATAAACATTTCAACGATTCACTAAGAACAAATTTCTCCTACTGCTGGAACTCAACTTTGAACCTAGTCTTGATGTCAGTGAAAGGCAAGGAGCTTGCCCACACCCCAACATGCATAAAGCTATTTCTATTATTGTATTCTACCAGCTTTTTTGCTACTATTATCCATGCTTTTAATACTATCTTGTAAGACACCTTCTCCATTTCTGTAGGATTTTTGGCCCCTTAGAAAACAAAATAGGAGCCATAAATACCCAGTATTAAAGAATACACATCAAAAACAGGAAAATTCTCTCAACACTCAGAAAAGTAGACAAGGTGTAAGAAATTTCTTGATGCTGCTTCTTATTTTCCAAAATAATAATGTACCTCCCCCTAGGGGAACCTTAATTGCTCTGCCTACACTAAACTAAAAGCCCTTTTACTTTATGCAGCCCATGGCCGAGTGAAGCACACTGTCCCAGAGAGATGCAGTTTTTCCATGTACTCTAAATGCAGTCATTCACTAAGAGCATCACCCAGCTTCTCAGTCTGTGACCTCTAATGATGTTCTCTCTCTTCAAAATATTCTAGGCTGGAAGTCTGAAGGCAATCATTCTATCCTGTCTACTGTTAAATTAAAACAATAGGTGATAAAAATGATTTAATGTCACTTTTAAGGGAAGATTTCTATTCCTCTTTAAAAGCCTGAGAGCTGCTACAAGGAATATTTTTGTAATGGAACTAGACAGAGAATTCATGTTACTCACATCATTCACATGAGGGAGGTTCAACTCATATTTCAGTCCAGTATGCTTGAAAAAATAGCAATCAAATACAAGCTTGCCCTACACATCTTATCTGTACATGTGCCTGGATTCTGAACAAGCAGGAATGCAGCTAACACAGGCAGATTGGTCCTGAGGACACAAAATGTGTTTGGCTGTCACTAAAAGCTCACTGCAGAACTCAATGTGCCTAGAGCAGGTCGCAGTAAAGATTCTCAAGCAGCCAAAATCACTGAAGTGTTTTGATGCAGTGAGACCCTCACCAGGACACACCAGCTGAGTAACTGTCCTTCTAGAACCAGCATGAGAGAAACTGGACAGTCACATGGATTGCAGAGTCCAGCTCCTAGAAGACACCTTTGTGCATGGAACAGCCTGTTAAGTACTTTAGCAAAACACTAATTTTAGACATTAATGTAAGTCAACCATTAAAAATTATTTGCTGCAGTTACAGTTTGCCTTAAGATGCAACATTTGGGTTTTTCAGTAATATGGAAAAGGTGCATGAAAGAGATTTAATTACTTCACCATACAGGTTCATATTTCACATACTTTTATCTCATCAACTGTAGCAGTATTTAAACATAATTTTGTTAGTATTCTAAACTTCTCCAAGTTTCTGTTTTAGGGAAATATATAGAAACTAAGAATTATTTTAACCTGACTGCTGAAAAAATATTCTTTTTTTCCCTATCAAGTACTGACTAGCTACATGTTTATCACCCACAGTAAATCAACAGACCAGAACGGGTTTTTTAGTCAATGAACCATGAAGTCTAAATAGAATTTGCTGTTTTAGCCTGTAAGTCTGACCACAAAAAATGACATTTAAATAACCAGAGAATCACAGAATTAGAGGCTGTAAGAGATGTCAAGAGACCATCTAGGCCATTAGGGCTTGATGGACAGCCTGAAGGACAATTCACCCAAGTCAAGCTCCATTTCTTTTTCCCAAGAAGCCACTAGGAGCAAGCTGTGAGTCACAGGAATTGTTCTGGCCATGCTCATCACCATCTTTCCTGGAGACTTGCATCCCTTACTAGGTGACAACAAATGACCTGGCAGGACTGTACCAGATGTGGTAAGAATCAGGTAAGGCTGTAGAGCAAAATCCAGCCTTTATTTCATTAAAATATTCTGTATGATTTAGTCCATTCTCTCCCAATGTGTCCAGATAAATACAACTAAACCTCCCATAGGTGTTTTGCAGACTTGTTTTCAAAAATCTCCAAAACACAGTACGTGCACATGTACCTCAGCACCAACAACGGTTCATCTTTGCTTAAATGTGATAGGGTGACTGAAGACAAAATGATGGATTTTGCACTGACCTGTGTCTGTCACTTTTGCTGCAAACAAAGCAGTTTATACCTCTGACCCTACAGCCAGTGGTCCTGGGGAACAATGGGTGCTCGTTATGTTTCAGCAACTTTTCACCTATTTGAAAGCTGATGTTTCTTTTCTTCCCTTTTCTAGGTTTAGCAAACCCCATGTGGCTACCTTTTGTAAACACTCCCTATTTGCTGTACATTAAAAGTTTTCAGTGTTTTCATCCTAAAATCAGAGTCAAAAAGCAAGTGCCTTACTCCTGGCCTCAGAGGAGGTCACATTAATACATCTGTATTGACAAGCCTATGAATATATTGCAGAACAATGTTTGCTTTTTTTGAAACAGCATCACTGTGTTGACACACTCAGCTTGCAGCCTTTCACAATTCCCCATTCATCCTTTGCATTATTGCTGCCAAGCAGTTATTCTTCATTTAATGCTTTGCATCATTTATTCTTTGTCTGCTTTCGCATTTACTGAACTACATGTTATTGATCTCAGATTATTTCTTTTATGAATTCTAAATTCCAGTCTGTCTCTCAAAGGATTTAGAGGCAGTTTCAGGTTGTTATCATCCAGATGTTTTATAAGCGTACTCACTGCTCCCTTAAACTGTGCATGAAAACTGTCCCCACAGGGATGGAAGGACTTGCTGAACCCCATCTGAACTAGCTCCCCTTTCTGGCAGCAAACCACTGATAGCTGAATGCTGAGCATGTTGTTTTGAACAGTTTTACAGTAGACTTCTATTTTTACCTCATTAGATTGCTAATCAGAATGCTACACAGAGTTCTGTTCAAACCCTCGCTAAAGTCAGATATATAACAGCATTTGGACTTTCATCTACCAGGCTACTTAACTATTGAAAAAAGCAAGGAACTCACCCTGATATTTGTACATCACAAAGGAACATTCAGTGTTTTTACCTCCTTACTATTCTCAAGATGGTTTTCAACCGTTCGGTCTACTATCCTGCTGATTCTAGTGAAACTCTTTTGCCTAGGATTCCTTAGCTCTTCTTTTTCTCCTGTCTAAAAAGAGATACAGCATCATGTGCATCTCCAGACCACTAGGACCTCTCCTCCCCATGGGTTTTCAAAAATAATTGCAAATGCTTCATAAATTGCTTCAGCTACTTCTGTAAGTAGCCTAGGATGAGTTCCATCAGAAACTGCCAACTTGAAGATATCCAACTTCTCTAAACACAGTTTAACTCATTCCCCTCCTGTTCTAAACTGCCTTTTATCCTTTGCTAAAATCCTGCAGCCCTCTCTGAGTCTGTCATCTGTGCTGGTGGTGATGACTAAAGCTAAGTTAAAATCCATGTAATAATAACTGAAATGTCTCCCTGTGACATTTTAAATTTGTCTTAAAATAAATACTGAATAATTCCAAGCAGAACAATTAACTCTCTATTCTGTATCTATGACAAATAAATTTGCTTTTCTAAGCAGATAAATTTCAAAATAACTTTAAAAGTTTTTTCCCCTTTCTTTCAAAGTATCTATTTATAGCTTCCAACTATTGAGAGATTTGGAGGTTAAAGCATGGTTAAATCATCTAATTTACACAGTGATATACTTAATTATTAATACAGTACTTTCACCATTCAATGTCATTTCTACCAACAAATCACAAGACAAGCAGCACACTGTCACCAGTTTTTAATTTCTTTAGCTCTGTACTATTCAAGTGGTTGTAATTTTAGTTTTGAGATACTAGATACTGCAGATTTATCTGGCTAAGACCTTTTAAATATTTTGCCAAATTGGTGGATATAGCGATTTCCCCCCTGCCCCCATCATTGTAGCACCTCTCTGCAGCCTGGAGCACACATTAACAGTCTTCCTTTGGCAAACTCTTAATTTTCTCCAGAGAGAACCACACTTCACAGCTTTTCACTTTGAATTCTTAAAGCATTGCTTTAGCAGATAAGGTATATAATTTCCACATAAAAAATGCTAAAGGCAAACTTCAGTTGGTACACCCTTTGCCTATTTTGGTCCAGATACATAACAGTAAAGCATTTGTACCAAATGTGAGCTCTGATCTTAAGAGCATTTTTGTTGATATTTTGAGCAACTATTCATACCCTTTTGAAATTAATACAGGAATTAATGCTTTTCAACCATATTTGCTGTTGGTTTGCAAATTATTTACAAGTGTGAGGTCCCAGGGCCTAACTCTATACTTAGAATTCTGACCAAATAAAAAAACCTGTAGAATTGCTTTAGTGCACTAATTAAATGTAATGTGCCAATAACCTAAAAAATATTTATCTTAACTTTTACATGCCAAACCATAGAATCCATGGCAAAGAAAAAAAAAAAAACAAANGAAAATACCTGAGTTGCTCAAGTGTTCCAAATTTTTTTTTTACCAACGAAAAACACTTACTGAAGGTGTTTGCATACTGAGATGATAAACAATGGCTAAAAATCACATGGAAGTTCATGTGTTCCTTTCCCTCCCCTTTTGTTGATCTCCCTGGAATCAGAAAAAAAAGATAAAAATGGATAGAAAGAATAAGAGCTAAAATGAAAAAAGCCCAGTGGATTTATAAAAGCTATGTGAATTCAGATACAACTGTGTATTTTTTCACATTTCTTGACACCTGGACAAAGCAACTGACAGAGTGCATAAACCTGAACATGAGTTACTCTAACTTCATTTGAGGAATGGAACCAACTGGCCCAAACTTCTTTAATGGGGCAGCTTTACCAATGAGCCTCTTCTCCAGAGAGGCAGCCGTGGTTTCTCTTGCTTTCTCATCCCTGAGTTTGCACGAATGACTTCTCAGCCAACTTTGTGCTGATTTCTAATGTCACAGGCAATGGAGTGATCACCTGGGAGCTGTGGTCACGGCGCAGTGTCAGCATCTTGGTGCCAGCCCCTGGTGTGCTGAGCCAGCAGGCCCCAGCTGTCCCTTATCACTGCAGAGTCTGTTTGCCTTCAGCAAACATGCTGTGCATCCAGATGTGTCAAAACATCTCTCAGAGCAGAGCCTGGACTTAAACAAGGGAGAGCTCTGGACAAGCATCTTTCAGGAGTATTTCATGTTTTATTTATCAATATGCTGCTTTAGAAATCATTTCCCATCATGCAGGGCTCGGAAGCAAGAGTGGAGGGATGCATCCATTTATCTTACCTGCTGCCTCTCCACAAAGGAAGGAGCCAAAGCGGAGATGCCAAAATGGCATGGATACTCCCATTCTGTGGCAGATGGACTATCACTTACCTGCAGCATAAATGTTGGTGATGTGTAAGGACTTGGAGAGTTACAGAATTTTCTTCTTTTTTTCTGCTGCTCCCAGCAGCAAAATTGCATTGGAAGAAATGTGAAATGTATTTAATGATTTCATGGTATGACCACCTCTTTAGAAATTTAAGTCCATATTACTGGCTAATGAATGAGAAATCCTGAAAATATAAAGAGATTATGCATTATCAAGAGAAGTCTCCTGAAGAAGCTGAGAGAGATGATAGACACAAGAAGAGTCAAAGCATATGATGGCATACATGACAAATAGGATATCAAATTCCTGTTTTCACACAACTTCATTGAGAGACATGAAGCAAAGGAGACTTCTAAAGGGAGGGGAGACTTAATTTTCCCTTGCAATTACAGTGCACTAAGTATAAGGTAAGTGCCAGTACAGAATTTGCTTCATGTTGTGTTTAATTTTGAAGAGTTCCTACCACTATTGCTGTGCTGGGAGTAGTAAATGGAATGTGCAACATGACCTGGAAACATCTGACATACTCCTCATATGTGCCCCTTCTTTGTACTGTTAATGAAATCTTTTCACTCCACATATAAATAAGTTTGATTCTGACTTGTAGCAATTTAAGAATAGAACAAGGGTGTTCAGTCAGCACCCTGAACAGAACAAGCAAATATTACTTAAACTGTGCACTTTCCCACAGGCTCTGGTCAAAACTGCTTTCCAGAAGTCATTTGCTCAATTCGAAAACAGGAGTATTTTGTAGTGAGGGATATAACTATATCCCCATCTACTGTATGCACACTGAAGTAGTTATTCTGCCATCTGGAGGATTTTTCTAACGTTTCAGAAAATCTCAATCCAAACACAGTCCAATGGACAGTGCTTTTTTATTATATATTAATAAATATTCCATGTAACAGACATGAATCATCAGGAATTAAATCTAGGGGACGCATTTGTTAAACCAGAGTACTGACCCTGTCAAAACAAAAAAAAACAGATTTACTGCTCCAACTTTGGTTTTCTTCCATCTTTTTTTTCCTAAAGCACTCTCCTTTAGTGTACAGACCCCTGGCCCAGAGGTCCAGCAGCCTCCTGGATGGCTCTCTTGTTGTCCTGGTGAACAACTATTAGCATGTTTCCTTCCTTTGCTTTGTTTATCTTTTATATTTAACTCAGTAAACTCTCCAGGGCTCCACTGCCTCTTACTCCGCAGCCACACAATTACAGCTCTGAGCACAACCAGAGGCTCTCACCAGCTGAGGTCTCCCAATGCAAATAACAGCAAACACCATGAAGCTGGAAGCTGCTCTGTGGCATTGCACCACTCGGTTTCAGCAGTTTTTCCTTAACATACAGCTAATTTTCACTCTCTGAAGGCCTTTGCTATGGACACAAGAAGTTGGGTTCATACGAACAGCATGAGAGCTTGCCTTCTCAATTTCTCTACCTAACACATATTTTGATGTAGTTTTTCTTGAGTTACTGATAGGGAGGACTGAAGGAGAAGATGATATACGCCTCCTCTGTTGGTATCTTTATTCAAGATAAAGATGACTGACTGCTAGGTAATGAAGTCACTTACAGAAAGTTTTCTGCAGTCTGCATCACAGCTTTTTCTTCTAGTGGCAAACAACTGGCAAAGGCTGCAAATGTTATGACTGAGCCACTGTAGGAACAGAATAGTCTTATTTCTTCCTCTTCCTCAATCGAAACTATAGAATAATTCCACAAGAGGGGTAATTAATTGAAAGAGAAATCATAGGAACAATGCTTTGAGAGAATGCTGCAGATTTCAGCTGATTTTTATTTCAGACTAGTGCAGTGCAAGGTAGGACTGTCCCTCTGAAATAACCATACAAAAAGTGGATCCCAAAAATCAAATAAGGAGTGCAGAAGCCCTGTCTCATAGATTTTATATTTAAAAGTAAGCATACTAAAATAAAGACATGCAATTTTAGAAATTGTTAAAGAGGTTTACTTAACATATATAAACTGCCCTTTTTTATGTGACAGGAATGTACATTATGCGTTCTACATAAGATTGGAAACCATAATGCTTCATGCTAGACTATCATTGTGGGAATAGTAAATACATGTCCGAAAACCTCTGGTTTTCTGTGTGAATATAAAACAGTAAGGAGGTGTCTGCAAGCTGAATAAAGTGCTTCAACTCAAGAGGTTAAAATAATGAGAAGGGAAAAAAAAGAGAGAGACATCAGCAAATCATTTTGCTTGACCTCTTCTAACTTAGAAACCATTATTAGCACAACATGTTTTTTCCCACTTCCCTGTGGAATTGTGACTCTATCACCACATCATTCTTACAGATACTGAACAAACTCTCTTGTAATAGTCCTCGAATTCTAGCAACAGTTACGGAAATTTACTTTGTCCCTTTGCATTTTTGTATCTTAGAAATGTATTTTTACCCTAAAGATTCAAATACCTGGATCCATCATACCCACACAATCTCACTGACAGCCAGGGGGAATTGGGCATAGGCCAATAGCTATGGTAGCACTAAACTATCTACAGCCAGTTACAGTGAAACCCAAAATACAAAACTGCAGCATTAGGTGAAACTGCTCATCCTGGAAACTGATCTTAGGTATCAGCTGTACAAAGTAGTGGAAGTAGGTCCTTTACATTTCAAAGATAAGCCTTACTTATTTCTACAAAGGTGTCTAGAGATTATAACTGTGATTCAATTAAGCCACAACATCACTTGTACAATTTACTTTAAAACCTCAAATGAAATTAAAAATCTCAATCAAAATCTAAAGAATATAAAATAATTTTTGTAATTGAACTTTCTGCTATTTATTCTCTAATACAAAGAGACATGCCGTGACTTAAAATTCAACAAAGAGTTTCCACTTCTGAAATCGCTCTGAAATACAAACGGCAAGATATTAACGGAACACGGGATATTTACTCTGCTTGTGAAATCAACTTGTTGCTAAATGTTAAAGGAAATGTGTACCATTATTCCCTGTGACTCCACCCTTCCCTGTGGGAATAATAAAAGGAAAGCAAAAAAAATCACCTTTCTACTTTCGCTTGATTTTACTTTTCCTTACCAGGATTCGTTTTGGCAGGCTGGTAACAACAATTTCATCATCCCAAGAGCCATTCCTGGTGAAGAAATTTTTTGATACGCAGCTATCTTTCCATGGAAAGTCTTGTAAGTACACCACAGCTTGGAACACAGGCCTGCCCAGCTCCTCAGTTCCTTAACAAAGCTTGGAGTGACCAACTGCAGTACTAACAGAACGAGAATGCCAGGAATCTGTGGTATTTCATGGTTTGCATACTGGTTCTACTTAAAGACAGCCTTCACTGTAATTGTTTTTAAATGGGATTTCTATCATTTTTTTATCTTTCAAATACACAAAGACTTACTGCAAGCAAGTACTTTCTAGCATTTTTTCAAGAGACACTTTGCATTGATCACCTAAAGTCAAATGTACAATAGAGAAAGGCTTTCTTTTTTTTTTTTTTCTGTGTTTTCTTCTTAGTCCTTGTCTTTCTCCATGCAGTTATGATCAGGGCTGCTTTTTGAAAAGTGTATCTTTCTGTTCTTCAGTCTATTTAATCACTTCTCAATATTTCAGTGTTATTGCTGTAAGCATTATTTTATTACCTTTCTAATTTTAGGGTCTGTTTCTCCCTATCCTCTCATTTCCAAAAAGATTTTCTTAGCCCTTGATTATCTCTTGCTTTTGGAAAAATCATTCTCCTCAGTATGCCACATACATGTCTCATGCTTTAAACTTCCTGAGTTATCTCACTCAACCTCAATGAAATTAGGGATGAAATACTTTAGTTGATAAAATATCACAGGACAAAAGATACCGGTCGCATCATCAGCAAGATCTTTGCTTCATATGCTCAAATGACCTAGAAAAAAATCCTGCATTACTGAGTTATCAACTGACAGATCCAACAGAAGCTACTTTTAAGGGTGGCATCTTGCCTTTTGGCAAGAATTTTAATTTTTCACTCCATGTGCACTAGCGATAAATAAGTGGGACGATTAAAAGTAGATCACAAAGTAGAAACAAAAGTAGAAAAGCTCACTAGGCACTAGTCTAACCGCTCCCAGGAACCTAAAAAAGAATCTTTTCCATGGGGCACATTTCAGTGTTGAAAATAAATAGAATGTCTTTACTTCCTTGACTAGTTTTACACACTTTATACCTCACCCCAAACTCATCTAGAGAGGATGGGTTTTGCAACTATCTGCACCTTCTTACCTAAAGAATTTACTTGGGAAAAAGTATTGTAGTGGAAAAACACCCTTGGACTCAACAGACACAATAAAATAGACAAAATTCTTGAAACTTTAAAAATTTCTGTTCAGTGGTTCTTTAGTTGTACTAATATGTAACACAGCATACGCCAAATTTTAGTTTCACTGTTAAGAGCCGTATATGTCTTCTGAGAGTACCAATCTGGCTTATCTTTTAAATGTGACTGTAGTCAGAACTATTTGTTTAAAGGGGGCAGTATATGCCCTTAAACACAACCATCACAAACTCCCTGATTTTACATGAAGTGTAAACCAAATATTACATCAGTCTGCCGCATCTACTTGTCCCCTCTTTTTTTAAAAAGAAAAATCTAAATGGAGTTGGCACATATCACAAAATGTTTACAGCCTTTGTGGGTCCCAATGGCATGTTTTTCCACCAGGGCTCATTCTGTCACATCTAGAAACTTTATTTTTAGCCAATGGCAAGTTATTTTGGTTTAGAAGACCAGTCTTAGTACCAGTACTTCACTTGTATGTTGCCAAGTTTAGATACTGTTATTTAACAGAAACTTCCTTGGTATCCTAAGGACACCTCCAGTTCATCAGCAGTACTGTCAGCAAGCTCATCTCTCTGCTGGAACAAGGAAATACCCACGGACACATTAGGGGGGCTTGTTCCTCCATTTCCCAGGAGAGGGACAAACCTCCTCATGCCTTCTTGTGCTGTAGTTCACTGGCTTTTATTTCTACTCCACTTCAGAGCAGGAACTACTCACTTACTGAGGTAGTCTAGCAGAACAAAGGAACCAAGTGTTAAATTAGGAATATAGATCCCCTAATTTCTCTCAAGGTTTAAATTTCCATTCCCAAAAGAGAGATGAAATTTCCAACTCAGCAGCTAATGCAGCAATAATTGAACGAATGTTCCATGTGTTGATTACTTCACAGATAGCAAAGAGCTTATGCAGGTGGCTAAACTTACTGGATCAATAGTGAATACAGATATTTCAGATTAATGGATTGACTCCTTAGTGGATGGTTACTGCCACCAGAGCAGCACTCACATCTTGGCCAGAATTCCAGCAGAGCACAGCAAATCAAAGCAGGAATGTCTCTGATTGATACCACACCACTTCAAAGACAAAACACAACTGTAGCTGGCATTTCTGTGTACATGTGAATAACTTTGCTGTAGTGTTCTAAATTTATTAAACTACTTGCATACCCAGTTTAGTGTAGACATATCTAAATCAATTTAAGTAACACTCTGAGGAATTAGATTCATCCATTAATTCATTAAATCAAATTAAAGCTATATAAGTGCAGCTGAAACAATTTAAAGTGCATCCACAAAAGGTAAATCAATTCCATTACGTGGGTGTAAATTATTAATCTAATGAATCCTTTACTGATTGCTATTGATTTGTTTACTAGTAAAATAAGTATTTTGTAATTGGCATTTTGAGCCAACCCATGTGACCTTTAGTTTCCATACATGCACGCACACATGAATGGATGCTTGCACCCACACACAGCAATCTTTAGCCAAATGCCTTGGGGGGGCGTTTCAGACCTAAAGAATGAGCAGCTTCTTTTTACCAGTTTTACAACTGGAACACAAGAGTAAAAGAAGTCACAGCACAGCTTTTGAGTTGCTGCACAAACTGGACATATTTGCTTTAAAAGTTAGGATTTAAGAATTACAATTATCAATAATGGGACATTAATTGAGCTTCTGGACTGTATTTGGCTAAATCTGTCCCTGTAGAAGAAAAAACCCACACAGTAAGCCATGTATAGAGTGGTATCTACATATTCCATTAGCAACTGAATAGACATCATATCTCTTGTGACCCCTTGTGATTTTTCACTGGGTGTTTCTAAGTTTCCAGAGCCAGGGCATGCTTCAGGCCTCTGCACACAACACATGTGGTCAGACCCCTCAGTCTGGCAACAGCCCAGTGCCATCTCCTGCCTGTGACCTGCAGGCAGTGAACCTCCGCAGAAATAGAGGTTAGGTAATGAAAATATGAACATTATCTCTCTTTGGATAAAAAAAGAAAACTGCCAACTCTACAACAAAATAAAACTGTTATGATATCGGGTATCCGCCTCTGACCCTGCCTATATTGGCACAAGTTAGAAAAGAGACCATAATGATATTACCAGTTGAAAGCTCCAAAATACAATTAAATCATTATTAAATGAGTTGTTTCTAAAGACAGAGAAAAATAGCTTGTTCCTTTAGGAATGCAAACAGCTTCTAAATATTTTGCAAAAAATTTTTGTAAAATTCAGCTCCTAAAAAAACTACTCTTATATACGTTATATATAACATACAACACTAGCAAAATTACAACAGTAAAAAAATTTGGCTTCTAACAAGTGGTTATTTAAGAATTGGATTTTAAACCTGGAGCTCCTTCTCCATCTTGTAAATTCCCAAACTTGTTTCTGTAGAAACACTATTCCTTTATTCAGCAGAGCAACGATGGAGATCTGCCAAACTGTTATGCAAGATAATGAAGCAGTTTCTCAGAGGGTGAGAGATCACATGAAATCACATGCACTACAGAAGGATTAAAATTTCAGGAATGTTGAAAGTTTTACCTTCCATTAACTTCATAAATTACATGACATTTTAGTTTCAAATAACTACTTTGCTCTCAAAGTTTTAAGAGTACATAATAAACTAAGGATTATTGTTTTCAAAACCCTATTCCATTTTTACCATTTTTCACACGGGCAGTAAATTCAAATCCTAGATGGAAGAAAAAGGGAAAATTTTCTGTAGCAATGGCAACTGCTCAAAATGAAGCAGTTTTTCATCTACTCTTTCTTTTTCTTTTGCTGATGAAAATTACACAGATAAAGCTAATATTTCATGAAAATCCGGATTTCTGCATCAACATAGATTTCCATACTTGTCATGATATATTAGCTTACATTTGAAAGGCTTTTAGCCTCAATTCCTATTTTGACTCTGCATGTCAGGATACTTTTGCCCACATGGAATTTTATTACAATTTCAAAAGATCAATTTTATTAAGGATTTTGTGAGTAGAACCTGTCATAATGATATAATCACAGAACTGATACTTCACATAGCACAAGTCACAAGAGGGCTGCATACATATATGTTACCATCAATCTACAAAAAGAGATATTTTCAATAGTTGTCTCTGCTCCAGCCTTTCCTTACAAGGAGTTCAACATTTACCTTCAGTATTAATCACTTTTTTTCAATCTGTTAATTAGCTGTGCTGACCAGTGTCCAGCAGCTCAAACAATTCAGTCCTGAAGGGCCTAATAACAGGCACTTCTGATCAAAAGATTACTGTGATGATACCACATGAGGTAGGCATGGTCTTCTCAGATGATGTTTGGACAGAAAATGATGTTATAAGGCTATTTTTTTTCCTTTGGCACAACTAAAGCAGCTTTTAAGTTCATGAACTTTTTATTTTCACTTTTAGAATACACAATAAAAAAAATTAGGATTTTGCAATTTTTTTAACAGAAAAATATACACCTTGAGACCAAACACAATAAAAGGAGGCACATTATATCTTCTATCATAAATCTTAACCTTTAAAAGCACTAGTTTTCCTATTTATTACTAAGTAGTCAAATAAAACCACTAAAAGAAAATGATACTTTAGCTGTCCCTTTAGAGCTTCTTCCTACATTGGAAGAGACAAAGGATTAATTATACACACAGTAATTCAAGGCACTGGCTGTCCCCAGAGCCTGCAACATGCCTGGCTAGTGCACAGTTCCAGCAGACAGGTTACTCACAAAATATATAACAACTGGCTGAACAGTTCAGAAATCTGCCAGAGAGGTCCCACAGACTGATCCTTACTGCCCCAGAAAACAATCCAAACTCCAAACCCTTTATCTGAGTTAGGGGCTATTCCTTGAGAATCACTTTTTAGTTCAAGTGAGACTATTACAAATATAAATTTAAAAGCCTCCAAAATCAAAAGCTCCAAAGCTTAGCCCTGGTTCACCATGGTTGGTGGCAGATGAGAAGCCTCACATCCCAGGACCAGTGAACCAGTATTCCTCCTGGGAATCTCTCAACTCTTAATAGGTATGTATTGCATTTATTTTTAATAAACAGACTCTGAGATGTATATAGAAAGTTCATTTGAGACTACTGTGAGCTAGATAGCTTTTCAGTAATATCAGTCCATAATTATTTACTTAAGATCCTCCAGTATCACAAATGACTTCCAATCATGAGATGTACAACTTTACATCCTACTCTATAGATCAGGCAACCTGAAAGAAATACATGACTCTGCTAAGCTCAGAATTTTACCCAATATAATACTGAGATACTTGAGAAGACAGCTGCCGTAGTATTAAGCTAGAAAACACAGCCACTGATACTCAGCTTCTTGGCAAGAACTGCCTGACAGTGCAGAAATAGGATGTTGGTCTGCTCAGTCATGTGTCCCTTTAGACATTGGTAATATTTTGTCATTTTGCCAGTATTCATTCATGCCTTTTGGATGTGTTACACCACAGCCACACACACACACGGAGATGCTCTGGCTCAACAGACAGTTATTACCTGACTGGTCTGCAGGTCAAAGTTTAAGCAAATACACAGGGGAAATGTTGCAATGGGATAATTACACGTACAATGGATCAGTCTCAGGGTTTCCAGCTGAAGAACTACAGACCATTCTGAAGTAGGCAGAGCATTAGAGAGTATCCCTGTGGAGAATCTTGTGCTGGCAAGAGATGGACCGGATGACCTAACAGGACTTTTCCATCACTAATATGATTTTCTGAATTTCATGCTTTTTGACAGTATTACAAGGTTCGACAGGCATTTCTCTGCAGAAGAGGGATTAAGGTCAGTAAGAATCAGCATCAACTAAAAAAGTGCACATGAGGCAATTGTGATTGCAGGAGGCAAAAAGACATTCGCAGTCAGAAAAGTATACAGTGCTTGTGTCTTCCATACATGTTAAAAGCTGTGATGTAATCAAAGATTTTTAAAAAGAACAAGGAATATAAGACTCATGCTTCCACACTGGTTTTCCTGTTACAGGGGAAGAAGACAGGCGTAAGATACTGTAAGATAAAAGCAGTAAAGGTCTAATACCTTACATATAGCAGAGGCACAAAAAATAAATACTGATTTTAAAAATGGGTTTGGAGCAAATTGCACAAGTCACGTCAATGAGTATTCATCATCGAAAGCTCAATGCCTACCAAGAATTGAAGTCGAACTTCAGAAAACAAGTTTTGCTGTAGAATCAAAGGAACACAGGAAGAGATTTCAGAAAAACATGAAGTATCTTTACTTCATTCTCATCTGTGTTCTTTCACAGGGACTATCACAGGGATATGATTGTAATCCCTAGTAAGGCAGTGGGATAACACACCATACAGCATATCCAACAACCGTAAGACATAACAAACTTGAACAATCTATGCCAGAGGGACCAACGTGTGGCTCTTGAGCTACACATAGCTCTGAAGCAGCTCAAGTCAGCTCGGATCCGTCACAGGGTCAGCAGTGTGGCTGTCCCGGAAGGTAGCTGCTCCGGAATTGGAGTGTGACAGTGAGTCACTAAACAGCTTCTGAGATGCTTGGTCACCATCCAACCCAGCTGTGCTCCCATCCTACTATTTTTAAAGCTGCCCTTCCTTTCAGTTCCCTAAATGTACCAGCAAAATACCCCTGCAGTGTCCATGGAGTGTTGTATAAACACAGATAACAAACCCAAATATTCAAACTTTTATGTTGAAAATGTTGGCAACACACAGTAATCAGTGTAGAAAGATTAATTATGTAACTATTATACTCCCATCACCATACGATGTTACACATTCTATCTTCTCCACAAAACATCACAGAGATCTACTAAAATTCAAAGAGAATTCAATGTGAGGAAAGAAAACGCTTTGTCTTCTGACACAGATGATTGCAGCTAAGATGGTACTTAATCTGTGATGGCCCCTCATCCTTCAACAAGTTACCTGCATGTTTAACCCTGAGCATGCTTCTTTTCCAAATTGATTTATTACCCTCCACTCTTTATAAGAAGGAATTAGTCAAATTAATTTCACCAGTCAATTGCATAACTCTCAATCTACAGGCAGCAGATTTGGCTCAGAAGCCAAGATAAGTACATCTGCTTGGTGAAATCACTAGTGTTTTTAGGAATCTTAGATTCTATGGAGGTAGAAGAGAGGGGTTAGAAATTTTCCAGAGAATATTCAGAAATTCCTCTAAATTATTTTTCCACAGAATTTACTCAACTTCTAGTTCTAGGTCATTAGTTTTCTTTCTTTAAAAGCTTAGATTTCATTTAAAGCACTCTCAGATCTACAGTTTAGAATAAGAGACAAAATATAAATATTTTTGCCAAAGATAGTGTGCAGGTTTCTTCATTATTTGTGCTATACAGCATTCTGATGCGTTCCAGAATACAATGTGAACTTAGTCCTTGAATTGATACTAAAATTGATTTATCTGCAACATAGTTTGACATTTAAAGACAATTTACTCATAAAACTGCCAAATTTCTTCAGTCAGCAGTTTTTTTAGTTTTTATGAAGAAATATTAATAAAGGAACTACAAAAGTTCTAAACAGGAACCATTGGCCAAGACACAGAAATGAAGCCAGCTGAGGTGAAGGAAAACTTGGTTCAAAAGGGTTTGAAAATAGTTTCTATACATATTTAAATATTCTGGTATGTGTGTGGGCTGGGTTAGATCTCAAGGGAAAAGTAATGAGATAAGCCCCTTCCTGCTGGTAAACAGCAACTGCAAGTCAGCAGCTTTGTGATTCCAAATTCCCTGGTCTTTCTCATCCTACTGTCTGCTGCTTGTCACGTTGTAAAAGCTGGTGCAAGCAGAGACAACTGGCACAAATTAAACAGGACTCTTTAAAAATGTATGGTGTTTCAAGGATTTCCTGTAATCCAGCTGTTTAGAACAATAACTGACCATCTTCCTATTAGTTTTAAAACTGTATCAAAGATATATTCAGAATAAATAGAGGTTTCAAGCTAGATGGACTTGAAAGCACCAGCAAACCTGTGAAGGTGCTCAGAGAGAGAAGCGGAACTGTGCCTATCCCACACCTCCCACCAAAGCGAACGGTACTCGCTGAGCTGTGCGTGCAGATGTGGCACACCCTGGGCAATCTGCAAATCCAGTACCCATCCAGGCACCCTACTGAAAATGCCCCAGGAAAAGCCTCCCCAAAAGCACATTCCAAAGGACAACAACAAAAAAGGGAGGATGCATAACGGCCAAATTCTCTGCTCTCTAACCTCTGTGTCAGATCTTCTCATCAGACACCTTTGTTCCCATCTGTCAGGAGGGTGTGATTACCAAGTATTCTAACTGGCATTAGTGGGAGCAATACTCCAATTTTTAAGTTGTAACAATCCACTTCAGAGCATTCCCTCCTGACTCTTGGACACGAGAAAAGAGCAATCTCATTTAGAGTATTAATGGATTTAAAGAACATCTTTTGAAAGTGAAGCAAGATAGCACTAATGAGATCTGAACACTATATGGCAATAAAAAGACAAAAATAGTGAAGTAAGATTAGAAGTAGGCACTGACAAAGTTGAACTAACGGATTTCCACTCAATTCATGTTTTTAATGTATTATTTTAATTAATGTATTTTTTAAATTAATAAATTAATGAATTTTTTAATTCCACTCTGCATTTATATTATTTTTAGCAGCTTCCTTTCTGTTGAAACAAGGAAGCGAGTGGTAGAGCAGCAGAAATAAAGCCAATGAGACGGTGAAAGGTCCTTATTGAGCAAGATGCCTCACTTTGGTTCTGGATGTCCCTATGCCTGTAAAAAGCATGCACAGGGTTACAGGTTTCCTGTTTGCTAGGAAATAAGAAATACTGCAATATATTTTTTCTTAGCACATTGAATAAATACACAATGAAGTTCTTTAAAACATGAGAAAACTCGAGGCTAGCCAAGATAATAAAGTTTTATGAAACCCATGCTTTTCACAGAATTATTCTCTTGTGCTAAGGCAGCATAGAAATGTTTTAGATCTCTTGTTCTAAATTCACCCTTAATGTGGAAGGCGTATTTTGGCCCAACACAGAAATATCATATTAAGTCAAAATCTGGATATAAAGTGAAGAATAAAAAATAAACAGTTTATATTTACTATAGCAATGAATTGCTCCATAATTCTGACTGAATCTCCTAGGAGGAGTAATCTGTAGAAAAATAAAAGACATATGCAGGTGACATAAAACAGCAGTCAAGTCGTAACCAAAAAATGCCATGAAAGCTTCAGAAATCCTAAACAGTCAAGCTGAATAGGCAACAAAAGACTAATAAAACTTGATGTTCAAAAATAGGAAACAAAGCAAAGTTTTAGCATGACAGTTGTAAATGAACTCTGTCAAACCCAAAAATTTTGTGGCCATTGATTTAACGGCAGAAAGATCAGTAGAAACATCTGATCATTCTACCAAAAAAAGGTAACAAAGTGTTAAGATAGCCGGGGAGCTGAATGAAGATTAGCACTGAAAACACTATAATTTCCTCAAGAAATAAATAATAGGTCTTCACCTCAACTCTATGTTTATGAGTCATTGCTTCTAAAAAGGGAACTGCAGAGGAAAGATACAAAATTGCATAGAAAAATCTCTTCTGAGTAAGAAAACAACGGCAAATGGGCAAACTGGTATGTTGGATCAAGATTAGATTTTTGTCTCAGATTACCAGAAAGAAGATTTAACAAATTAACATCTGAACTTCCTAAAGCCAATTAAAAAATCATCATAAAAAGAACAACACTTTTAAATTTGGTTAAACTACAGAATTCATTGCCAGAGAAGTGTTCAGGGCAGAAACTTCATTTCTTCTATGTGTATACATTTCAAGAATATACAAGCACTTGTCAACAGTTTTGAAAAATATGTTAAAACTTTGGATTAAGGCCTAACCTAATTTTTACTGAAATAAAAGCAACACAGAGTAATTCAGGGGAAAGATTTTTCTACCCATGCTTACTTGAAACATCTCCAGCATCTGGTTCTCACCGTTCTTGCAGACAGGAAGCTGCACCAGTGTAATCACTGTGTGTTATCATTTGCTACCCTCAATGACATCAAGACTACATAAATAGAGCATTTAACAGGAGAGACCAGGGCTTTCTTTAGGGACAAAGTGGTCATTTGCTAACGATCCATCACACAGATAATGTAACCCAAATGCCCAATTCTGTACAAATTGTACGAATTCCTTCCACTGTTCTGTACTGCAATGTACTTTGCAGCAGAGCAGTTCTGCCTCACAATATCATCCCCCTGCTCACTGCTATTGCAGCTCTCCCTTCCCTGCACATTTTTAAAGAGAAAATCACGACTGCATTGAAAACGGACAGGGGAAGCAGAGATGCAACCAGAGAGGAACTGCTGCAGGATGTATTTCTGGCTGACTGATACTTTCAGTTTCTAGGGATTATGGAGAAGCATATATTTGAAGATATGGCCTCTTAAGTTAATTTTCCTGTGTTATTGCAGCACGTATATGAAAGTACATGTATTCTGTAAGAAACTATGCTATCAATATGTGCGATTAAAGAAAACAAGTTTATATATCAGTCCAGAGTATGAGAAAATTAATTAACATATTTAGCATGCAGAGAGATGGATTTCAGCCAGCACAAGACAGAAGGAAGGGGATTCAAGCACTGAACGTGGTGTGAGACAGTCAGAACTGGCATTGGGAAAAAGCAGGTAGGAGGCTAATTAGCACAAGATTTGGAGAATGGGAGAAAATGCAGAAATATGAGAGAAGAAAAGCAAGTGGCCCTTGCTAAGAAAACTCCAGTAGGCTTTCCCATGGAAATATTCCTACTTTTTTAATAAAAATGCTTGACTATGTACTAACAAACTATATTAGGTTTTCAGACCCTACCTCTTTTCTGTGGTACAATACCCTACCTCTTTTGTTTGTGATACAATAAATTTCCTATGAAGCACACAGCCATTCATTTGTGGTAAAGCATTCTCTTCAAAAACTTTAGGGTTCAGCATTAATCTACATTTGTGAGGCATACCTTGTTTAACGTCTTACACAGGCACGTATGCCTGCAAAGTTACAGATGGTATCAGCTAAGATACTGTTTGTCTCATCAGTTCTAGTTGCTTTTCCTGCTTAAAACTTAATTTCTTCCTTGCATTCAAACTGAGATGGGAATACCCTTTACATCACTTCTACATTTAGCCTACACACAATTACAAAAAGATGGTGATGTCAGAGCTGCACCATGAAGGAATTATTACAAGTTCTGAACTTTCTCTTGTCACTAAAGTGTAAGAAGATCAGTATGGAAATGTGGAATGGTTAAAAGAAAGGAAGGAAAGAAGAGTAGTCTGGTGTATAAACCACTATGCACCACTCCTGTAGTAGCACAGGGTGTGTCTCAACTGCTGCAAAAGCAACAGTGGATGTGATGTGCTCTGTAACCTACTTGACATCACCCCTCACAGACACTGACACTGGTGGTTCTTAGAAGGACAGAAGGACAGTAAGCTCAGGGTGGCTCTACCAATGCAGTTACAGGATTCTCCTACATGCCTTTTGCAGAAAAAAATATTCAAATATCCAAAAAGGTCAAAAATCAAAGTCAAGAGAGCTGGATTACAATACAATATTACTTACTTATTTTGTAAGTTTGTTAGTTTGATTAATTATATATACTGAAAAACATAGATAAGCGAAGTGCAAGTGAGCAAGTCAGAGAACTGTCCCTATGGGGCATGAAGTAACTTTTTACTCAAAATTAATCTAGCATATTTACAGAGTAAAACAAACAAAAAAAAAAATCAAAAAGAAGAAAATTTTTCATTGTGTTTAAAGTCTCCACCTTCATATCAAGAGACTGGTCCAGGACAAATCACCTTCTGCACTTGAAAATCGTGCAGCTCTATTACTTGTGGTACTGTTCTACCAATATTAAAACAGCTTTAGCTAAATGTCAGTGCCCGTTTTTTGTATGAAACATATACAACTTTGAGAAACAGTCCACCGGGGTTTATACTACTTTATCTGTAACATCCTTGCAACACTACTTTTTAAATTGTGAACTGTCTGAGCTCTGAGAGGCTAAAAAATGACTGAAGTTTTTTGACATAATTTGATTTCGTAAAGAATCTCTGACATAAGACAATATTACTGCATAGTACTTTAATACCTTTTTTTAAAGACTAATATACCTTATTCAAATGCATTTTAAGCAGTTTAATCAAAGAATGGAAAGCAGGCTTAGATGGTGCTCCCTCCTTCCAATGTCAGAATAATTGCTTGAAAATCTTCGTCAAACATTCAATTTCTGCAATTTACTCTGATTTAATAAAAACACAGTTTATTGGGGTTCAGTACTTGGACCCTGCCAAGTTTGCAGCTGATTCACCCTCATACTAAACACTTAAAATCTTGAGCATCCTTAGTTTTTGCTGCTGACTCCTCCTAGCAGCTAGATTAGATGAGTCTTCTTCACTCAAAACAAGGCTAAAATCCTTAATTTCTTCCAGTGCTGTGTTATGTAAGGGGCCCCGGGCACTGCAGAAGGTGCGTGAGAGGCTTGCAACAGGCTCGTGCCAGCACTGAGGTTGGCAGCTGTGGGGCTGAGCAGTGCCACCGTGCCCCAGGGGACCTGCTAGCGAGGGGCAGAAGCAGGATGCCAATGTGGGACACAGCTCTGCAGAGAGCTGTCCCCGAGGACAGGACAAGGGCAGGGAACTGCAGCTCTGAGACCACATGCAGGCTGGCTCCAGCTGTGCAGGAGAAGGTACAGTCTGGTTTGGTCAAACGGCTGCTGACTGTATGCCTTGCTTCCCACTGCTTCTGCCCCTGCTCCTCAAAGCTGCATACCCTGCTTTTGGCTTATTCTCCTCCACCTCCTTGTCTGCTCAGGTTTAGACTCCAAATTCCCTTCCCTTTTCTATAGGAGGCACAGTCCCTGCCAACTTCTTACTTCTGGCCCTGCTCCCAGGCTTTCTGCCCCTTATTAAAGGATAGAAAACCTCCAAAGGAGATCACACTTTCTTTACATAATCTATTTAATAATACTTTTCAAGTAATTCAAAGCTAACTCTCACTCCTGAAAAGATCTCAAAGGACTCCAACAATTCAAAAGACTAAAATCTGTGTTGAATTATTGAATACAAAGGATGACAAAACTCACTATTGTGGGCTTCCACAAATATACCCAAAATACCACAAATGCTGCCAAGTTCAGTCAGTCAAAACTGTGAGTCATAAGTGACTTAAAAGACAAAAGGGCCCAGCGCTTGAGTTTCTTTCACATTTTTTTTCAGGTCTGACATGTTCTTTGTCCTTTCTCATTTGAGCTTTTGGTATATACTATAACCAAGTTCTAAAGCTTGTTCCCACGGCTACAAGGGAGAGAAGATCAGTGAAAATCTTCCCCAGGAAGAATAACTTAAAAAACCCACACCACATTTCATCAAAAAGGTTGGACTAAAACTACAGTAAATGGCAACACCGTATCACTGTGAAGCCCAACTATGCACCCTACTGGTGTTTTTCCAAAATGACCATGAAAATGCATTGTGTTAACTGAGGGGAAGATTCTGATATATTCCAACCCGTTTGGTTCAAAGACCCTTCAAGAAGGCATGCATCTCTGCATTCATTTTATAATTTTTGTATATTGTATAGTTAAAACTAGAAATTGTCTAATTTATCTGCATCAAAGGTGGCACACAGAAATCTTGACTAGACCAGAGGCTCTGAATATTTTTTATTTCTTCAGGCCTCTAGCTGTAAGCAGCAAGGTAATTACTGCCCACTTCTGAGTTTAGCCTACAAGCTAGTTTACATACCACATTTCTCTCAATGTCAGGTAAACTGTGGTACAATTCCAACATACCTACTGGTATTTTCCTCTATGCTCCTCTTCAATCAGAAAGATCCCAGAAACTTTTCTTGTAGAAGAATGATTTCCAACACCCACAACTTCATAAGTATACCTAATAACAACAGTAGCTAAGATGAAAATTCTTATTAATTTTGAGCATCTGCACATGTAATGTTCAGATGCAATTATCTTTATTTAGGTGTCGCCCTAAAATGATTTGGCACTACCAAAATCAGTCTCATTCATTAGTCAGGGAGCTTAAAAATGAACAATTAATGGGACTCATTCTTCTCATCTTGTTCCTTGTCAGCAAGGAACTACCTGAAAATACATCTCTGCACTCCAGAAAACAGAAGCAGCTGCATGAAAGTCACTTTTATTTTCATACGTTCTGCTGAAATTTCTGCTTTCCCTGTACCCTTACAAGTGAACACAGTGTTTTCTGAGACTCAGGATTCCCACAATAGTTTTAAAATATATTGCTTTATCCTCTAATATCACATTATGAACCATAAGACCAACTATGACAACTGATATTCTCTGATTCTTTTCCTTTCAAAGGGCAAATATTTTCTAAAAGATCTACACCTCAGTCCTCTTCCTCTCAAATGTAGTTTATTTCACTCGAGGTGTTTACTCAATGATATTTCTACTAAGAACATTCGACCTTTAAACAAACATTCCAGACTATGTCCTTTGGGTGGAAACACACTGGTTGAGTTTCCTTCCACGTGCTCCCCTCCAGCATGTTTGTTTTGTTCAATCCCATCTTTATGCCGCTCATTGATTCAGGTCTGCTAAAATACCTCATTTCAACAAACTCCATTCTAATATCCTCATACAAGGTCTTCCCCATTGCTGGGATGCTGAACATCCACTTCACTTTTAATTAGAGCAGCCACAGAACGGGCAGTATGGGTGTCTGTTTTAACACCAGAGGAATTACAGACCCTGACAAAAAGTGATTTCAGGGCAAATTCTCCTCAATTTCCTGAATATTTAGTGTACCAAAGTGAAAAGGTAGTAGAGGTAAACATTTAAGAGTTTCATGCAGTGCCCTGAGGCAAATTTTGGGGAACTATCACTGTGGTGATAAGCCATCTATACCTTTCTAATTCCATTTAATCTGTACTAGTGAGTTCTTAACACATTTCAACATATTTGATGCTTAGAGAACTGTGTTTTCTTCTGTATTTGTAGCTATCTGATACAGTAGGACTCTGATGCTAACAGGGTGCTCTAAGTACTACTGTAATATGAATAATAATCACCACAAAAGCTGAAGATGAAAACAAGAGAAGACAAACTGTGCCAACATTAATGTAAAAGCCACTGTAAACCCTGAGTAAGGAAAACCATTGATGGACAAAATATAACTGCAGATCTTCAGCTGGTTTTGCTAGAAGTCTTGAAGTATGATCTAATCAAGGACACCTAATGCCTCATGCCAAGCCCACAGAGTGTGTTAACCCCACCAATTTATTAAAGATGTTTTCTGAAGGTATAGTCTGAATGGAACACAATCCCATATAGAAAATCCTAGATTATCAGCAGAAAGTTTATAGAAAAGACTTATGCTGGCAGGGAGTTACGTATAATACTTTGCCTGATACTTGACGCTTGCAATTGCTGCCCACAGAGGTACATTTCCACAAGACAGTATCAGCAGAAGATGCATAACGCTGCAAATTGTGCCTTATCACTTCTGTGAGCATTCCACAGAGTGCAGGCACCAATTTAAGTACCCTCTTAAACAGAAAAGTTTGCAGTGGTAGAAGAAAAAATGAAGCTCCTGTCAGGAAATTGTAGGCGGCTGGGATCAAGTCCAGCAAATCCTCCTGACTCATCCATTATCTTCCAGGTTTTGCACTTGTTCCTAAAAATTGTCTGTTTTCCATCCTAAATTGTATTTCTTCATGGAACCATCTTAAAACCCTAAAATGCCCTCACAGAATGCACAGCAGCAGATCTGAATCCATGAAGCAGGTATTTCAGAGATTAATAATGCAAATATGACATTATAAAGTATTGGCTGCAGAACTTTCAGATCAATGCATCACATTTCTGGGCATGTGTCTGAACTCACTCTAGCTGGCCTGTGAACATTCACAAGAATTGCTATGAACTGGAGAAATGAAGGCAGGCCAGTTCTGTGTGCTTGCATCCCTGGATTGTTACTGCCCAGAGAGTACTGGATTCTGTGGTAATCATCCAGGTATCCAAAGCTATTTTGTTATACTGCCCAAAACTGTTGCGAGTGAATGTAGAGGAAATACTGCATCCAGTTACTGGAAACATCTTTTAGTTAAGTGGTGCAATATGAAAACACCTGAACTAGGCCATCCCTGCCTCACCTTGAAGGTAGAGAAAGGAAAAGTCATGCAGTTCTCTGATTATGCAAGCACTGGTAGATAACCAAGAAAGGCAAACTTGGTTAGTTCGGTCAACCAAGTTTCACAGGGATCACATGTTTAAGAATTAAATAATGTAGACTACATACCCAATTATAAATTGTGAAAAGCTTTCTAGCAGCTGTTGAGAGTCTTCATTTGGGAGCTCACATCCCTATGATGTAACTCACGATGATGATGGGTGTAGCTCACATCCTACAGTAAATGAATCATGATTTCACAAAGCTGTGTTTAACAGCCCATACGTAGAAAACATGCCTAACAAAGGCCAGCTGAGTGCTGTCTGAGCACTCAGGCAGCATCCAGCTTCGATGCGCAGCTTTGACTGGCAATCACATTATTCTACTTTATCAGAGTCAAGTAAATAATTATAATATTACAATAATATAATAATATTATAAGACATGCTGCCTTCCTAAGAGGGGGAAAACAAGAGCTGGTTTTGTAGTTGGGCTATGTTGTACAGTCTCCATGCCACACTGTAGTATGTGACTTTATTATTTTTCCTTTATCTGAAGAACTGCAAGAAACCTCACTGAAAAGCACATTGCTCAGACTTGAGTACTGTATCTTCCTAACTTACTTTCCAAGCAGGCTGAGAAAGCACTTTCTGGTTTCTGAACATTTGAGCAGCTCCAAGAGCAGATCTACTCCTTGCTGATTTTTCCCCTTCTTTGTCATTACCAGCCTTTCAGCCCCCTTTCCTTGGGCTGCCCTCAAGGGCAATGAAAGGCAATACATTATACAGCTGGAGATGTCAGTAGATACCAAAAGTTAAATATCAAATCTTCATAAAAATACAAACACTATTACTTGCCTCCTTTCTATTCATGCAGCGGTATTCACCACGGTGAGAATAGAATATGTACTTTTCAAATTCTCTACCTCTGAGGGGTGCTAGATAAGTACAATGATAGTGCAGCCAAGATTGCTAAATTTATTACAGGAGCCTGTGATCCCAATAGTATATTGCTAATAACAGTGCCAAATATCCAAAGGCAGCTGCTCTGTAGAGGTTATCCAGTCCTGTATGCTCCCTCACAGAATACTGCAGAGCAATAAGCAAAGGCATATTATACCAGTGGGAGAAGCAAGCTGCTCTTCTTAGATATAGATGAGTAACAAACATCCAATATTTCTTTGAAAAATCAAGGAAAACTGTGCCAGAGGACAAAAAGGACATCTGTGCCAAAAGAAACCAGAATCTCTGCAAACTGGAAGTGTCTCTATTGCTGCAAGAACGATGAGCCAGCCCACGCTAACTGCCCTATTCCATTAACGCAGTCTAACCCCTTTTTTTTCAGTCTAAGCACAGCTTATAAACAATTTGTTTTCCATTCACAGCCCCAGACTTCAAAAATAAATTTCTTTGGACTAAAAAAACCCAACATTCTCCTAGAAGTTTGCTATGACATTTTTGCAAATTCATGCAGTCTGAATTCCAAGGTGCTCACAATCAATCTTTCTTATTTTTTTCTGCATTTAGGTTGAAGACTTGGGTGTTGGGTGCAATGTACTTTATTTTCAACTTTCACTGCATGCAATTATGTTTCCATTATTTGAACAACATTTTCAGTTAATATTTTTCCAGTGACTGCAGCAAAACCTTATGCTACAGCCCATATTTCAATTCTTTTTTTTTACTGCTAAGAGTATCTTGTCAGTTCTACATTAGTACTGGCACATCCTCTTAAAATAAGTCATCTGCTAAAGGCAAATTCCTTTGTTCCCTGCCTGCACACACTCCCCAGCCATGTGGACAACAAAGATGGGAGAAGGGCTAGGTGGAGAACTCTTTGGGATGGTGAAGAATATTCAAAAAAGCAGTATTTAACTTGAGTGATAAATGACACGTTCCTGAATGCCCACAAGGACTTCTAGAGAGAAGAGGGGAAAACGCTGGTAAAAGCAGACCTTGACAGGGTGACGATGACATTTTACAACTGCTGTTGAAGGACTGCCTGTGTAGGGTCAGGCCCTGCCCTTGGAGATATTTGCTACTGGCAGAGATGGTAAAACGTGACAGGCAGAGTTTAGTCAACAAGACTCTAAAATTTATGTAGAGATCATGCTGACAAAAAGCGACCCTAACCAGCAATATTTTTTATATTAAATGCAAAGTGTATGTGTGTATGTATAACACGTGTATGTTTATATTTTTATATAATTTATACAGGCAGATATGCACATCCACATTTGGACAGTGACAGATAAACTTGAGCATGGCTGACTTTAAAAAGAGAAATCCTACAGATGCTCAGGCACTCACACTATCTTCTCATCCCTTTGTGTAACTAAAAAAGACCTTCTTCCAAAGTGTAAGGGAAGAAATATAACCCAGTGCTGTGAAATCCTACTTTGAAGTGTTCCAGTAGCTATCCTGACTGGAGCATCTGAGTAACAGCTATAGAATACTTTGATTAATATTTCTTCTATTGTAACTTAAAAAACTTAAAACTTGAAAGAAAAAAAAAATTCGCAAGACCTTCTAAGGAGGCCAAATATATTTCAAGATCTTGCCCAGCCTGCCCTCAATGTCTTTAGTATTTGGCCAAGTGCATCTTCAGGCTTATCAAAATAAAGCTGAGTATTAGTGCAACACTTGCAGACCCTCTGTCTGCGTCACTTCCATATATATCAGTACCTGTTCCTCTGGAACATTCCTGAAGTCCCCCCACACCAAGCTGACCTGTCTGACTGAAGTCCTGCTTGGTGACAACACCAACGGATGGGCACTTTAAGAGAACCCCACCTAGTGAAATACTTGAGGCTTAAAATCTCTTGAAAACCTGAAGGCCTTCATTTTAACTGTGGCTATTGTCTTTGTGCATAAATTATGAAGATACTCTGATTCTTTATGTAGATTAATTCCCCTATTTCAGGAAGAAAACATTCTTCCGTTCATTTCAGTGCACAACCAAGTTTAAGTGCATGTGGAATACTAATATTCCCATCCTTAACCTTCTGTAGTATTGCCAAGCATGGATCAAGGAACCCTGTTTCTGAGACAGTAACAGAAAGGAAGTGTCTGAAGGTCAAAGGAAACATTTCAATTTCTTTTGCTAGAAAAAGCAGCAAGAAAAATTTCTGTCCTTACCAAAGACTGCACACTGACGCTGACTGTACCTGCGTTATAGGATCATTATTATTTCCATGAAATTATTACATCTTTGCAGACATGCCAGTGGTGCCCACACATACACCAGTATTTAATGACAGAAAATTCCAAGCAGCTTTTGCAAACAAAAACAACGTATTTTGCTTATTAATAAAAAACAAATTTTAAAAGCCATTAATCACCCAAACTCCAGTTTCAAAGGGGAAACAGTCCTAGTAAGGCAAAAAAATTAGCAAAAGCCAAAAAAACCCAAATATCCAACAAACCTAAACCAAAAAAACCTCCAGCAACCTAATAAAAATATTAAAACAGACATGCTGCTAGCATATACATTCTAGTGATATATTTGAAAAGCCACTCATACTGACACTTCTGTTATTTACTGTTTTTAAGCACAAGGCTGAGAGCCTGCAATAGAAATTGTTGCAGTCTTTGCTTTCTCATATATAACAAGTCTGCCTCTTTTTGAGCACAACAGTGGAGAAAGGTCAAACAAATAAAATCTATCAATAACAGGAAAATAGATTAAGAATATAATCTTAACTTCTACACTAGAAATAAATCTGGGAAGAATTTTTGGCATGAAAGATAAATGCACTTAGACTCAAAGCCAGTTTAGATTCACTCACATAAAATTCTTTTGGACAGAAACAATTATTTACTACACAAGCATCTAATGCCTAACAAAACATTAAGGCATCTAATCTACAATAAGAAACCTTGATTTTTCAGAAAAAAAAATACATTAGCATTGACCCAGAGAAGCTTACATTTATTTGAGTGTTACTCTTTTCCCTGAGTCATCCCATCCATTTACTTTAATACAACACTGATCATCATGTGGCTCCATAGAGAGTTCAGTGCAGAAACTGAGACATTCAAGACAGCTCAGAAGTATCTCAAAAGCAGATAGTGGTCATTCTCAATCACCTCTCTGCTTCCCTGTGTCTCTGGACTTAGCTGAAGGACAAACCATTGGACCCTCATTCTGCTTGGGGCTGCAGCTCACTGGCAGGTGAGCACTGTAATACTGAGAGTAAACAGATGCCACTAGCATCCTACACCACCACACAAAGAGGATCTGATATTATGTAATCTAAAGACAAACTACACAATGGCCTACATATCTTTTGACATTTTAAGAGACGATGGACCTGACAAGTCACAATCACCCGCCAAGTATAATGGTGGTGGAGTAATCAAGCAGGTATTACTCTAACAAATGCCAAAGAGTATTTCAGTACAGCTCCATCTGCCCAAATTCATAATGCCATTCTGAGAAGAAATAAAAATAACCTAAAACATGCACTCACTCAAAAATATATTTCTAATTAAAATCAAATGCAAACACAGTCATCAGTATAATGTCTATTATGGAGGTAACATTCTTGGTAGACAAACTGGAGCACTGAATTTGTTGAGAAACATAAATCAATCAGTCTGAATCAATTCAGAAACACAAATCAAGGTCAATCACAAATCAGAATTTAGCAAATTAAATTACTTGTTCACTTATGGTTAACTTCCTTAGGTTAATCTTAAGGCTGCATAAGCTTCACCTAGTATTACACTTGAGACTTAATAATTTGCCTTGACATTTAGAATAGCTCTTACATAAAACTTTGGATTTGTTTTTAAATAAAAAGCAAGATGATAGAATAAACAATGCTGAAAATATGCTCCTCTTTCCCAGAGGAGTTGTAATCTTGGATCAAAAGCCTGCAGTTTTTTTCCCTCTTTCCATCAGTATTATATTTCCAGAGTTGTTCCAATTAAACTCTTTTTCTTCTGATTTAAAACTATTAACTATATATATTAAAACTGGTAATGTGGTTTTCTGCTTTTTTCTATATACTTGACCAATAAAAATACACATGTCAGATGTGAAGTATTTTCATTTCATTAACTGTAAAACGTCTTAACTGCTTAAGTATTCCTTTTTTTTTTCATTATTTAAACTACCTTAAGTAAAATAAACTGGCCAAAACTGGCACGACTGTATAAAGTCAGTACTGTGTTCATACACCATCAATAGATTAAATTATTGTAATAAATGGGTTACAGTACAACAACAATACTGTGAAGCAAGTCTAAGCTACCAGAGAGGATTTAGATCTTGGAAACAGCTGCATAACAACCACACTTCTCTGAACAGTAACAAATTAAGGGCATCCACAAGACTCCAGCTGTGCTAATGAGTTCTTCCTTCCACATCTACAGAGATGATCAAAATACCTGCAGGACTTTTTAAAGAACATGAGCGGTCTTATGTCTCCATCCTAAGAAACTGAGTCTAATACATATCATTTGTGCTATTGTTCATTCCTTATTTTACTAGTTTTACAGACACATACTAAAATTAAAATACTCAGCAGGAAAATCAAGACAAATGGAAGTATAAAACCAGAAGAATTTTATTAAAAAAAAAAAAACTAAAACAAAATTACAGAATAATATCTACCACCTCAGAAGTCATTTGTAAGTTGATTCAAAGGGAAGATGAGTTCGGACTAGATGAAATTAAATTAAAAACTGCAATAAATCTGTGCTTCAGTACAGACTAGACTGCCTTGCTCAGCAATATGCTCCATGACAAGTTAACCAGTATAGTGCAGTACTATGTTTTGACCACCACATTTTTTCACTGGGGAAGTGGGGCTACTCACAGCAACAGTTACCCAACATACTGGTAAGGGCATCTCCAACAACAAACTGATTCTAAGCCTGCTGTATGCTATAAAAAGCTACCAAGGAGACTGGGGAAGTGAAATAAGGATGTCATCACAAACATCCATTCAAGTTAATCACTAAAGCCTCTAAAGAGCCTTGAAACTTCATTAGAAATTATAAAGCACGTGAAACCGCTGGTAAGAGCAGCAGCAGCACAATGACACAGCCACTCACGGGGAGCTGCTCCCCGAGCACTCCGGCGCACACGCACCTCCCTGTACACAGAACATGCCGGGCACACACTCCCACAGAGCATGCGAGGTCAGTCACTCCACCCTGCTAATGACAGCAGGCAAGCACACAGAGAAATACCGGGTTTCTGCAGCCCCTCTGCAAGAAATCATACAAGGTATCACACCCATTCAAAGGCATAACACTTACTACAGTGCACTAAAAATCACTGTTCTAGGTGAGCATGTGCATTCCCTATCTAAAGAAGGCAATCCCACTTTAGCTAAGTCTTACTTTCTGATTTTCTCTTCCTTTGTTGTCTCTTCCATTTTGTCATGCATTCCACAGTGCTTTATTCAGACTGCTCTTTAACTTTAGTTGTCTTTCTTTTCTCTTCTTTTGTGTAATTTCCTACCCTACTGTGTTACTTCGGTGCTTTGCATGCTGACATCATGGACCTCTAAAGCATTAGTGCACAGCGATTCTTGCCAACATCACCTCACTGGCAGTACATGGCAACAAGAGACAAAACAATGCACCTGAAAAAGGAATGACTAGAAAGGAATGGAAAAGTGGAAAAAAAATACTGCATTGCTGTAACTTTTTGCAAAATTATTCCTTGGATTTTAACTCCTATGCAAGTGAAAGTACACTGGAGGATTTTCTGCTTTGCTCCAGCTGCAGGTTAACTGAACCTAGCTGTGTGCATGTTAAGTGAGAGCACACTAGCACCGGCTGCCTCCAGCACTGGACTTGTTCATATTGGAAATAACTGCAGTGCTCTGATTTCCAAGACAAGGTCCTTTGTCCACAAGAGCTGATTTTAGCAGGAAAGGCTTAAATCCATATTCCTTTAAAGATAACACTTTTTAAGGTGCTGATTTCAGTAATTTCTCAAGTCCAATCAAAGAGTTACAAAACTAAAAATGAAAAAAGGTATCTTAGACACAAAATCCATTATATGAGCTCCTTATGAAAGTTTTCAAAGTCTCCCTTTTGGTCATTCCCAGAAAACATCAGCACTGACTCAAAGGAAAAAACGGAACAGTTTCTCTGCATCTACACATTGTAGGGGTTGTCAGTGTTTGTAGTGCTATGGGACACGTACAAAATCTGCCATACAGCCAGCAACCACGAGACCCATTCATGCACCTCCGAGCTGTCACACAGCCTCCCAAGGTAGCTCACGAGTGAGGAGGACGACTCCCAGTGCGCTATCAAGCAGAGCAGTCCCAAAATGCACCTGCATCCCAACGTGACCTTCAGAAGCCCTAGCATCAGTGCAGCACTTGAACAGCTTGAGAGCCATATGCAGCTAAAGAATCAAAGGTTAGTCACATCTTACCTATTATTAGAAATAGATTGTAAGGTCCTTGAGAGTAAACACTTCATGTTTGCACAAGGCCTAGTACAACAAAAACCCTGTCAACTAATTGGACTCAGAAGTGCTACTGCTATCTGGGGTAGCTTGTACAAAGCCAGGGTTTGTTTCAGTATAATAAAGATTAAAATATGGATGTAATGTACATTAGTACAACAAGCTCAACCTGCAAGGTAGTTGGTAGGTATTCCACATGTGCCTCCGAGAGCTGATGATTCTATTCTTTATCTTTTCTCCCTTTTTCTGCAACACAGACTAGGAGTTCTGCAACATTTCTGGGTTGAAAATAACCATTTACCAATATTCAACATAAAATACAGGAAGTGGTTTTTATACATACCACTAAAACTGAGTTTTTCTAGGGCTAATATCTGGAACAGCATAGCATGATGATACTCCTTTAAGTTCTACTAAAGAAGAACTGAAAGGCAATAAAACAGATTTTACTTAGTTTGGGTGAACAGGCGCTAATCTGACTAAGTGGTACTACTAATACATGGAGAGGATAAGGAAAAGAAAAAGGGTGCAAAAAGTTGAAAATGGATACACATTTTAAGGGAGTTGCTGTGCTATCACTCTGTGGCTTAACAGAATTTCATCACTTTATCTTCTCAGTTGCTGCCTTAGCAAAATGGTAAAAAGAGGCATCACTTACAAATCCCAGTATCATCCACTTAAGACAGCAGAGGTATCACTAAGAAATAAAGCTGACATTTTGTCAGCAGTCCTGCAGACTCCCACCACATGTAATCAGGAAGAATTTAGACCTTCTGGAAGGGTGTTGTGAGCTTAACACAGGTGAGCCAGGTATGGGATGTTAATACAGGTATGCAATGCACCAGCTGGGAACTCTGTGCTTTGACAGTCTCACACAAATCATAGAATGGTTTGGTTTGGAAGCAACCTTAAAGGTCATCTAGTTGCAAGGCCTCACAATGGGCAGGGATGCCATCCACTAGATCAGGCTGCCCAGGACCCCATCCAGCCTGGCCTTGAACACTTCCAGAGCAGGGATATCCAAACACCTGAGGCTTGCAATCGGTCACTGCAGCAGCAGGCCATTGGATAATGAGGTTTCACAGGCAAGGACCTCTCTTGCACTCTTAGGTAGATCACCCATATTAAGAGCCACAGGTATAACCAAAAGCCATTAATATTGCAAACTTCATATCTAACTAACTGCAGTAAACAACAGACTTTGCAGCATCACCCTCAGACAACCCTCTGAAGGCACTCAGGATAGTTCCTCCCTGGCCTCCGCTGAAATTGCACTCATGCAAAAACTGGTTCTTCACTGGTTATTCCCTTGCAAAGAATAAACCCATTTTTTAATGAGCTTCCCAGTTTAATGCAGCTCCCACAACTCGTCCCCAGCTTCAGGTGAAGCCACAGTAAAGTAGTAAATATAGCATTTTCATGTATTGAATTTTTGTATGGGCATATTGCATTGAAATGCAGAAGTTCCCCACTGGGGACACATTTACTCACTTGGAGAAAGGAAAGCGTAAGTTATTTTTTACGTCTTTCTGCTGTTAGGATTTGTCCTCAGTAAGAATTTGCTGAGTGAAACCTTTAAACAAAAGGTTTATAAAAAAGATTAGTTTAGGATGTACATAGACATCACTTATTTTAAAGTGAAATCCAGCAACATTCAGAATTACTAATGGTCTCATGCTCATTACATGATGAATGAAACCAACAGTTCACTAGATGCTGACATTCCTTTGTCAACATATAAGTTATCCACATACTTAAATATGAAATTTTTCATCTTTCTGTGGATAAAATGAATATACTACAGCATAAAATAGTTGTAAAGAGAACATTTTTAAAAAGCTCCTTTGCGTTTTAATTTTTATTTTTAATTTTGTTCTGTCTGCCAGTGTCTGAGTGTTTTCACTAGATGAAGACTCTTAACATGAAAAACATTCAGCTCTGAGCACCCTTGAAAGACTTAGGCATACTAATTTACTCAATTACTTCTTTAGATCTATTTTTAGAACAATAAAACCACAACTATACAGTATCAAGAAATATTTCAGTGTGATTCTAAATCATGCAGCAGCAAAAAAATCCGTATTTTTAACTCTGATTTGTGTGCTTAGCTATTCAAACCTGTATCATCCTTTAACACGAGACCTCAGAAAAAGTGAACTTCCTTTCCTGATCCTAATTATCAATACTTAACTATTGATGTATGAATTTATACATGTACATACTCTACACATTTGCATACTACAGATACAGACTGGCCCATTGTTATCTGTGTCAAATCTCTTTGCAAAGGTTCTACGGCACGCAAGAAATTCTTTTTACCGTTGGCTATAATCTCTTTTTCTTTGAAGGCCCCAAGAGTAGAGATAGATTTAGATAAAACTCCTTAATAGGACCACACAGATGAAGACCCATATAGCATAAGGAAATTTTGCTCCCTGGGGGAATTTCTAACCTTCAGCAGAGCAATGATTACAGTGGTATCAGTGCTGTGACAACAGTCTGCAGCAGAGCCCGAGCACAGCTCCCTCACACATTCCCCAGCCAGGGCACCCAGCCGGCAGGGCTGGCCGTACCCAGAAGTACGTGGGCACCGTACAACACACTACATCCCAAATCCTCACTAGTAAGTTCATTACTTCCATGACAGGCAAACAACAAGCTCTTTGTCCCAAAGATAGTGCTATGAGACTTTGCAATTAGAAACAAAGCTGTCCTGAGGAAAAAAATAACCAATTATGGTATTGGCATCATCTGTGAAAAACATCCCACTGAAAGACAACACACTTAAACCAATGTTATGCCTTAAAGATGTTTCCCCAATTCCCATCTGAACATTTTAGTGATATTGTTTCTAGCACCACGCAATGCCAGACAGAATCTTCACATCACTATTGATTTCTACATTTTAAAGACAGCACATATTTTTTAGCTCTT
Source organism: Machaerirhynchus nigripectus (assembly GCA_013397975.1). Lineage (NCBI taxonomy): Eukaryota > Metazoa > Chordata > Aves > Passeriformes > Dicruridae > Machaerirhynchus > Machaerirhynchus nigripectus. The sequence goes on along the minus strand of VZRQ01010598.1, from coordinate 65,511 downwards.
TCAGCCTCATATTTCATAAGCAATTTATAATTTAACATAGTCTTTGACATTAAGTATTTAAAAAGTACATTATTTTAGTTTATCACAACATAATTTGTTTTGACCAAATTCCCCCCAGTTAGCTGGGAGGTTGTCATGGTTCTTTACTATGATCACACTGAAGTTTCAGAAACTATAACACAAACACATCTACCCCCTAACCAAAGAGAAGAGAAAAGGTATATGCCAGTACTGCCTAATCATAGTAACATATCACCTGTGATTCCAGCTTTCAAGTGCTATGAGCATACACATCTTTTAGAAAAATATATTTCCTTTTCTAGCACTTTATTATAGCCATATACAACTGAAATAGTTTTGTAAAAAGTAATGTTTGACTTTAAACGTAACTTCCAAAATCTCAATATAAAAATAAAACTTGAAATCTTATTTCGCTTTTCACATTTACTCAATTTCCAGTCACTTTCTTAATCTTACACAGGCAACATTAAAATTTTACATAAAAATTCGTATCTCATGATTTCTGAAGAACAAGAATATAGTTGTACGTCACTAATTATACAAGTGACATCACTGCTCTTAATATTTCGGAGCGTAGCAAGGCAATTAAACCATTAAGTACAATACCTTTGCTAATCTGACAAACAGGTAAACCCAATGCAACAAGCAAACTGCTTTATTAATAAGATTCTCTTAACTTCATAGAGGATAAATGTAAAAGATATGGTACTTACAGTAAATTCACAGAAATCAATGCTATCAAGACTTTTGCTTCTGTGTATTCTCCCTTTTATTCTTCTTAAAGAGGGCTTTCCCTGACTTACACTACAGGTAGCACCATTGGGATTTTCGGAAGATGGAGTTACCCTGCCAAACAAAAAGAGCCACATATCAGACAAAGAATACATTCTTTTATTTGTTTATAAGTAAAAATTTACAAAGGAAAACACATTACCATGATACACATATAAGAAATATCATTCCAAGTGACAGTTTTCAATCACTAAGCACCAAAATAAGCCCACAAGTCTGTAGAAGTCTAGCTCCCATCAAGTCCACACTCCTTGCAGATTTTGTCAAAAACATACTGCAGTTATCTTTTTTGTACAAAAGTGAATAGAATCAGAAAAAAACATACATTATAGAAAAATATATTTAACTTCTGAAAAATTAAAAGGAATATTTTTCTCTATTGCTTCAGTGGAAACCCAAGTCCTGTGATACATGTTGATGGCTGTCAGCTAAATCACCAGGAGCCTGGCAGTATTCGGCTTTTGACCTTTTCCAGTTTGAGTGCTGATGGTGCTTCCGCTATTCTAGCAATGAGTAACAACGAACAGTAATGACATTAATAGCATCTGTTTAAGTTATAGGGGTAATATATTAAGCAACTACACTTTATAAGGCCTTTCATCATTTTATAATCTACACACAGTCCTAGGGGGAGTCCATAACTAAAATATTTGGAGGAAGCAATCCATATTTCAATGAGCTTGTTAGAAACCGTTAATAAGCAGAACTAAGTGGGCTTAACAATTAACTAAGTGTATTAGGATTCGTGAGGTGACTATTTTAAATACAAAATAGTCCCTAGTCAGACTGGCACATTAGGAAAAGGAAAACTGTATTCCAGCAAATACACTCACCAAGAATTACCTACAAACATAAAAGCCTTCATGTCCAGATTTACGCTTGTTTCATATTATTTCTCAACTGCAGCCATAGAAGATTTCAAAAACTAGCTTACATGAGAAATAATATGGGGTTTTTTGCATTTCCCTAGTCTTTGGACAGCAGTTCAGTATTTCTCTCTAAAACCATTAAGATTCTTCTCACAAAAGAGGACTTTTTTAGGTTCTTTTACTTAGAATTTACTTAGAATTAATGGCTTTAGTATACACATAAACGTTAGTGCAAAAAAAGAAAGAAAAGTGGAGATGTCCTAAATATATGCATCACCAAAACAGAACACTGCATAGTGGGCCACATTAACTCCCGAAATACACAATTCCAAATACAAAATACAATAACCACATCCAGAACACACTTGTTTGATTAGTGAGACTTCCAGGTCTACACAACACCGTGGTCAGAACAGGCCCATGGGACAGCTAGAGAGAAGTTGTTAGAATATCCAAACTTGAAAATTAAAGCAAATCCTTTCAAATCTCTTTTTTGATTTATAAAAATAAAGCCCTTCATTTTTTGTTGAATTACTGCAACTAAGAAATCACTATTTTGTTTTCAGATGCCTGATTTTTGGGGGTTTTTACACATGTACACTGACACACACACCAACATCTTGCTTTAAGTTCTCTTGATAACACAGTAATTTGGTTTAGACGGTTTTTTTTCCCCTTGGGTTATTTTACTGCCAGCTTTAAACTGCAAATTTCTACCTGAAAACATAACTATAATATCCACACATCTTAATTACAATATGAAACTCCTGCTGAAACTGCACTGAATTATTTTGTCTAATCATACATGGATTGAATTCTGAGAACCATGCCTGCCTACTACAGAAACATATTCGTTCACACAACAGAAACTTCAAGAACACCACAGATTCCCTGCTAAAATTTCTTCAAGAATTACCAGGACAAATTTCCAAAGAAAGACAACTGCTCAGTCTCTTATCTTATTCCACAGACAGTGGCACTTTCGATGACAGCACGTTTCTATTGTATGAATGTCTGTTCTGTAATGGAGCGCTCCAAACATCTCTGCTCAAGTACCTAACTGTGCACACTCTGTGTCCATGGCAAATGCAGATGCTGGAGTCCTCTGAGAGACCCACTGTTCCCGTACTGTCAGAGTCTGTGTTTATTCTCTCTACAGAAAATATTTGAGAGCTGCCTACTCCATTACTTATAATTTGGGTTAATTAATCTTCAAATGCACCTCTGATGAATTAAATGCTTGGCACATCAGACTTCCACCATATACTTAACAGAAAAGTTTGACAGCTCTAAGACCCACTGGGCTTTTCCTTATTTTGAAAAACATTTCAAACAATTTATTTTAGTGTCATACCCACAAATGTGTATTTCTTTAAGCTGCAAGTCTTTTAATGTTTTCTGATACTGAAAAGCCTTTACTAAAAAAAAAAAAATTAGAAAAAAAATAAAACTACTTACATGGAAAAAGCCCAAACAAATACAAATAACAGGCTAATAAAAGTTACCCAGTTTTAACAAAGATCTATACTAGTGGTATGTTTTGAAGGCCCTTCTGCTTAGGAGATTCACTCTTTAAAGCCACTTGAAAAAATGAACTTGCTGCCACTGGAATCCAGCCATCACTTCATTCTGCTGGAGAATAAATTATGGCTGTTACTTGTTAGCTTCTAAGATACAGGAAAGTGTTTCTTAAGTTAGGTTTAACTTTCAAAATATAATTATATGATAAGGAGTAACACAATTTATCTGTTCCCTCCAATCCTTTATAAAAATCATTAGTTTCTAGATCTCTTTACAAGCAAATAAAGTATTATTTAACCAACCAAAGAAAAATCCAATCAGTATCATTGATATTGGGAATTGGGAATTTGCACTGCATGTACACCAAAAGAAGGATCTGAGGGGAGATATCCATGCTAACAGCATCATGGGGGTTTTTGACTATGGTTGATGAGGAAACTTTGGGACATGTGCAAACCAATTAACTATCAGCTTCTCCTGTGCCTCTGCCCCTCCTACAGTTTTAGCAATGGGAAGCAGTAACAGACCTGAGACAGACTTGGATCAATTTTACCCAGGCTTTGCAGAACACCAGATGCAGCAATGAAACTCTCAAGAATCCATTTCCAGTAGCACCCATGCAGTACTGCAAAAGGAACTCCTTCAAACACTAGACATTTCCACAATGAATACACCTCAAAAGCTGAGACTATAAAGTTGCAAAATAAACCCACGTGAGTGTGAACTCATGTGAAAAGGTCCAAAGTGTTTTGAGATTGACTTGAAGTTAAATTATTAAAAAATCTGAAAAACAGCATTCAAAAATCCTTCTCTCTTTTGAATCATGTTTTGTGTTCTCAGAGTATTCACTGTAATCACAGAGAAACAAAGATTACTATTTTTAAATGAATACTGAAACTATAATGCAATGCTCCATGGTTCTGGCACCTGAACCTTAAGTTAAAAAATAATTATTAATGAAATTTACTACATTTATTTGCCTACTTTCAACTTTTATTTGAATTTCTGAATACAAATTAATACAATATTAATAGTAAATTATAAGTGAATTGCTAAGTCACTGTAATACCTACATCAGGAGTATAGAGGAATTATCACAGGCTAAAGGAGAAAAAATTCTAACAGCCCTTTTAAAATATCTGCAGCCCATCAACAACTTCAAAGCAAGTACTCTTGAACAAAAGCCTAGGAATGGTATGTTCAAGGAAGTCTAGCACTTTAAAAAGTAGAATATAGCATAAGGATCTTTGAAGGTAGTGAACAATTCCTGATGCTTTGCTTCAAATTTGCTGCTTCTGTTCAAATAATGAGTTTAATATTCTTGAAACATAACACCCTTATAATGGAGCTCATCACAGGAATCCTAAATTAAGGCACCCAATTCATTAATTTTTGAAAATTTTAGTCAAGTAAAATAGAACCATTTTGTATATCCCACCTGGAGCCTGAGGCCCTTATTTATTATCCACAATTCTTACAACGGTTTCATTGACCTTGACTGGTTCCTGATCATATATCACATTACATAACCATGACTCTAAATTATTTCTCTAGTTTGTAAAATAAGCAAAAACCTTAAACTTTCACTATCTGTATTCCACTGACAAGCACAGTAGCCTAACAAAATACTGTGCTACAGTGACTTCAAGGTGAAGTGTCATATCAAGGGCTAATGACTTAATATATATAATAAAATAATTAGATGGTATGTGTATAGCACAAGTTTCTTAATAAAAGCTATACTTACATTCTACTCACATATAATTACTACTTATAACAACTTTCAATGTTACCTAATGTTTTTGTAGTTAAATTATGTCTAAAATTATTAATGTAATCTTAATTTCTAGACAGACCAGGTACATTGACAATCTTTCAAGAACTTCCAAAACTCTCTTCTTGTTCAGTGATTAGAGTTCTGAACAATTTTATAAAAGTCAGCATCAGAATGTTTAAAAAAAAAAGTCTCAAAATGAAACATTTTCTGTATTTGTTTTCCAAGTTCAGTATTAGTTCTAGAGTTAATGTAGAGTGGCCAAGGTTTTGACAACTATGCAGCCTCAACAAGACCTCTAATGGTGACATAATTATTACACTTTTCATACTGCAAGTTGCCTGCCTATCCTATAAAGAAAGTATTTAGGTTCTTGTAGTGACATCGAAGGCAAACTCCTCAGAAACTTCTGCCTCTGGTAGCTACACAGATCTCCGTGGAGAGATGTATAAAATTCCCATAGTTATATACCTCCTATTAGAAGCCAGTGTTCCCCAGCACTGCAGAAAGTGAGGACGCAGGCTGGGCTCAGCTCAACGTGATCACTGGCTTCTGGCTCAAACACAAAGCTGGAAAAGCTGAAATTTACTCCTGCTGATCAGACTGGAAATCCTAACAATTATAGTTATTCAATATTAATATTCATTTGAGAAAATGAAAGGCAAATTTGAAACAATGCTGGAGACACTGAGCACTCAGCTGCTATGCTGAATCCTTGTGCACCTCTGTAAGTATGTTGATTTTAAGGATGGTAGTGTGCCTCCCTCAGGGAAAAAAAACCTGTATTTATTAACTTGAAACATGAATACATCTTTACAATGGGCTAAACTGAAATTTTTATCTCCATTTCAAACAATATTAACTGGAACCAGTAATCAAAAATGGAAAATATCCATTCTGAGGATCTGTACTTTTCCATAGAGTTCCGTAAAGACACCAAGAAGATCAATCTTTGATGTTTTCTTTCTCCTCCATTAAAGTGACATTTTCCATTATTTAATTATACTAAATATTAACTACTTAGAACATAAACAAACAATGGCACTTCTCTCCCTAGGGATGGTCCTAATGATAAAACAGACATTCTTCATTATAAGCCTGGGCTTCTACAGCCAAGCCCCAGCCTCACTACAAAGACTCTGAGACAACAAAGCTTTCAGATCAGTGCTTAATTCCAGACATGCTGGTTACTCCTCACTGATTTCAAGTAAGTTTACTCCTACGCTTGAAAATAAATGTGCCTGTGCAGTATCTTACAAGAAGCACCTATCATTTAACATTCAGGCTTCTACATCACACATTCTTTTAACAGCACCAAACAGGGGAACTGGATCCTGTCAAATTCAAATTCTGTAGTGCACTGCATCTGCATTCTCTTCTGTAACCTAGATTGCCTCAGACAACTACCAATCATTCTTAAAAGAACGTAAATATGGAATAGTCTCAGCAATTTCCATAATCTCCCCAATGAAAACTTATCACTAACTGAAGCTTTTTGCCTTTTTTCATGATGCTGCACTCCCCTGCATCAAGGGGAGCAATGAGGGTGTTCGCCAAAGCACAGGAAGTCTTTCAAAGTAAAGGTAAATGCTGTAAGAAACAGAAGGGAATATTAGTGAGAAGAACTATTAGAATGGATAGGATATCCTGGTGGGGGTTTTGTTAGTTTTTCTTTTTCATTTGTTTATTTATTTGCCTGCTACCTTCTCCTTGCTGCAGAGAAACATAATAATCAGTTTGACAAGAAATTATGGTATACCTGTAGCTCCCCTTAATAATGTAATTTAGCATCTCCCAATTGTAAAAGGACTCAGGTTGCCCATAATGGGATTTCAGTAAATATTTATTAAAATTTACTATTGTAAACTACTCCCAGTTCAGCTGGCAGTTTTTTCTTGATCACCTTTGCAGATGTTAGTCCCTGCTGCACTCTACCTGTACTAGCAGCGTTATGATGGTGGGGTTTGTATCCAAATACTGGCCCTCCCGCAAGAGGATTAAAAACATCCTACTCATCCCGTTTAGGCTCCTACATATTAGATTACAACACTGCACACACACAGGAAAGGGTTTGAATCAGCAGTTCAGGACTCCAGCAGCTTCCTCCAGCACCGAGTCCAAACTACTGCCCCAAGTAAACCCCATCAGAAAATTATAAACTCCACATGAAACAAGTTTCTGTCTCCTCCACCTCCCACTGCAAGCCTGTGGCACAGCTTACTTCTCTTTGTTCAGTTGCCTGGTTTCCTCTTAGCCACTTCATAACTATTTATTCCTATCCCATCGTGAGACATCGGTGTTTTCATTTGTAGCTCTGCTTCCACGCCTCACAGAAAAGGACTTACATTTTGGTGGGGGGAAAGCAGGAGAAAATTGGAGTGACAGATGCTCCACAGAGAAATAAAACATTGCTGTTACCTTTTTCATTTTCTTTCAGTAGGATTCAGGTGGATTATCTCCACCAACAAAAGGATGAGTATTTTAACCCTTTTTTATTAAATTATGTCTTCGCTACCACTTACAATATGGATTCACACATCAAGGAGCTTATGAATCTCACTGGTTAAAGAGAATTTTTAAAGTTTTTTTTAAAAAGCAACTAAAAATAGATTAAAAAGCACCATAGACAGACTTGATTTATATGTTTTCTTCAGGTATTTTTGAGATTTCCAATGATACAGTATTGGAATATGCTTTTGTGTTATGTATTGTAAATATACACAAATATTGCATTGATCTGAGTTACAGCAACATTTTCTCTCTAATGTTCAGATTTTCTTAATGCATTATTTGATACAGATTGCGCACAAACAAGAAAAAATTAACATGATAAAGTATCTTTAAGCACTTCTCTAAATGCATCAGAAAATAGTATTTCATCCATAAGCATAAAATCTATCCATACAGATAATGCCTAATGCTATTAAAGTTCTCAAAGAAAATGTGAATGCATATCATGCCACCTATTAATAAGAATATCCTAGAGATATACTTTCAAATGCTCAAGTAATTCACCATCTCCCTGAAATTTAAAAAAAAGTTTGCCTTATTTTTCTTTAACACTTTCAGCCAACTAAATCTTCACACAGCATTGCATTGCAGATGTCAAGTTAGAAATGTTATGAAATGCAATGCTTGTGGTACGTATTAGTGTGAAGCCACTACAATATTTTGCTGTACCTCAAAAAGCACAGAATCTCAACATGAAACAGGACAATATAGAGCTGATCTAACTCCAACTGAAGACAAAGTAGGAGTTGAATCAGGTCCTTTCAGATGTATTTTTAAAGCACACAAATATATATAGCTTCCTCTTAACATGCCAGCAAATAAAACACTTCCAAGAAGGCATAGGAAATATTAAATAGAACAACTGTCATCATTACATTTCCCATAACTAAACTTCTCAAAAGATGTAACACACAACTGCATCCACTGCTGCACACAGACAGGAGTGGCATTTGGGGAGAATAAAAGAGGTATGGTACACTTTATGTAACTTACATAATCAGAATCAAACCACCAAATACATTGTAAAAACCTCTGATTAAATGGAATAAAACTTATCTGCATGACAAAATACTTTTGTCTAAAACTTCATTTGATTTTTTTCATTACAATCAGGATGAACAGATTCGTCAAACTGTGTTCTATCTGCAAGGAATAGCAAAATCTGGAATTAATGAAAGAAAGCTTACTAGTTCCACATTATGTTTCTTCAAGTGATACATTTTCTTGACACTGTCTATACTAGCTGAAACTGTGGGGAAAAGGGAAGTATAAAAAACCACACATTCTACAACTCACGTAAGGGCCATTTTTGTTACAGCTGCTGACATGAAAATATTTTTATATCTATGTTTAAATAAAGTGACCTATCATGCCTTCTGTGACACTTTACTTCACTTTACTAGGACCAGGTAAGTACAGTGAAAGAAAACTGTATGACCACTACCACCTAAATACCACTCTTAGTATTCTACAGATAAGAAATGCTCAGTGTACAAATTTGTGATTGATATCTTCCTCTCAAAATATCTGACAAGTTCACATATTTCCTCCTTATGATTTGTCCTGATGATGACACACGTCCCACTGCTCCCATCGAGCGAACAGGGGGCTCTTGCCCGCCCACGAGTGACGGGGTATTGCAGTGCCATATGCCTGTCGGTGCCCTACTCACCCACATTACACCACTATACTTTAATACATTTTTCATAACATGTTGTTGATTCATCCAGAAAAATCAGTTCAGCACACAATCAGCAAGCACAAAAGGAGTGGAAATCAGTGAGGGGAAACGCAGGGTTTAGGGAAAAATGACCATATATGAACAGCACTACCTCTGGCGCTCACTAATCTATTAGACCTGCGTCTCCCTGTTCGCATTTTCTCAGTACACCTGTCAGCAGCAGCAGGGGCAGGGAATTCGGACCCGGCTCTGCACAGCCCGGGGCGGGAGCACACTGCGCTACATCGGCGGCAACACTCGGGCTGTCACGCAAGCGGTGCCCCCGCCGGAGCCGCTCCCGCGCCCTCAGCCCTCGCTGCCATTGCCGCTGTGCCGGGTCCGGCAGCGCCGTCCCCGCGGGAGCGGAGCCTGCTCCAGCCGCGTCCTCCGCCGGGCCGGGCGCGGACAGCTCCGCCGGCACCGACAACGCCTCCCGGCATTTCCACACGGCTGGCGGCGAATCCGCCGGGAACTTTGTGCCCCGGCGATGCC
>VZRQ01010598.1:20757-49377 GCA_013397975.1 Machaerirhynchus nigripectus | reverse complement strand
AAAAAAAAAGAAAACCACCCTAAGTCAAAATTATCCAAATATCCTATTATGCCTGACAAGCATGACCCTCTCACAGGATAAAATAAGCTTAATGTAGAAAAAAATAAGCATATGCATGAATTCCATTAGTGCTCTCTGATACGGCTTATTCATGTAGAAAACTACTGGAGGGAAGAAATCACCAAGCATACAATTTCAATGTGAGATGCAAAAGAAAGAGAAGCGTAAGTAACATCGCTTCCCAGAAAAGATTCTGAGGAATAGACTGCCATCTGCAACACATCACAGTCTAAGTACACAAAGATCTAATTAATTAATCTTGCTAACTGCGTATTGGTAGAGCTGTGAGCCTCTGTAACTCTGAGGTGAGGTGTGATCAGGTCTTGCTATGATTTTGGGATGTAGAGTTGTTAATAGCTTTCATTTTTAGATGCTATGCCCGATGGGGAACCCTCCAAGCACAGAATAGTTTAAAAAAAAGGAAGATTGTGAAAAGCAGGGGGTAATTACTGTTCCCTGGAGGAAGGGTGTAAAATTCTGAAAAACAAAAATTCAGAATATTGCAGGCTGGGAAAAAAATTTGGCTACGTGAACTGCTATGGTAGATGTGTTATAGAACCACTGTGAAAAATCTGGAACAAGGACCAATTCATATGGCTGTACTCAGTTGTCTAGAAAGATTGCTTGCTTACTTCGCCCCTTTTGTTTTCAGTTCAATAGTGAGTTTTGTGCATGGTACCTGTACACATCAGGATAAGTAGATCAAAATGACAGAGACTATTTCTAGAATTTAAAATTTATAAACGTGCCTAATTTTGTAAATTATTTTCGTATTATAAATAAAAGTGTCTAATTATAATTTATTTATAATATTATAAATAAGAAATTTATAAATTCAGAGCCTTATTTAGCATCTTTAATATCTTTAATTAAGTTCTGGTAAGAATGTTTCCACATTCATGAGATAAAAGTCTGAAGGTTAGCTGGCTCTTTCCTCAATGTATTGAAATTGTTTATAATCCGAGTTGAAGACTGTTTTATATCTCTAGTTGTATATTTGCACTTATTACAAATATGAAAACCATTTTTCACTTTCAAGAAGAAAGTTGTTCTCATTAGAGTGTATAAAGCTTAGATTGTATAAAGCTGTTCTCATTATCATGTGTATGACTGTTAATATTATACTATTTTAATCAGATTAGCAGTACAATGAAAAATAATGTAATAGGATTTGCTATAATTAGAGGCAAGTATACAGTAATCTACAATGAAAAGAACACAAAAAATGTCAGTGGAGCTCATTAGAGGGATATTGTTTATGGTAATTATTCAAATTTTTTTAAAACCATGCTAAGTCTGATTTTAATAATATTTTTTTCTTGACACAACTTTAATAAAACAATTCAACCCAGAAATGTTAGTACTGTTCAAGTATTACTCTTTTCTGGGCCAGAAAGAAATGGAACTAACTACAAATAATTTAAAAATTGAAGGACTAAAAGCTACTCTTTCCATTGTCCCAAGACACCTGTCCAAATAAAAGATATAATGAAAACAAGGAGTAAAAATGATAAAATAGTGATAAACAAGATTTTTACATAGACGAAGGAACTAAGTGCTCTATATTTATCAGTATTAATACACCCCAAATGTTCCTGTAATTCCAGTGTAGGGAAACCTACATGAAATTTTTGGTTCAGATTTCAGATCTGTTTCCCAAATGATTATACTGTTATTATATACCTGTCTCTTGTAACATTCTCATAGATCATAAAACTTAAGATACAAAAATTAAGCCTAAAAGATGGAAATTAAGAAATGAAAAGCTAACTTAAAAGTATAGCTAAATGTAATAGCAAAAACTTTGATGCTGCAGGGAATTCTTTTTGTGAGTATCTGGGACTCCATCTGGTGAAAGAATCAGCTTGAACACAGCAGGTTGAAAGTCTGGTTCCTATGATGTCTCTTTTGCTGTCATCAGTAATTAGGTGATGCCATCCCTAATGCCATGGTACCCTGTCCTACTGGAGATTCAAAATACAGTACTGGGTTACAGTGTGCATCTACAAGGCTTTCAAGAGTCCAGCATGAATATTTTCAAGAAAAAAAAAGTATTCATGCTGCTAAGAATCTGCAAGATCTGGTCTTTTAGTCACTGAATGCTTAATTTTGAGAAAACAGCAAACTTGTAACATTCCAGTGAGATGGAGCTCTCCCATTAAGGATGTGTGTGTGAAGAGGGGTTATATATTAAAAAAAGAAATCCCTGAGAGAGATAAAAATCAGCTTCAAGGAACTCTTGAGCCAAGTTTTGAAAATGTTTCAATTTATGAAAGCCTCACTTCAGACAATATATGTCTGTGTATCCCAATTCAACTTTGTTTTATTAAAAATATTTTGTATTAATTTGGACCAATATTTTCAATGGGAAAAAAATTTAAGATATGTCATTTTTTTAGGTGTATGGAAATGAAGACTATAAAACACTTCTTAGTTTCTTTCAAGACTATCTAATACAAAAGAAAGAGCAGATCTGTTAATTCTAGCTACATGTAGTTTTGAATATCAAGCAAGCATTTTTTTTACTGCATTGAATACATAAGGGATGTACATTCATCTATCTTTTACTAAACAGTGTCAAGACTTTTCTAGATTCTAGTCATTTATGACAATAAAAATTCAGGTGCAGATCAACAATCTTGCTACAAACCAGATTTTTATATCAAATAAGCAATTTTCTGTCCTCTTCTTCAGAGAAGACACAATCAATTCTAGCTTCTTTTATACACTGCAGTTATTGCTACTTTTGGCATAGATGATCTGGCTCCAAATTTGCTGTGAGTAGACCAATTTTTTCTTTAATTGCCCCAGTATAAAAATAAAACTGCCTTTATGGCATTCCTGATGTTACACTATCAAATTGCATGAGGCCTTCCATCCTGGGGGAAGCACGAGTAGCAAAAGAGAAAATGGGAGTAATTAGGCAATTTGCCATTTGTCCCTTAGCAGAGAGTGCAAAATTTTGGGGTTGAGTTGTGGGGTGTGTTGTGAGTCAGTCCCTCGGTTTTAAGCAAAAGAATAACACAAATAATGCACTAATAAGGTTTTGTCTGGTAAAGTAAATAGACTTAAATCAGCTTTTGCCATTATGGCAGTTTATATAACATTTTCCTGGTTTATATAATATTCTTCTTGCTTGTTTTTAGACATTAAAAAAACAGAAGCCTGTACAAGACTTTTGTACAAGATTTTATTTGTCCAATTTAAAATTGGTCACCCCATTAGTATTCTCTGATACTGCAATATTTCTACTTCCTATCACGTTTCAAAAGCAAATTAGCAAAAGATACGAAGCAAAGTTATATTTTAATATACTCTCTGCCCTTTTCCTTTGTTTGCCTCTAATTATTTAACGTGTTTGCTTGGAGATTTGAAAGAAAAAGCAAGACCATGTTAGGGTCAGGTGTACTCAGCTGGCGTAAAATAATAAGGGCACATGGAAGTGATCATTTTAGAGCATGTGAAGTTTGGTAGCATGGTCTAATCCATGCATTTTGGTGAGTGTTGGGAACAGTATTTCTCATGAGTGATTTCCTGAAGGTGACCTAGATCACGTCTGTCCTGAGATCTGTCATGCTGTGATCTGCACTGCTGCAATGGCAGCATGCACCATGGTAAGTTACAGGACAATTACTCTTCTCACTATAACCTACTACTTTATTTCTTTTTCTCATTACACACTAGCAGGTTTGAGAGCTCACTTGCTCTCTTGCCAACTAATCAATTTGCCCACCATCTGCATGTAAAGAGCACCCAAGAAGCTAGGAAACTGACTGATTCTTACTCAGCACTGTGGTTTCTTGGGAGCTATTCATTGGCTCTCCAGACTCTGGAGCAGGAAGAAAGGATGCAACAAAAATTAAAATAAAGCTCTGGTGTTTATTTTTTTTTTTTTGGTTAAAGAACCGTACTTTTAGTCTGTGAAAAAATTTTAATAATGTACAAAGGATAAATTTTGAAGATTAACTGTAAGAGCCATAAATAGACATCTCTCCTGGCACCCTGAACATCTCTGCAAATCTGTTCATTTTACTGCAGTAGTGCAAACTTTTCCTCAGAACCATCTGCAACACTACTGAGATTTGAAAACCAGAACACAGAAAAAAGACCATTGCTTAATGGATAATGATCAAGGACACTCTCAAACTCACTGCACTTATCTTCCAGACAACTGCCCAAGCAAGCACCTCTTCACTGGTCTCACTCCCAAGTGAAAGATATGAACACTACAGAAGCCAGAGAACTTCTCTAAAGAAAATCAGCTGATTTCTCACACAAATCTAGTGTGATATTCCTCCTCCAAATCTTTGCTGCACCTTAGTGACGAACAAATAGAATGAATAAAGCAGTGACCACACGACAGAACAAATAAATAAGGGTGAATATTCACGTGGAATTAACAACATCAAGCTTCTTATCTGCTAATGTAGCCAAAAGTGATGATGTTCCACTTGTGAGTGACCTCGTAGTGGCTGGAGATAGTGTTTTGCAGTGCTGACAGTTTGAATGTGTACTGGAGTACACTGTCACTAAAAGAAAACACAGATCTAGAAGACAGAAGACATAGTGTTTGTAGGAACAAAGCAAAAATACCAACACTTGCAAGTAGTCACTGCAACACACATTCAGTCTGGTGATCTGTGCACATCACTGTGACAGCAGCAATAAATCACAAGCTCTGCAACTGTTCAGAGGGAAGGTTTCCTGTGAACCTGAAGCCAAAGATTAAGGTGCATCACATGGTATTGGATTCACTCCATTCAATAGATAAGTTTCGGGTTGTCTTATTCTGCAAAGAACATACATACCATCTGTCTTAGGCATTTATGAAATGTTATTACTTGGTATCTATACTGTGAACAAAACAGAAATAGACTCTGCTCTTGCCTTCCTACATTTTCATATGATCGCATCTCTAAGTAAGCTGCATTATTTTTAAATTATCTTTTCTACTGCAGCTTCTGAAAGCACAGCTGTCTTAGCATTGTGTTGCACCTTTTACCTGATCATCCAGTCAAAGGTATTTATCTTTGGAATTCCTACTGACTTCTGTAAATTTTGATAAAATAGCGCTATTCCACCAGAATAAAACATTCAACTCTCTTATACAACCTGAATCTGAAAAATTTCTAATGGGTGGAAAACACACTAAGAAAAATCATTCAGCATAGCAGCAGAATAGTTGTCCAGTAGCAAAGAAGAAAGGTTCTACATAAGTATGCTGATGCTGTTCTGGTTGTAAGGAATTTTATTCATTTGATGGATTTAAGATTAGAGTAGCACCAATGTCATTTCTCAGTTACTTGTCATCCTACTTGATGCAGACATCTGACATCTCATGACAAATCTGGTGCGGGAGAAGCTCAGCTTCTCTCTGGTGAACTGTATTACAAATACAACCAAACTCAAGGTCATAGCTAAGATTCTAAGTGAATATGATGAGATAAAATTAAATATAATGCATAGAATCTCATTTGCATTTCTGTCATCTCTTATATGAGTGTCTCTGAAGGAGTTATAATGGTGAATAAATCCAGCCTCAAGAGTGATGAATTTCTGGGGAAGTTGGCGACAAATGTTATCTGAATCTTCATATAATCTTTATACTGAAATTACGTTTTCCATTTCCTTTGCCATAGGTCTTTTACAGTGCAAAGAGCATCAAAGTAAGAGACACTGCTTTTCCCTTACGAAGGCATTGTCATACTACTGTACAAATAATGTTATCTGCTCACACACCAGTGACAAACATTCCTGCTCTGGTATATAGCATTATTTTAAAATTACTCCATGTCCTCCTCTAACCTACAGTACATAATCTTATCACCTCTTGTCTCAGTTTGTTTCTCCAAATGTCATCAGCATGCTTTAGTCTAGCAACCAGCTACTTGCCCTTTGAATTCAATTGGCCTTCACTAGATGGTACAAGAGAAGAATATTTTCTGCTGTTTTCAGTCAGGAGACCTTGAAGAGACATTCTTGTTCTTCACATGTTTACTGGCTAACAGTGAAAAGAAAGGGACTAGTGAGGAAGCAACCCATATAAAAGCACTATAGATTTCATCTTAACCTCTGCAGGCCCAGTATTGTTTCTTCTTAGCTTGTGACGTGCTTTCTTTTTGGATGCTTCCCTCTCCAATATCTTAAGCTATTTTTTTCTTTGCAGTCTATTGCAAGTGTTTTACAAAGATCAAATTCATCTTGTATCACCTACACGAAGTGACAATGCTGTCTTCCATTTTTTGCAGCAGCAGCAGTGCTGAAGTTACTCATAAATGGTGCTGTGCATTTGACATACAGCCAACAACTGGAAGAAGCAAACTCACCCCTCCCCAGGTATTATTCTTCATTCTATAATTTCCCTGTATTTACCAGACACTGCTAGTTACTGTGGTACATACAATTCTTTTTACTTACTCTTTTCAACCCACAGAAAAGAGAAGCACCATCACCTGATTTGTATATCCCAGTTTTCTGTAACCTTCTTAATAATTAATGGAACACATATAATTGAGCTCTGTTTGTATGAACAAAGTTTGCAGGTGATTTATAAAGATTGTTCCTTTTTTTGCATTTGTTTGTAGTAGGAATACGTATCCTCTCACCTATATTTTAGAAATAACTTTGTAAAGTTCTAAGGAAGTTCACATGAAGAACAGGAGAACGATACTAAAGGGATGAAACCCTAGGAAATCAGACAACTTTGAAATTGAATTGAAATTATCCTCTGGTGCCTGCCTGCTGCATATTGCCTTTATTTTGCTGTGTCTCTACTAATAACGATGGCATATTTGCTTGTGTAAAGTAGAGGAAACCAGTGGGCCAAAGCCATATGTAAAATATGTTTCAAAATTCTGCAGAGTGGGATGACTGTGTAATCTAATGTTTCTTTATCAGGCAGACATCATATGTCTGTATGCTGCCTGTAGCAACAGATAGCACAGTATATAACACTGTGAATTCTGTAACTGAGAAACACATCGAGCAAAAACCAACTGTGCCTGGTTCCAAAAGTACTGCCTGTATTTCTACTTAGCTGAATAGACAGGGGTTATTTGCAGGCAGTGTTTCACCATTACTTTGGGGGAGGGTTTGAGGAAAGGAGGGAAAAAATCTAGCTGTGTTTAAATGTCCTATAGGCTTTCTTATGTCCTCCATGGGTTGATTAAAATCATGTGTTCCCGCTTGTCCCTTATCCTTTATCCCCTACAGAAGGAGCAAGTAGCAATAATTTGCAGCAAGATTTTTATGTAAGTGTCCCCCTTACATGGGTTTTGTGCAGAAGGGAAACATATGGTTCTGAAAGAGCGTTAATACCCAGGTACAGCTGGTCTTTGAAGATTTTAAGTGATCTAGATAAAAAGAATGATCAAATGCCTCCCAAAGGACACTGTGGCTGTTCCGACACAGCTCTTTACAACGAGTGTAGCACTTATAAGGAGATGTCTATGGAGACCTTAGAATAAAATGGGGATTGTATTGGCAAAAGAAAAATATACATATAAGCAAATAAGACAAAAATAAACCCCTCAACATGGTCAGCAGTAGAGAACTTAATCACAGTCTACCAGGTTGGCAATGAAGAAAAGGAAACTGATTAATTCATCTATTGTTATTAGTTAATGAAACAAGCAAACATTTCTCCATGACGGCAATGTCTCTGCGCCAGGTTTTTATTATCCTGCGGCACTGGCACTCCTATTACTCAGAGTTAGCAGTGATTTAAAACAAAGTTTTGTTTGCTTGATATAAGGACAACCATCACAAAAAAATTAGAGTCAGACCTTAGTGAGTCAACCCTGTTTCCTATCTGAAAGACTCATTGGATTTAAAGAAAAGTCACTTTTAAAGAAGGAAAGATCTAAGGCAGCAGATTTATTTGAGGAGCTGATCCCAAATAATGGTGTTCAATCTTTATTTTTATTGTACAGAAATATCACATAGTTCCAACCGTACTTAATCAGGCTTCATTAGTCCAAAGTCCCAAATAGAAGTGCCAGAGCACTGGACAGTCATTAACTGCTCTTGTGCAGGGTAAAATGTGAAGGTGTAGGTTCCCAGGAGAGACCAGATTGCCAAAGGGATAGAGAAGACACTTGATGTAGAGAATGTGAAATTCAGAACAGAAAGTTCACAATAGAAGTTTCAAGGAACCTGGAAAATTTATGGAACTCCTATACTCTCATGACTGCAAGAGGTAAATTAAAGGAGCAGTAATAAGTCAAGAGGAAAGATGGAAGAGGATTGTATAATCCAGGCAGTGCTGTGAGAAAAGGAGCCTTGTCTCACTGGGATTGGTAGCAAATCCAAAGCTTACTGTCAAATACAAACAAGAAACCTAAACCACAGAATCAGAAGCCGTGGGCCAATTCTGCGTGAATGAAGTTATATTTTACAGGACTGCTCAAGGTAAAAATCCATTTTAGAAATAAACCGCTATCCCATCTATATTTACAGCAGCAAGGAAAATGAAGTTGCTAATATGAAATAAACACAAATCCATTATTTTTCCTGAATTCTGCAGAAAGAATGTATGCAGATAAGGTGCAAATCTAGTCCTGGGGCTGCCGCTGGATAACATGCCCCTAACTAGAAGGATTAAAACTACCATGACATAAGAAATCCTAAGCTAATTTGGAAGTAGAACAGCTGAAGAAAGGCTATTAACAGAAGCTGGAATTAGAATGTGAGGGTAAATTGCTTCAGATTATTTCTGTCTGTGCTGATACTGGTGCCAGATGTGAAAGTCTGGGTGAGATAACCATCTTTGAAACCACCAAATCTTTCATAAGTCAGGGAGTTTAGGAGTCAAGATCAGAGATATTGTACCTAAGAGTGTAGTAAGAAAAAGTTCCTTTTAACCTTCATGGAAGATTATAGTAATAAAAAAATGGAAAAGAGAATTATATGAAGGGAGGTTCATCTTTTTTTTTTTTTTTTTTACGAGAAGACTAAATATATTAACAACAAGTAAAAAGTTTAAGTTGTGGTAATTATTTTAAAGTAACTAAAAGTTGCTTCACAGATTTTTAATTAAATATGTCCAAGGGCTGAATAGCTTGACTAATTCCTCAAACCAAAAGTGAATATGCTGTGGTCTTAAGTAGGTCCAAGCTGCAGTCTTCTATAATATCTGCATGTGTATTTTATAATGTTACAAGTTATTAAGCATGTTGATGTATAAAAATATGCAGAAATGTTGGCTGCTCATAGATCATACAGCACGAAGAGATACTAGCTACATAACAGATTAGTAACAGCTGGATGATTTGGAACCAGAAGGCCTAACATGCCAGTACAGGGAAAATTTCCCTCAGTTTACGAAACAAGACTACTTTACCTAGAGCAATAAAACAATTCCTCTAGACTGGATTTTGCAGAACCTGGGGCTCCCTTGTGAAACTTCATGATAACTTAGGCATGACAAAGCTGTCACAGGATCAGGGAGCCCAGCAGAGAAATTCAGCTGCGTGGAAAGATTCTGACTTGAGAAATTCTGATTGCTTGAAGAGTTGAAACGAATGAAGGAATTAAACTTGAGGTTACAAACTTAAAAATGGAAGCCTATGCTTTTGTACTCTAGTGTGTCTTTATGAGTATTTTGATTTCTTTAAGAAATAGATCTGTATTCCGTCATCTTTTATTTTTAGAAAGATTTCATTGCATGAAGTGCTCAAGATTTTCTCCTTTTAGATTCTCTTTTGGCAGAGGGGTGGGTTTTTTCAATGGAAAGACTTTTCAGCTTTAATGCCATATTTCAAAAGAAATGTTTTTTGCTGTGTTTTGCTCTTTCCCTGTGACAGCCATCATTGCTGAGTAATGCCCAGGGTCATACTTTTGAAAAGCAAATTCTTCCTTTGCAGCATTGCTGCGGGACCTATGGCAGGGTGTATATCCAGAGAAGTAGGTACTTATCCTGCTATAAGTTATAGGTTGATGCCTGATATCAACCTTAATATATGGCAGAAGAGTGCCAGATGCAGATCACTGAAGAAATACCAAAGGGAACATCAGCAGCTGTAGAAATTATTTTGGGGATATATAATACATTCAGACACACATTCACTTGTATATATAATTTTGAAATATTAAGCAAGAAATGCATTAAATGTAAGGTAATTTGTTCCACCAGAAAGCATACAGCAACCTCCTAGTCCAGGTCATTTCTTGCTTGGATAAAACTCCAGACTGAGCCAAAATCTTCACCACAGAGAGCAGAGAGCTTCAACTGAAGTCAAGATAGGTGACCCAAAGTATCAGAGATAAAATTAGTCTGGATAAAAAGTCCTGAAAAAATGCCTAGATAGCAGTTATTTTCCTAACAGAATTTATTACCAGAACAAAACTTGAAAAAAATCTCCAACCTTCTCACACCTGTTGGCAGAACATCAGTATCTTTAGTAAAATACAATAATTTTCTCATGTAACAGATTTCCACCCTTAATAAATCTTAGTACAAAAAGTCACTAGCATTCAGCTCATACTTAGTGCCAAAACGGGACCAATGTCTCTAATGGGACATTAAGAATTAATATGGCATTGCAGAGGATTCAGGTCCTTCATTGCTGAATCCTGCTTAAACAAAACACAGAAATTCTATTACTTGCAGAGAAAGCAGAAGTGGACCTTAAATCACATGATAATTCAAGGGACAATCCTTGTAGAAGAGTAGGGGGTTTTGCCAGTGAAGGCCACCAATTAACAAATCCTGACTGTGATGGTTACTTTTGGGGTTATTAGATGGGGACTTTTTAGAAGGGCCTGTTGTGATAGGACAAGGGGTAATGGTTTTAAACTGAAGGAGAGTCAATTTAGATTACATTGAACAAAGAAAATTTTTACAGTGAGGGTGGTGAAACACTGGCACAGGTTGCCAAGTGAGGTGGTAGATGCTCTGTCCCTGGAAACAGTCAAGGTCAAGCAGGATAGGGCTCTGGGCAACCTGGTCTGAAGTGAGGTTTGGACTAGATGACCTTTAAAAGGTCCCTTCCAACCCAAATTATTCTATGATTCTATTTTTAGAGTCATATCACAGATATTTACAAGGACCTTAGAATTTTTCCCACTTATAATTTGATTTCCACTCCCCCATTCCAGCATTTTTGTTCAACTGGTTTTAGGTTGGCCAAGATAAAATATGACTAGTTGGTGTATGACATGTTACCTCTGCAGTAGATGAACATATTTTGATTTCTACAGCACTGAGTCAGCATTCTGATGAGTTAGCATTTATATTCCCGACAGCTGTTTATTCCTCTCAATGTAATTTCAGAGATAAATGTCCAGAAGGGCCTTGCTGCCCCAGATCTATCAGAAAACATATTTAAGATATTCTGTGGTATTTAAATCATAAAAAAAACTTATTCAGTAGTGCTAGGACAAAAAGTGTTTAATTTTTAACATTAAATAACTAATTTAAACCTTACTATATTATTTTGAAATATAATCTGGTGAAAAGTCAAAGTATCTTTATTTTCTGTGCAAAATCACATCATTGGTTTCTAGGGACATTATAAATTTAAGAAATATACAGAAACTTCCAATTTGTATTTTTACTTTACTCCTTTTATTTAGGGTTGAGAAAGTAGTCTTGAGAAGAAAAGAAGAGATAAGAACCAGTGCACATAAAGGACCAAATGGTTCCTGGAACAGCTGATTGATTGTGTCTTACTAAAACCATGGGAGTAGTTGGCATAGGGGAACATAAATCTCGACAGAACACAGAACCAGTAGACGAGGAGTCACTGAATTCCAAAATTCTTCAGGTAATGCTGCAGGGTTATTTTGGCAAATATGGTGGAGGCTATGGTCATTCATATGCTATCATTTTAATCTGCATTGTTGTTTTTATTCTTGTAAAGCAGTGCAGATGTTGCAGAGTAGCACAGATTCTATTTTCCTGCATCAGCCCTATAGAATTTATGGGATGTACTACCTGTTATAGCACAGCTGCCTTAGCTTTGGACTTCAGTAAGAGTAAACTCTTTCTAGAAGATGTTTCTTCTAAACACTCTTCTGATAGATGTGCATTTACAATATCGTATGGAAATGAAATTTACTGTTAGCAAGATTATAGAAGTTCCTGTTGCTCATGCAAAAATAAAATCCAGTTCTGAATCCCATTGAATTAGTATTTTTGATCATATATGGTGGCAATTAATTCTACAGATTACTTATTATTTTGCTAAGCTAATACTCAGTTGCTCTGTTTTTTCAGACTTCATTTTGCCTTGTCACAGGACAAAAAGAAAAAAGATTTCTAATTGTTTGGTTCATATCCTCTATTACCTACCTTTTTTCTTATCCTAATCTCAAATCTAAATCAAACAGTCCCTTTTTCAGACTCGGGTAGAAAGATATCTTTGCTTATTAAACTAATAATATATTTTGCCTATATTTTTGGTTTTGCTCTCACTGATTATTCTTCTTCTTTTTCGGGATAGAGTATAAAGAACAGAGAACAGAAGAGATTTCCAACAGATTCTTTCTGCACCATAATACTTTGGCTGCTGTAGACCACCAACCACCAGTTCTTACTAAACTTTCTGTATTACTGGCAAGTACTTTTCTTTTTTTTCCTCTCATGGTACCTATAAATTTAGAAATAAAGAAAATAGGCCAAATTAACTCATCTCATTTATAACTGTGTCCATAAATGAACATGCAAACCAATGAATAAAACCATCATGGTTACTACTCCATTAAAGACTTTTAAAATACAAGCAGTACTTTTGATGCTAAACTCCTTAATAAAAACCCAAAACCTGAATATTATTACCCCAGTATTTTTTTCCCAAGTGCTTACTTATGTCAATAAATGAGTTTAAACAGGAGGTGAAAATCTTCTTCAATGTATGCCAGTGAAACTAAGCTATGATGCAAACTTTATTGTGGAAAGAAACCATCTTGAATCTAAGTATTCAAGATCATTTATTTGGCTGTGACACATACATTGTAAAAAAATGTATAAGTAGAAGATAATAACCTTTTTGGTCTATTAATGAAAATTTATTTGGGCCATTTCTGTGCAAGCGTTGCATTGCCAACATAGACTAATGCATAGCTGTCTCAGAAATCATTAAACGCATCTTGAAATTGAACACTGGTTACAAATTATTATTATCCCTTCTAAAATAAATTCATAATTCTGTTTCTGTATTTATCAGTTTTCTTCTGGCATTATGAAACATCCTGAAGATTGCAGTGCCTGTACTGCAATTTTGTGGATGTTTGTTCAACGTTCCACTTAGGTTTAAAAACATAATGAAGAATGGCCATCAGGGTCAATATACTTGTATAAAAGTGCTCTCAGTTTAATGCTTTGCTTTATTCCCAGCTCAGTCATAAAAGACATGGAAAAAGAAAAGTAATTTGATTAATTGAAGTGCTGCTTTAAGTGATTGTGTATATAGCTCTCTGCCTCTTGAGAAATCATTAGCTTGCACAGCAAACAGCTACATATAGCTACATATACTCTGGAACTCTAAAAACTGCAGGAACTCTAAAAACTTTGTGCTGACATTTGCAAGACTATTCATGCTGTACACAACACAAATTTTCCCAAACACTGTACTAAATACATATATTGTAAATGATACCAAAAGCAACAATGATTTTTTTCCCCCTTCATAAACTAAGTATCTGTTTCTTGATGCTATTATTACTTCAGGACTTCAGTACCTGGAGTTCCCAGGTGACACTGATAGAGATTTATTCTGGCCTAGAAGTGTTTACAATCTAAGTATGTCTTCATGGAAGTATTGCGATGACAGCAAGGTCAAAATTATGTTATTACATATAGTTTAATGCATTTTTTCCTCAGTATGCAAGCAGAGCATATGCCAACAGCACTCATAGAAGAAATATTTTTAAGGCAGTTTTAAGATTCAGTGCTGTTGGGGCTGGGCAGTAGCAAAGAATATGTTATTATTAATATTACAGAGGTAATCTTCCTAAGTATAGCCAAGTCTTAAGACAGAAGGCTTCTGTGAGAAGGTTTTACTAAGATGCAGTCATTGTGTTATGATCTCTTACTCAAAGACTGGTTTAAATGTAAATTAAATTACAGCAAGAATATGTACATCCCCCAAGTGACAGATGAGCACAGTGACAGTGGGAATGCACACTGCCAGCTCCAGCTCATCTCTCACATAGCCCTTCTCAAACACGAGACTTCCATTTCATTAGCATCTATCAAAACCCTTAGGAAACCGTTAGAGCAGGGAGGAGTCATCTTAAGACAAGACTGTTGGGTGGCTGGAAAGGCAGCTGAAAGACCTGACCCCTGTCTGTGTCTGGTCTGCTATAACAATGCCAGCTATACCTGGGAAGTAGAGGAAATGGAAAAAGGCTCCCCTGATTAGTGAAGAGATGGCTTAAGATGTATGTAGAAGCCCCACCACAGCTCCCAGAGATGTTTTCTGATGCAAGGAACAATCTTTTGGACATTCCTTGCCAAGAATAGCCAGAAATAAGGTAGAGGCTGCAGTAATTAACTGTAAAAGCCAAAAAATAGGGAAATTCAATGGTCAGAAAAAATGTTTTCAAGGCCAAAAGCTTTCTATCAGGTTTTGTTGAAAGTGAAATTCAGGAAGAATAGGTAAGTAGGGTCTGGATATTTTGAGACATGGGGTATTGTGTGAGTACATAATGCATTGCTATGGTAATGGTTGCCACAGTTGGTATATTTTGTGGAAAAAAACCTAAATTCTGTAGAAGTGTAGTTACATAAGCAGCTGCTACTTCAGTCACAAGAGCAGTTTAGTTATCCATAATATCATAGAAATTCTCATATTTTTAATTTTGTGTAGCAGGGAGAGCAGTTTACTGAAGTGACAATTTATATAGAGGAAATGGAGATTACCCTGAGCTGTGCAGGCTACTAAAGAAAGAGTCTGGTGTTTATTATGACGTACTGTACTTACAGGGTCTGATAACTGCTAGTGTGCCAACAGTTGCAAGAAATTACAATAAGAGACTGGACAGTGCTTTAAATGGTAT
The DNA here is from genome assembly GCA_013397975.1 of Machaerirhynchus nigripectus. Lineage (NCBI taxonomy): Eukaryota > Metazoa > Chordata > Aves > Passeriformes > Dicruridae > Machaerirhynchus > Machaerirhynchus nigripectus. The sequence continues at coordinate 34,317 of VZRQ01010598.1, read as the reverse complement.
TTCTGAAGTGGAAATACTCCAAAGACTTGGGAAAGACACTTGTTCCGAGCTCTTTATTTCCTTTTCTCTTCTCATCCTTCACTTCTCTTTTACACTTCTTTCTACTGCTGTCTATAGCCACAGCTTATCTGTTCCAGGTTCCAAACTGAGATAAGCAGCTTCCTATCAAATAAGCCAATGCTGCTGGACGAATTGACCTTGACATGACTGCTGTGATGCCAAAAGCCACAAGCCAATGGTGACAATTGTTACATATGTCATGGCTAATTTGTATTGATGCATGCCATAAAAATACCAGGTAGGAAAGACACAAAGGAGTGCAGTCCTCTGGTTTATCAAAATCGAATCTCTTGAACGTCAATAAACATTTGTGATCAGGCATAACCTGAATAAAACCTTTGCATGTGGAAAGGTATGTTACCTGTAGTATTAGCTCCTAGTTTGCAAAACACATTTGCCCTGAAAATACGTGCAAAATTAGGAATGGCACCCTCAAAGCAGGAATACTGGCAGTGACTTGGGCATGCCAAGTAGCAGGTGTTTGGAGGAAGCCAGTCAAGGTTCGTCTCAGTATTTGCTGGCAAGAAATGGCTGTTTTTCTTGATCCTTGATTGCATTGGCTCATTGCATCCTCTCTTGCAGAATACCATCCACAAGGAGGTGCATAATCCATGAGAATTTTCTCTTATAGATTCTTCCCACATAAATGTCATCAGGAGAGCAGGATTTTTTTTCTGTTTCCAATGCCACTCCAAATCATTCAGAAGTAGAGAAAAACATGACCATTCATTAAGGAGCTCTGTACTCCAAGCACATCCTAAAACCTCTTTTGAGGACTAACTACTTCTTTAAGTAATCCTTGGAAGTAGAAAAATATGAGGTAGATGCAAGCACCAAAACAGCACACAGTATTCCAGGTGTGAGCAAATTGTGGCATTATAGACTGGCATAATTATATTTCCTGTTTTGGTCTTTTTTCCTTTCCTAACAAACATTTGTATTTTTGGATTGCTGCCATGCACTGAGTTGATGTTTTTATAAAAATGTCTATCTGTCACAATCCAAAACTTTCACTTCTGAGTGGCAACAGACAACTCAGAATTCATCACTTTATGAATAAAGCCAAGAACACTTTAGCCCACATATATCATTTCACATTTATCTATGCTAAATTTCCTCTGCCATTTTATTAACCAGTTACTTAATCTTGAGGCCCATTTACAGTGCTGCGCACAGCTCTTACACGTCCTATGTTGAGTATATCCTCAGCAAATTTTTCCACTTCACTGCTAAGATCTTCTTCCAATCAATTTTTGAGTTTGTTAGGAAAAATCAATCCGCTGTAGAATTCTACTGGTGACTTCTCCCTTTGTTGTCCCTGTGCTCCAGTGGCTAAAGGCTTGGTGCAGGGGAATGTGGCATTGAGCATAGCTCTGTAAAGGTGCTGGGGAGCTGCGTGGTCCCTCGTCCCGGACTTCCTGCCTAAGAATCATCTGCAGTTCTGTGGTCTGGTCTGTCCCTTGCGCTGGGATCTGCACACCAGCAAGAGCTGATCAACCCAATCTGTGCCTTCCTCTGTGCCTGACATGCTGGGCAGGAAGTGAGGGGATTATTTGGCATTTCCCAGCAGTGGAGGACTGTGCAATTTCTGTCAAGATTCTGCGTTAACTGAGGTCTTCTCAAAAGGGATTTTTCTGTATGCAGTCCAGACCCATGGTCTTTGTCATGTGATTTGAGCCCCGTGTTACAGATGTTTCATGGGATCAGACACATGGAAGAAAGAATGAACTTCAGAAGTCTAACTTTACACAGAAGGTAGGATGCTAATAGCCTTTGCTAAAGGAATGCTTTGGGGCATAGAATAAGTGTTATAGAGCAAAGGAAGTTTAACAGTACACAGCCTTGTGACCCAAGACCCAAGACCAATACAGCAGTTCAATAGGGAAACTGTAAAAGATGAGTAGGAAGTCCGTGGAAATAGAATTTGTTTTCAGAAATATATGCAAAAAAAGGAATCATATATTAATCTGTTGGAAGTGAGTGAGTACAGCCAAACAAATACAACCTAAACGTTTGATTATCTATGGCGTTTTATTATTTGATTTGGACTTCAAGGATTTGATTTACCACTACAGTGCACTTAATTTTGCTGTTTCCATATGGAACATGGGTATGAAGGTTTCCAAATCAGCAAGGAAGTCCAAATTCCTGAAGTGTGAAAATTATCATATCTCTGATTTTGGGCTCATACTCTTCACTGGTTTGTGTTTGGATGCCCTTTTTTCCTCTCTGGGAAACACAGACTATGAATTTCGTTTGCCACATTCAATGAAGGAAAGGAAGTATTTGCCACTATGCGTTTGAAACATCAAAGTTACATTTGCATGGGTTGGTAAGGAACACAGACTCATTAGTGATGAAACACAGTCAAACCAAGAAATGCTTCTAAATGTCCTGTGTGTATCCTCCGTATATGTCTGTGTGTGTGTATCGTGTCTGGGAAAACTGGGCAAACAAATCATTATGCTATTGTTACAGTTCTAAATAATCATTCACAGTTATAATTTCAAATAGGCAGCCAAGGAATTGTACTGTGGTGCAGTACCATCTAGTGGCCCCACTGAACAGGGCTTTATTGGAGACAAGTGCTAGTGTTCTGTACTAACTGCTGAATGCTGCATTTGTTGATGCTCTTTATTATTGGTATTAAGTTTCTGAAGGAAGATGAAACATGCAAAAAATGACATAAACACTCTACTATTAAACCAGTAATGATGTTCAGAGGTGTCTGATGCCAATATATGCCCAAATAAATAAAAAAAAATCTGGTGCTGTGTCTTAACTCTGCACTTGTTTCTGAATAAATGCTGTTTACATTATTTGTATACATTTTTTGTTACTTAGAGCAAAGCAGAGACTGTCACCTTTACACTAGCACTTATAATTAGCAGTGAAGTTTTGCCATACAAAAGCTTTTTTTCCCTGTGCAAAATGTTAATTTTCAAATCACAGATCACAGAATATTCTGAGTTGAAAGGGACCCACAAGAATCATCAAGTCCAACTCTTAAGTGACTTAAGGCAGTCACATACGGGGATTATCAGCAATATGTTCTAACCAACTGAGCTAACGTTGAAAATCAACTTATTTAAAAGCTGTAAAACACAAATCAAATAGATTCAGAAAGGTATATTCTACTGTGGAACTGAGCCATTCTGAAATTATAACAAAAGTGGGGAATCCATAAATCAGACTTCAAACATGAATTAATTACATGCACCATAAAGCATGTATCACACAATCATAATCCATTTACATGGAAATGGAAAAGCTGCGTGCAAAAATCTCTTGTTGCTCGCAGGGTGAAAATAGATGGCTTGTTTTAGAATAACTACAAAAAATAGTATCTGGTTTTCACAGTTTGGATATTTACTCTGATAATTTATTTGACAGCCTCTGTAGCACAATCTTTTCTTAATACATGGGAAAGGAACATCTATATGTACTGTTAATGCTACTGAGAGTTACCTCCTTCAGCATATTAGTTCTCAATCAATAGGAGAATAAAAACTGTTACTGGAGGAGAAAACAGAAAGTCCAAGGACAATAATTAACTATTTTCTTTATGTCATCTGCATGATTTTCATAGGACCAGCACCAACTATCCAGTGGTGCTTGAGTGATAAATAGAAAAAAACCCAACAACAGACCAACCAAAAAACCCAAAACACAACAACAACAACAACCTACACCAAAAATATGTTGAAAACTGTACTAATTTGAAGTCATATTCAGGCAATTACTGACCCTACCTATAATTCCATCCACTGGTCTAATAGAGATTGTCCTGTTTTGGAGAGGATATTCTGGGAAAGAAGGTGTAGAGAAGACAATGAACAGAACTAGGGACAATATTTTCTGGCCCAAAACCAGACCAAGACCATATCCTTAGCACTGACTTGCAGAAGTCATGCAATACAGTATTTGCAGTTAACCTGTTTGCCCTAAGAAGTCATAGACCAAATCCCAGTAGGCAACCTCAAACTTACTCAGTTTCACTTGTGTTATAAACCACATTTTTATTGTATTAATCAGAAATTGTGGAGCTGTCTCAAGAGGGGAAATTCTGAATGTAGAGTGGGGGATCCTTATCAGGGATTTCACCTTTAAATGGAAAATTCTGCACATCTTTTGCATCTTTAGTTTTATTTTCTTTTTGCCCAAGTTGCTTTACTGGCTGACAATGTAATGGCTGTAGTTGGTTCATTCTTAACTAACAAGGTCATCCTATTGTTTAGAACTGAGGGGATTTTGCTCTTCCCAGACCATCTCTTCTGCAGTGATAAGATTTTGATACTTGTCTAAACATAGATACAAAAACATAGCTTTGAAATTGCTATATAATTGTGGAACCTCTATTATTATCTGTATTATCAAAGTACTGTAGCTCACCATGCTGCTCTCACTAACATCATCTGGAACTTTGCTATTTACTTCAGAGGAAGGAGATTCTTGTTCTTCACAGGAGTGTCTGTGTGTCTGACATTTTTTTATTATTGGGAAAAAACCTCAAAGGATTGAGAATATTTACAAATATTGAGGAAAGGACAGTGAAGCTATTTCCCATTTTCTGTTTATTATTCATCTCATCTTTTCTCACTACTCCTACATATTTCTAGATGTCTTTGTGCCCCCTGTAGTCATGCACCATTTTGTTTATGGGTGGTACTTTCTGACAGGTTGCCTTGTTGATAAGGACTCTGCAACTGTGGTTTTTAATGTGTGAGTTTCTGCACAATATATGGAGGATATTTTCTTTGCTGGCAGCTTTCTTGTTTTCTTGAAAAGTGAGGTTGTCTTTTTCACAAACTGTTACAAGCACTTGAGACTCTCATCTCCACGAATCCCATGTTGATGGTGTTTGACACAGGTGGGGCACTTAAGAAAAAACTGATGTAGAACAGTTACATAATGAATTTTTCTCTTGGATGGAGGAGATGAGTGTCAGCATTGAACAGAAGTTGTGGAAAGACTGGTGCGTTTTTAACCTGGTGCCTAGGTATGGTTTTTTCCCAGGAACTGGTGTTGAAGTAAATTGTGTGCTATTGCACACCAGTTTGTGTTTTCATTGAGTTCTCTGTTTCCAATACAGGGGACTATTCCCTTCCTGCTGTGTGGGTTCTGGGGCTACATCAACTTCCACACCTAACAGTGATGCACTGCTGAGGGACTATAGCCCCAGCATTGTTTGGTTTTATTCTTCCAGGGTGTATGCAGAACTGATGTGCCATATACTTCTTGTAAGGTAGAATATATATAACAATCTTACAGTGACACTACATGGCTCTGTAAATACTAACACTGACATCTTTTATATCTGGTTGGGGTTTTTTGAGTTATCAGGTATTTCCAGCATAAGCTGACTTCAGGAAAGCTTTCCTATTTGTCTATTACTTCCCTAATGTGATTCTTTACCTGCAGGCACTTCTTAATTGGTTTGGTTTTGTAAGTGAAATGCTTTGCATAGTTAGAGGACCAGTGCTACAAAATGAATCTTTTAAAATCCAAATGGCACGTTTTCAGATAGTGAATGACTACAAGTCTCCTGGAACTCCTGCGAATGACTATGGGAAAATGAGTTCTGACTGGGATTTCATTCGTTGTGGGTATAGATCAGCCCAAACGGTACAATTTGGGCCCATACTGTATTGTATCAAGTGTCTTCATACTCTATTAGCATTTCATGTTTCACTGCTATTCAGGATGAACTTAACCTCATAGAACCACAATTTTTTCACAATCATTTCACAGTCATTAATTTTTACTACATTTCTAAAAATTAGTGTAATCCAGTCACTAGCTGAACCTTAACAAAACTAACCTAGGCATGCAAAGTTGTTAAAGCCTTCATAATTTACTCTTTATATGCTACTGACACATCAAAACAGGACAGCTTTCAGCTACTTTTCAAGACTTTTCTCAGAATGTTTCTGTCTTAGCTGGACATGTGTAAATTACCTACAATACTTCTTAACAGCTAATGAGCTATTGCGAGCTGTAGTCCATTCTCAGCTAGATTCCTTGTTGAATAGGCAAAGCATGAGTCCAAACACACAACTGCAAATGCTAGAACTGAATACTAACTATACAAAATAAAGCATTTTAGGATTTTCCAAAGTTTTATTTCGCCTCTTTTTATGTTCAAATCTCTGAAGCAGGGACTTAGATCCCAGTAAACCAGCATGTATACATGCTTTTCTTAATAGGTCTTCCTCAGTTTCTATTCCTCTGAAAGTAAATAAAAATAATAGAAACTGTGTTATTAACTTAGACTGTCAGTCACACGCCAAGAAAATGTATGAGTAAGATGTACTTCTACATATGGACCTAGTCCTTGAACACTGAAAACTAGCAGTGTCATCAATGCGTTACATCACTACTGAATACCCATAACAAGACCCGAGTTGGTCCCCAGCATTCATCAGCATCAAAAAATTAACATCCAAAGATGTTCTTTATACAAAGTAGAATTGTACTTTACAAATGCCAGGTAAAATCAAATGCAATTAAAGCCTTGAAAGCTACAGTGGCACTTCACTTATATAGAAACTAAGTCATGGGAAATGTTGTGATTATTAAATACATCATGACAGTGATAATTTTAACCTGTATTTGTTGAACGATTGGTTCAGTTGCTCCTCAGCAGAAAGGCTTCCTTCTTGGTCGCTCATCTGACAGGATTCATGAAGCTCCATCTCTGCTACAGCTCTCAGTTTTGTTTGCTCTGATAACGCTGGGAAATGCATACAGTCTGGATAACAATAAAGAAATTTCTCTAACAGCTGATGCATAATTCAAAATAACATCTACAGTTTGATGTAATTCTGTCAGTGATGTTACAATTGGGTAAGTGGCTGGTTTAGGTAAACACAATCTCTTTTGACCTTTTATGCAGGAAGTTGTTTCCTTATTCATATTTCCAGTAGACCTGAGATATACAGGTCAGAAAATTTAAAGAAATTTGGAAATAGCCTAAAATTCTTACTCCATATAAAATTCCATCTGGTTAATGAAGAACTAACTTTCTATTGTATCATATGGGCAAGTAGTAACCAACTTTCTCCCCATGAAGTCACAAGGGGCTTTGTTTTATACTATAATGAGAATTGTAAGCAGAGGAATCAAGTCATTCATCTTGAGGCATCAGTGGTGCTGTAAGACCCCTTAAGTTACCGTGAGTGTAACTCTCTGAAATAATGCAGTGAGAGAGTTCAAAGTGGTGTTAAAACAATTATGTGCAAGCAACAGTACATCCTTCAGTGGCCACATTTCACTAGCACAGTTCACAGTTTTTGCAGTGAGCTGCATTAGTCCAGAGCCTGAGTGACCTCTTGGAATCAAGCCACATTTCCAGCACCGGTCAAATGGTTCTTTCTGTAGGGCATGCAGACAATGGAAACACATTAAAATAACCACATCTGCCAGCAGGGGCAGGTCCAGAGAACAGAAATTGGCCCCCAATGTACATGCAGCTGATCAATCACAGAGATTGATTCTATTCTGTGTGCTCAGTCAGCTTGCCATAAAGAGTGTCTTTAACAAGTACAGTGGGCAGGATGGCACACAGCTGCTCTGGTAGCTGGGTGCTGATGCCACATAGCACAGGCATAGCACCTTCTCTTCATGCATCTAGATGGTATTCCTTCCTTTTGATGCCTTTGCCCTATCAGTCAGCTTTTAGAGGGTGGAGAAGAAAATCAGTTTAATGGAAATAATGAACAATGTTCTTTTTCATCATATCTTAGTGTGCACCTTGTAACATGGTTTATCAAAATCAATCTATAAAAATCCACAATGCCATAATGCATAATGTATTTTAATTGAATCTGCAACATATGCGTGCATGAATTTAAACAGATTATTTGCATGAATTAATGTGAATATATAGCATGTGTTTTTCTTTGCCTGCTATCCAGTCAATTATTACTAGCAAAAACAGATTCTAAAACTAGCTTTGCACATTTGATAAGCACTACTGGGGGAGGGGAAGGAGGAAAGAGTGTAATAGTGGCTGAGCTAAGGCAGCCTGAGGCATTTTTCTGCCTACACAAGGCACAGACAGACAGAATAGATTGGGGACGCTGTTCCAACAGTATCCTTTACTCTTTTGGAAATGTGCGGCATTGGCTTTCTCCCTTTTCTCCGTATCTCCTGTGATGTTGTCAGGGAGACAGAGTCCTTGACTTGCACCCAGCTGCTGAGGCCATCCCCCTTTAGAGCAGTACTACCCCCAAACCTTGTACCCACTGGAAGATTGAAATCTGGTCCGTGACAGGCCCCTGCACGATCTGTTTAGGTGGCATAGAATAAAAATCTCCCTGCACTGTTTCTTCAGTTATTTCAGAGAAAGCCCAAACTTCATTCCAAAGAACGTATTCCAAAATATCTGGCTTTATATTGTATTTATAAACCATTGTATTTATACTTATATGCTTTTTTAAAAAGTGATAGCATAAAGAGGCGCTAAGTAGCCTTTTTATAACATGGTTGTCTGTGAAGTACATTGTATGTGTATTAAAATTCCCAACAACATTTGTGAACCTGCTTTGATTTTCGTGTTATTGCCATAAAGCCTTACTGTAAATTGATCTTGAAAAGTTACATTAAAAGGGCATCTTTTCATAATTAAATTAGGGTAAAATGTCTGTTGCCTTCTCATGTAATTAGAACTCCAACTGTCAATTTTACAAGTAATCAGGTTGTCAAGAGAGGACACAATCTATAGCTATTTTAAAGGTCAAAATTGTTTTAGATTTCAATTTTTCATGTTTAGTTCATTAATATTTTTACAGAAGTCAGACTTACTTTTTTTATTTATAAATAATTGTGATTTTAAGGTGTTTAAACCTGGTACTGAATGGATTGGTGAAAGATGTGACTATTTTAATTAAATTCTAAAAGGACATTCTGTATATAACCTTTGCGCACAACCCTGCAGTCATTGCTGAGAAAAACTCTAGCTGACTTGATAGACTGAAATTTAGAATATAACAGACACAAAAAATAAAAATAGGTCAGTAAGATATAATTGTAAACACTCTACATGTTTTTCGCATTATCTTTGCTACTATCTGGCAAAACAGCGTTCCGCAAATAAGTACGGATAGTGCCTGATGTCCAAATAACGTTTTCATTAACTTCAGCTGTATTGTTGGTATTTAGTAATACAATTTTTTCATGCAGTTGTTTACAGACAGATACAATAAATAATGTGACTTACAAAAAAAATGTGAATGAGATCACCTACTCAGGCATTATGCCTACAGAACCCCTCAATCTATTTTTAAATATTTCAGAAAGGGCAAGGAACATAAATGATCAGTGTTACATTTCTTATCTAAGCATTATCAGTAATACTTAGAAAACCTTTCCCCTATGCTGACTTTTATTTATAAGTAGCAGCAATTTCAATATTCAGCATTTTATCAGTTTAAATATTCTAACAGTAAAATATATTTAATATTTTTTTCTTCTGATTATTTTCTCTTTTCTAACAAAGAACCATAAAGGCAGGAAATACTATCTCTGGTTTAGTGCAAGAGAGAAAGTAAACACTAATTATAGCAAGTAACTATTAGTGTCAAAGGATTGCAAGACATTACCAATATACACTTAAGCATTTCAGAGCAGACAGTGACCTTACCTTCATAGCCAGGGAGAAAGCATGTCAGCAAGTTAGGAGAGACCTCCTCCAAAATGGAACAAAAGGCAGAGAAAGCACCTGGGCCTTTTAAAGAGAGTTTATCTAGAAAATATTCAGTTCTCTCCTTGTAGCTCTCCTGGGACCAAATGTCTTTGTATTCCTCCAAGGAAAAGACTCTCTTGTAAACCAAATATGACAGCACTTTGTTCACATCCAGCTCTTCCAGTATTTTCTCTCTCTGATTGCTTGGGATTTCAGAAAGCCACTTATTCCTGTTTTCATTTTCTCTTTTGGTAGATTTTGCACAGTTATAAAACCAGGATTTGGCTGTTCTTCCAAACATTTTGATATTTAAATAGAAAATATAAAATTCTACTTCTGCATTTATTGTGCAGTATTCAGTATGAAAAATAAACATAATGTAGATGGCTAGAATGCAAATACATACTGCTGTCTGCAATTATTGTAATTCCAATGGAATAAAGAAGGCCTACATACAAATTATAAAGAAATCTAGCTCAATGCCTGCAGCCTCCTAAGAGGATTACATTACACTAATTAGCCCTTTACAACTGTTAACAGCTTCTGAACCGTAATGATGAGACTGAGAATTGCTTAGTTACTGTTACTTTTTAATTCTGTAACTGATCTTCAAAGATATCCCTTTGCAAAAAATAATTCATTCCAGAAGACAGCTGATCAAACTGAAATAATCTGTACAAGATGGTACAGGACATAAAATAAAGCATCCTTTGTACACTTTTAATTTTATATTCCTCAGAGGCCATGCCCAAATCACAGTACAAATGCCCTCTACTTCTTGCTCTTCCATAAAATATTAGCCTGAATATGCAATGGAATTACACATTTAGAAAGCATGTTTCTATAAATATTTTGTAAACATATATGCAAAAGGTAAAACAAAAAGAAAGGTTACAGAATAAGACTTCTTTTGTGAAGGTAAATACATAACTATTAAGAATAACGACATTTCTGCATGTTTAGATTTTTATGCCATTTCCAAGCAAAATAAACCATGTAGCGTCCATTTCCTGAGCCAGGTTTACCAGTGGAGATTACTGCAATCCCAGTGGAGGTGGGAGGTGTTCTGCCACTGATAATCATTCATTGAGGATCACACATTACATAACCTCCCTTATGCAAATGCTCCTTAGTACATGGACTTCTCAGTCTTGTTTTCATACTTTCTGTCAGCATAAATTCCCTGTATAGAAAAGCTATGAATACTTCCTGCCTCCGCCTCCTCCTCCTCCTCCTCCTGTTTCTTAGTCTATTTTTTCTGTTTCCATTACTTCCAACTGATAATGCATCCATGGCCTTGCTCGTGTGGCCTTACCTGCACTTTTCTAAAGGGTAGGTTATCTGTTGTGGAGCAAACAAAAATATTTTGCCCAGCTTTTAGTCAAACAAGTTTTAGAATGTTTTCTCTTCTTGTGATCTTAAGATGCAACTGCTATATCCTCCTGTCAGGCTTCTTCTGTTCCCAAAATTTCAAGTATTCATCAGTTAACATTAAACTTGACCACTGATCATGTCATAATTCAGGAATTTCATTGTGTATGTGAGCATCCAGTTAGCCAGCGAGGCTTCACAGAATTGTTTGGCAGCAGTGCCTGTCACCTTGTGGTTGTTTGCAGATACAACAAGCCTCTGTGTGACACATCATGTGGAGCAAGGACCAGTGGGATTATGTGTTATGTGAAACAATATTAATGGTCCCAGTTTACAATGTTATGGCTTATTGCCCCTAGCAGTGAGACTCACGCTTCTGTGATCATCTCAGGTAGAGCTCCCTGCGCACTACGTGACTTTGCACACCAGAGAGGACCCTCTGCGGGGAAGAGATGGTACAAAGCAACGGCTATCCTAACCATGAGCCATCCTAACCATGAGCCAGGGACCACAGCTAAACCAGGGCAGAGGTTTCATCTGCAGAGGGCAGAGAAAGTAGCCAACCTATCTGGCAAGTCTTTTAGGTAGCCTTTGAAACAAAGGGTTCTTTAATTCTTAAAATTCCCTCTAGTTTTTTAACATCCATTGAGGTAGTACAATTTTTTTCTCTCTCCAAATGGTTTCTGTCTCAGAAATTCTACTAATATTAATACCACATTATCTCAGCAGATAAAAAATCCTGATAAAGCCTGGTATTCCACATACATTAGACAGCATCCTCTGAATCAGCCTTCTCAGCCTCTACAACTTTGGAGGGTCAGTTTTTCCATTACTTCACTAAATGCTACAGCAAGCCCACGGTTACATATTTTGGGTTCCTAAGGAAGTACCCAAAGATGAGATACCGGGGATGTAACCTAAACACGTCTCAGAGTTTCTTTTTAAAAACAAATCTGTGTTTATTTTATTGTGCTGGTAACACTACTCGTCATGAGTATCCTAAGCAGAGTAAGTAATTCTGCACAGTAGTGAGTTCAGAAATTAAAAGAACAGGTAACCTATCACTAATGAAATGGATTTCTAAAGGAAGCTATATATATTATGTCTTGTTTTCACACAGGCCAATCCAACATCAAAGATACATGACATTGCTATAGTGAGGGATAGACATAGGTATTGTTGCCTCTCTTCAGAAAAGGACGGAAGAATTGGTGCAAGTGAAAAAAGTGCATAGGTATCAGTTTGCTGAGGTATATAACTTAAAATTTGTGAGTATACACTATAGGAGTGTCTTTGGACTTGATGCACTGAGTAATTTACTTTTTTCTTCTAAAGGAGTACATGTTTGAAGCCAGATATGTCCCCATTATTTTTGTTGGTAAAAGAATATATCCTTATAATATTAAATGTGTTCTTATAAAATCTTAAAATCACAAAGAAGAAAGGGTGACATCATAGGAAATCTATCAAGTTGCAGACAATTAAAAAATTTGTCTCTCTGCCTTCTCCCATCCCATATAGTTATTTCCTGCTGAGTAAATAGAAGAATAAAATGCTAAAATTCTGATTTGGTAATTGCCAGAATTCTAATAAAAATCCACACCTTTTAAAGTCTGAGTATAGGTTAAAGGCAAAAATTTGAAAGTGTGTTTTGAGAAACTGAACACAAAGAAGTGGGTGTGAAGTACAGTAATAGGAGGAAACTAGATAAACTGAAGATGCCAAAGAAGAATTTGAGATAAAAGGATACATGGAAATACATGGTGGGAATAAAAGCTTTGTGATGGAGAATTATTCTTTTCCCAGGGTCAAGGAACTGAGGTATTTAACTGCAATGACCTGTAAATGATGCAGCACAGACTGTTGGGCTGTGCAATAGGAGTTGTACAATCCTCCCAAGCTCTGAGTCCTCGTAACTCAAACCTCTTCAAATTATTTACCATGGTGCTAAATTCTGCGATTCGTGCTAAGATGCTGAATAGTTTCAATCAGCCTAATTTCGTAAGAAATGGTGTCAGCCAGGAAGCATCCACTACAAATAACCTCTGGCAGTGTTTATTTGACATTGAAGTCAAATAAGGATGCAACCTGACCCACACGTTTAGACACTGATTCGTTTCATAATGTGTCATGGAAAGACTGGATGTGACACGTGGTGCCATGGTCTGGTTGACACGGTGGTCCTCGGTCATAGGTCGGACTCGATGATCTCAGAGGTCTTTTCCAACCTAACTGATCCTGTGGATATCGGCACTTCCCAATTGCTCACCCGCCTGGGGTACGTAGATTAATCAGCAGCACAGCAGCGAGGGCTCCAAAGAGCTGTTTGCTCAATTACAAGAAGTAGCGGCGAGAGCAGGAGCGCCCCGCACGGCTCCGGAGCCGCGCCGCGCCCGGGCGGGGTGCGGCGGCAGTGGGCGGGGCCGGGCCGGGCCGGGGGCGGA
>VZRQ01010598.1:0-20637 GCA_013397975.1 Machaerirhynchus nigripectus | reverse complement strand
CGGGCCTCCGCGGGCAGGAAGGGACGGGACAGGGACACTCACGGGGCCGAGCCGCCTGTGCCCAGCCCCCGGGGGCTGAAGCCTGTCGCAGTGTCTGCCCGCAGCACTGGGCAGTGGTCTTTTCCTCTGCGCCAAGGCGTGTGTTCATAGAATGGTTTGGGTTGGGAAGGACCCTAAAGATCATCTCGTTTCAACCCCCTTGCCGTGGGCAAGGACATCTTCCACGAGACCAGGTGGATTAGAGCCCCATCCAGACTGGCCTTGAACACTGGCAGGGATGGGGCATCCACAGCATGTCTGGGCACCCTGTTTGAGGTATCACACGACTGAAAGTTGCTGTTACTGCTCACTGCGCCGGTTTGATGTCTTACGGCCTCGTTGGGGCGATTTTGCTGGTGATAGTTGTAGTAAAATTTGGGAAATTGTGTTGAGGGGACTTTGCTTGATGAGCAGCATTGCTGTGTCTGCAGAACATCAAAAGGATGCATTTTAGACGTGTCATGAGAAGTCTTTGTAATAAGGGCATACCTTATTCCCTGAAATAGCCTTTTTAGCCTGATATTGTACTGGTTTGGTTTGTTTTAATCGATTGCTGGAAAACATCTTAAAGGTATAGTAGAGTTATACTTTGTATTATCACTGTTTTCAGAAAGTCTCCAGTGCAAGTCCAACTGATGCAGTGAATCAAATTAAAGAGGAAAAGAAAAAAGGAAATGAAGCTGTGAACCAACACCAGAATGATGTAAGTGGTTCTTTAATACCACAGAATAATAGCAGTGTTTTTTGGCCAGATTCAGAAAAGCTGTTTAAATCTGAAATACTTTGCTGCATTTTGAAATTGCAGCTTTTGGAAAGAAGGCTTGCTATAGCACAGAGGAAAAAAAAAACCCATTATTTAAGAGCTTCATCTTGCATTAGTCGGGTTACTGATACATTCTTAGAGCTCTACTATTTATGTAACAGAAGGATTTGGGTTATTGGAAAATAAAGGTCATGATTCTGTGGTGCCTAAGGAGAGTGACAGTTCACGAGCACTTAAACAGCATTTATGATGGCTGAAAGGATGTTGGCAGCACTGCTGTAAAATGATAGAGCTTAATAACTCGCCGTAAGCTAAAATACAGGAATCTTCATGTGAACTGTCTTGTTTGAATCCGATGCTTTGAATGTAGTGGCAGTAGTGAGGGCTTGCTGGAATGATCCAGATTTCTCCAGGACATCTGCCAAATGCAAATTTTGGGCCAGGAATATAGGCTGCTTTCGGAGGTCCATCTCCCAAACCCATTTAGGCCCAGACTGATGAAAGTGCATGGAAAATTGGAAAACCGCTATAAAATAGTCAGCAAGTTGGATGGGACTATCCTGTATATAATTATTTATAGATGCTTTACTGAATTTTAGTATAAATTCTAGTACAGTGAAATCTGGACAAGCTAGAACCTGTGGGGATACACCAACATTGTGAATCCTTTTATTCTCTTTGTCTCATAAATATGCGTGTGTATGATCTAATTTATTTGTTACAGCTCCAGTGTGCGCCAAGCTTTATAGAAGACAGACTGAAGCTTTATGAAGCACTGAAAAAAGAACATGATGCTTTGCTAGCTTACAGAGCAGCCAACCAGAGTAAATCTATCAAAATTACTCTGACAGATGGAGAGACGGTTGAAGGGCAATCTTGGAAAACCACGCCTTATCAATTAGCTGTGGGAATTAGGTAACCTGTGCATTCAAAGAGTTGTACTTTTGTAGTGATAAAACTGTTACTATCATTTGTCTCTTACCTTATTGCATAAAATATATGTCACGGTCAGTGGATGGTGGCTCCCTTAAGTTGGTTTGCTTGGAAAGCATTGGAACTTCAGCTTCATGTAGTAGAAACAGCTGATTGAAGTTACTGTTCTGAGTGATGCTTGAGGTTCTGCACTGGGATCATAATGCTTGCTTCCAAATAATAAATTTGTGAGACCGCTAGGAATTAAGAGACGTGAAGTTTTGTGAGTTAGCAGATACTGTAGAACCTGTTGCAAGGAGCAGTCTTTCCTCCAGATCCCCAGCACTGAAAACTGTTGAATGAAACTTCCCAAGATCTTAAGGTTCTATACCTTAAAAGTAGGCTTTAAAAAGACCACAGAAACAAAAGTTTAAGGCCTTCAGGTGCTACAAGATGTGCGTGTGACCTCATGGGTTTTAGAAATCTAAAGTCTTTTACAAATCTGAACCTAAATATTCTTCTCTTGTCATCTTTTCGATTTCTTTAGTCAGGTGTTGGCTTCGAATGCAGTCATAGCCAAAGTGAATAGTGAACTCTGGGACCTGGACCGTCCACTGGAGGGAGATTGTACTCTGGAGCTGCTCACCTTTGATAATGAAGAAGCCAGAGCTGTGAGTAAACGCTCTCTGGTTTCTGCTTGATTAAAGAAACTAATGACATAAAATTGATGGCAGAATTAAGCTTTTAAAGTATTGAGTTTAAAAAAAGGCACAAAATTACTCAAGTAATGTATTTCCTGTATTCAGCAAAGAAGATTAGATACTAAGTGCCTGGAGTCTGAGGGTGAATAACATCTTAGTGTTCTTTTCATCCTTCTTTTTTACATAAACAAGTTAGTTCATACAGTAGGTTGTGATTTGTATGCTAACTTGAAGCAGTCTATGGTTTAGCTCACTGCATTTGAAGATCAGACAGTGAAAGCAAAATGAGGCAGTCTTACTATTTTCTAAAAATTGTCCAATATTAGACTTGAGTCATAAATAAAATCTACACCTCCTAGTACTGGCACTGTTTATTAGATCCTTAAGTAGGTATATCTTAGTCAGTTAAGCTATATATACACACTTAGCAACATGGCCAAGATTTTTCTTTAATGGTATTCAGTCTGAAGCTTATGTTATCTTTATATGCCAGAATTGGACTTCAGTTCTGTTAAATAATTATTCATGTGATTAAGCTTGTTGGAGGCATTTCAGGAGCCTGTAAAGCCTTTATCTTGTAGCAGTAGCTCTGAAATAGTCTGAATTAATAAGAACTCAGGACATCAGACTGGTATTGATCTACGGTGTTTGTTGTTGGCTTCCCTCAGCTGACATTTCAGGTAATGTAGTTTACAGACCCATTAATAAATGTACTGGATGTGAACAATAGAAACTTAATTGGCTGCATTGCTTTAGATGTGATATGTAGACTTCAACTGAAATTAGCTTATTAATGAACAAGTACAGTAAGTACCAAGTTGAAGGAATTGTGCAGAGGTATAATCATCCTCTTTCAGGCTGGAGTATGGTGGACCTTTAGTGCCACATCTGCCATTATATTGATCATTTAGAGGACTTCAAAATGAAAAGATAAAATTGTTTTACTTCTCTCAAAATTTGAACAACATTGGTTCCAGTCTATTTCCCATCTGCAGATATACCTGTGGTTTGTTTTTTCTTCTTTTTAGTTACCCAATGCCTTTGACCTCATGGTTTGCTCACCTGACTTCATTTACAGGTGTATTGGCATTCCAGTGCTCACATTCTCGGAGAGGCCATGGAAGGATATTTTGGGGGCTGCTTATGCTATGGACCACCAATTGAGAATGGATTTCATTATGACATGTATATTGAAGATAGGTAAAATTACAGTGTCTCAGAACTTTAATACTCTGTATTAAAGCTCAGTACTAGGATTATTTTGTTTCTGCATGTTGAAAGTAAAATTGATTCCCTAATATGATTTGAAACATGGTCTTCTATGTATACAGTTCAATTGAATGTGTGTATATATTTAATTTCAGAAGCAGTGTTCAGACACCTGCTCTGTAAGAGTTGAAGCTGTTCAGTGTTCGGTGGAAAAAATGCCAAATGTTTGAGTTAAACTTTCTGAAGTTCCTGTGAGGGGAAGGGCATGGTTTCCTTAAAGAGTCATGCAAGTTTAGTTTCCAGGGGCCATAGTCACTGTAGAAAGGCCACAAATGCATGTAAGTTGTATAGGTGTTTACTACTTTTCTAATCCTTGGGCACAGCTTTGCAACTCTGTTTTTTCCTTGTTTATCTTTCTTTAGGCAGGGAGAATACTGAATCTGCATGAGCTGATAAACTGGCTCTTGTGTCTGGATTGAGCCTTTTTTCCCCTTGGTTTGTTTTTTTTCTTATATCATATGCGTATTTTGAGCTATAGGTCTTCCAAACATTTAATCATGTCAAAGACTGTTCTGGGAATGATTGCAGTGGGTTTGTTCAGGGTGGTACTATCCGTATTTCTGAGTTTAATGGTTAAAAATACAGCTGATTATGAGTAACTAAGAAAATACTGTGACAAATCACAACACCACATTCCATGTTTTTCTAATTAGACCATTAGAAAGTGGTCACTTGAAAAAATGGGAGTATCAAGATAATTAATTTATATTTCTTTTCCTGTGTCTTTTTATTTAGAACTGTATCTAGTACTGAATTCCCGCTACTAGAGAACCGTTGTAAAAATATCATAAAAGAGAAACAGGCTTTTGAAAGGCTGGAAGTCAAAAAGGAGATCCTGTTAGACATGTTTAAGGTAAATCTTTAGAGAAGCTGTGGATCTCATACAATAATATTTTAAAATATAACTTTTATGAAATATTGCGTGTGACTGACTCATCAGGATTGTACCTGTCTAGTAAAACAAAGAAAAACAATTCCATCCTTCTCCCCCTCTCCATATGCATCTCAAGCGTTCAGGATGTTTTCAGGCACTAATAGAAACAATTTTGTATTCCACAAAAACACACCTCAAGCTCAATGAAATGACAGACAAGTAAAGAGAAGGCATAAGTTTCTTCTGGCCCACTTGTGAAGACAGGTCAAAAAAGACTTTAGCTCTAGTCCTGTTTTATTCAGTGAATATTGCCAGTCTCGCTGTACTGTGGCATTGTCTTTCAGAAGTGCTTTGAGCTGTTCAGGTGGTAGTCGCAATTCTCAACACATCCTCAGGGGAGTTAAGATGTTTCAGTCTCTTTCCCCTCTGCTTTTGCAACTCTTGAGAGAAATATGTGGGGGTGGTTTTATTTTTTTTTTTTTTTTTTAGTTAGGAGTGTCTTTTACTAGTGCACTTCTATAATTAATATGTAATTTTAAAAGAGAATTTTATTATCCATTTTATTGATGTTTCTGGCTTTCCATGTTTCCACACACAGTATAACAAGTTTAAATGTCGTATCCTTCATGAGAAGGTGAAGACACCAACTACCACAGTATACAGGTAAAGAAATATACTTGAAAGGTATTGTAAAATATTTTTATAGCTAAGGAATTTAATTTGAGAGGAGAGTAATTTGTTGGGTGGTTTTTTATTCTAAGTTCTGATTTCTTGTGTAACTGGGACTTATGTTTGTAGTTAGTATTGCTACTTAGGTAAAGTGAGATATTGTCTTTCTCTGCTGGGACAGATTAGGTCTCAGTTTGTGGACAAACGTGAAATGCATTTTTTATTAATTCCCTCTGGTTTCAGTAGACTGATTAAAATAAGTTACCACCCCTGACACTGGCTTGCTGCACAATGGATAAAGCTAACTCTAGGTCAGTGTGGGGTGAGGAACCTGCTCATTCAGTTGCTTGTTAGTGAATGGCAAAACCACTTTTTTGTTTGATATGCATAGTTTGGAATTTCCTGGCCAACTTGAACAAGTTCACATACAGAACTATATGAATTGACAAATGTGTTATGATGCTCCTGATAATGGATCAAATGTGCTGAGCATTTACTGAGTGAATATTCCACTTCAGGTAGAAGGCACAGTTACATTTAAGGTGCGCTGAATTTGCTGCATGCTGCATATTTGTATTTACTGTCATGTTTGAATGTGTCAAACATGAACTTTTGTGCCATTAGTGACTATTGAAAAATGTTTGGATTGCTTGGAAATGAACACTCATTTTCTTTGGCATATAGATGTGGTCCATTGATTGATCTCTGCAGGGGTCCACATGTGAGACACACTGGAAAAATTAAGGCCCTTAAAATAATTAAGGTAACTTTAAATTAACTGTGCATTGAAACTGAAATAAATTGTCAGTTGATTTATTTATATATTTCTTTTTCCTGAGCTGATTATGCTAGGATTGGTCCTTTGTATTGTTTTCTTTCTTACTGTACAATAGTTCTTCATTTCTTTCCCAGCTCCCATTGTACAAGTAGAACTACTGATGTCGATCCTTGATCTGCTTCTGAGGTTTACTGATTCTTGACTAAGACAATAGTACCTAAGTGAAAGTTACCAGCATGTTTTTTTATCAGAGTATTAGTGCAGCAACCGGCATGTTTACACTGATGAAGAGCACTGCAAAAATACTCGAGCTATTAGTGACCAGATTAGCTGTGGAGCCAATCTGCTGTGCACAGGAGAGAAGTGCAGTGCCTAAGCTCCTGTGGCAGGACTGTGCCACTATCTCCAACCAGCACTGCACTTCACAGGACAAGTGTCCTGGTTAGTCTGTACCAGCTGTCACATCTGAGTGCAGGGGGGTGTGCATGCTCTGTTCTGCAGTAAATGAATATCCAAGATACTCATTGGGTCAGAAAATAGTATTTTGACCTTGTCAGATGGTATCTTTCAGGTGTAGGAGATAAAGTAGACCCTGGCAGATCTGCAAGTGCTGCTGTTAAAAAATGGCTTTGCTTCCAGGAAAGCCAGAGATGGTGTTTGCAGAGGCCTCTGAATTTATGGTGTAGTTTCAGTTACTCACAGATGCTAATTTTGGTAACTCTATTAGACTGAGCTCTGTGGAACATCCGTCCTTGTGGCTTTTGCTGGCTTCCTAACTGAAGTTTATGGAGCTCTTGAGTTCCAAGGATTAAGTGGGTAGAGGGTTAAAACTGCTCAGATTTAACTGTGAGAGTGAGGTTTGTTTTGCCTTTCGTGTTTCCCTACTGCATTATGTTTTCAATGTAAACAAGTGCTGCCTTTCTAGAAGCCATAACATGAAATAATAAAATATGCCATGATGTGAGTTAAAAGGAAGTACCTAGGTAGAATAAAAATTACTTGACCTGTCGCTTCTGTTTGTCTTTTGTAGTAGTATACTGACTAAAAGACACTGCAAGTCTCTTTGTATTATAAACAAATGCTGGAGGACTGCATATAATTCTTTTCCCAAGGAAAAATATAATGTTTGAACCGGTTAGTGTTTATCCCTCTTCCCCTGATATTATGTAATATTATCTTAAAATACGAGTTTTGTGTATCAGAGTTCCTCTACATATTGGGAAGGAAAGTCTGACATGGAAACTCTGCAGAGAATATATGGAATATCCTTTCCTGATAACAAAATGATGAAGGAATGGGAAAAAGTCCAGGAAGAAGCCAAGAACCGGGATCATAGGAAAATTGGAAAGGTACACTATTCCACTGTCTACTCTCTTTTATACTTCTATTATAGAATTCATTCTCTTTCCTTGTATTTTAGTTTGGATTTTTTGTTGTTTTTTGACAGTTTGAAAGGGAGTCAGTTCTATGTGCTTCTTGATGTCACTTACATTTTAAAATTTGAATTCTACAAACTGAGCTTGTCACTTGCATACGAATATTAAATTAATGTTGGGAGGAAGCTAATGGTTTTAGTCCCTTGGTTTAGGGAAATAAACATATTTATGTAAATTCTTATTTATGTAAATTAATTATGTAATTAGGTATTAATGTAAAGTCTTTGCAGATCCTACCTAAACCACTCTATTTTTCATAGAAGAGAATTTATTTGGAAATTGTGTAAATAACATGGTTTGGTCATTCTTTATAATAGGTGTAAATATGGGGAAATGTGTATTTACATAGTCCAAGAATCAAATGGAATTCAGTGTTCTTACAAACTTCTAAGAGTAAGAACTGCAGATAAATTAACTGGTTTTGCTGAGAAGTTGTAGACCATCAGTCATCTTGTTGCTGTAATATTCCATCTTTGCAAACAGTGTCTCAGTGTGTATGAATAGTTATAATCTGTGATTCTCTCTGAATTGTTGTTAGAGCATTCTGGTTTTAATTTACCTAGGAGCAAGAACTCTTCTTCTTTCATGATTTGAGTCCCGGAAGCTGCTTTTTCCTCCCTAGAGGTGCCTTTCTTTATAACACACTCATGGATTTCATAAGGGTGAGTATATACTGATGTAACTCCTAACAACTTGAATATCGTTTGTTGATCTTAAATGGTAGCACTGACCTGTCCACAGAAAGACAAGTGTCTATGTATGTAAACATATACAAGATTTTCACAATGATTATACAAACCTAACCCTTTTGAAAATAAGGCAGAAACTGTGTTTTTCCAATTGTGCAAAATCTACACATGCAGTAGTCCTTTAGTCTCCTTGTAAACTACCATCATAATACTGCAGTTTAAAAGAATCAAGCTTTTGCTTGTCAAAATTTCTATCCGTTTAAATGTTGCCTTTGTTCTATAGGGTGAATATCGCAGGCGTAATTTTACTGAAGTTGTATCTCCAAATGTCTTCAACAGTAAACTCTGGGAAGCTTCAGGACATTGGCAGCACTACAGTGAAAATATGTTCTCTTTTGAGATTGAGAAGGAAACTTTTGCCCTTAAACCCATGAATTGTCCAGGACACTGGTTTGTACTCTCAATTGGAAAACTTCTTATTTTACTTCATTTATCCTTTGTGTGGCTAAGGAGAAATAAAAGGAGTATTAATACTGTCGTGTATGTTTATGATAGACTCCTAAGCCACTGTGTCCAGAGAGCTTTTCTGACGGTGTCCCAAAGCAGACCTTTGCAGTAAGTGTGCACTGAGCTAGGTTTGTGCATGCTAATATTAGTCTGTACCACTAGTAAATACCAATTCTGTTGGATAGAGGTGGGCATCAGATGTGGTGTTCCAAGAAGGTACAGATGAACCGGTCCTCATTTACTGTTACGGTGTTTTCTCCCAGATCTTTAGCAGTACTTTGAGTGGTGTGCTTTTTCTGTTTGCCTGTCTTTCAGGATGCAGACAACCTGAATGAGTAAACACTTAAAAATGTGATTACTGTCTGTACTGAGCTTCGTTTATTTCTGTGTTGTCTTAAATCTCCTGTAAGAAGGATAAAAGGAAGGTTCTTCCATGTTCCTTTTAGCTTGATGTTTGCCCATCGTCCCCGATCCTGGAGGGAATTGCCTCTTAGACTTGCAGATTTTGGAGTTCTTCACCGAAATGAACTCTCAGGCACTTTGAGTGGCTTGACTCGTGTAAGACGCTTCCA
Source organism: Machaerirhynchus nigripectus (assembly GCA_013397975.1). Taxonomy (NCBI): domain Eukaryota; kingdom Metazoa; phylum Chordata; class Aves; order Passeriformes; family Dicruridae; genus Machaerirhynchus; species Machaerirhynchus nigripectus. The sequence goes on along the minus strand of VZRQ01010598.1, from coordinate 11,428 downwards.
GCAAGATGATGCTCACATCTTTTGCACAATGGAACAGGTAAGAAAAATAAAAGCACCTTCCACATCCCCACCAGTCAACCAAAAAAAGACCCAAAAAACCCTTTCCTCTCCTAGTGCAAACTAAGAGTAAGCAAGAAAAAATCCCTGAAGTATTTCAACTCTTGCTTCTTCCATTGTGTAGCATAATGGTGCTTTTGATGTTTTTTTCCCTAGGTTATTCCTTTTATGTAGAAAGATGCATTGGGCAACTAAAGCCCAGAAAGTAAGATTTGTTGCATCTTCCGTCTCCCTCTGCAAAGAAAAAAGCAGTTGATCCCATTGTTTTCTATAGGAATGCTGAATAAAAAACTTTATTTTGTCAGTAATGCCTTAGATTTTAGTGGAGCTGCATATATAAGTTGATGCACTTTTGTTCAGGATACAACTTGGCTCCAGAATCTCATGCTTTAACAAAAATACTACTTTTCTGGCCATGCTTTGAAGCCACAACACCTCAGATCTCTCTTTGCCTGGTACCTGGATTTGGGTTTGTTGGATGTAATTTTCAAGTGATTTTTAATTCTTTCTGTTTTGTTAAATGGACTCTTATATTGTGGTTATGAGGAATTCAGTAGATTCAATTACATTTTTATGTAAGTAAATTTTAACATTTTAATATGTTTTATGTTTAAGATTGAAGAAGAAATTAAGGGCTGTCTTGATTTCTTGAAGTCAGTGTATGCTGTCTTTGGCTTTACCTTTCAACTACATCTTTCTACAAGACCCGAAAATTACCTTGGAGATTTAGAGGTCTGGGATCATGCAGAAAAGGTAATTAATTTAAAAGCAAACAAAAAAACCTCTTAATATTTGTATTTGCAGGGGTAGATACTTAACTGAGTTCTTCCATGCTGCATGGCGAAATTGCTTAAATCGCATGCTAAATGTTGCCCTTAGCGGAAATTCTTGTAGGAAAACATCATATTAAATCTGCAGTTCTATAGAAAATCGGAACTTTCAGTTTCTTACTTAGCCCCTTATCTTGAACTAGTTACATTTCTATTAATCTTTTTTTCTGATTAATCACAATATTTATACAAGGAACTATTTCCAGATTATGTATCGTAAATGAACAAATGCTTGAGCAACAGGGGTTGTACTGCATTTTGATTCCCTTTGAATTTCAAAGGCAAATGCTTTGACTTCCAGTAATGAGAGGCCTTTCTATACCTTTTTAAATTACTCTTTTATTTTTATGATTAGCAACTTCAAAACAGCTTGAATAACTTCGGAGAGCAATGGAATTTGAATCCAGGAGATGGAGCATTTTACGGTCCTAAGGTCAGTGACTCAGAATTTCAGTATAACTTTGGAATGGACAGAAATGCAGATGTACTGCAGGCAAACTATATTTAGTAACTGTGTTATTTTGCTTCACAGATTGATATTAAAATCAAAGATGCAATTGGTAGGTACCATCAATGTGCTACCATCCAACTTGACTTCCAGCTACCCATTCGATTTAATCTTACTTATGTTGGGTGAGTGGTTAAGCTAAATATCTTCCTTTTAAAAGTGAAATTAGGCAAAAGTTTTCATTGTCTGTAATTCCCATGATGTACTAATGTTATTGCTCACTTAAAAAATGGTTAGCTTGTAAATCAGTCAGCTGCTGGGAGGACAAACACCCCCAGTGAGTAGAGGACTGAGTCATGAATTTGAAGATATTTACTCAATGTAATGATAGCTCACTTTAATTGCAAGTGCAGGAAAACCTCATTCTCTGTCTTGTCTGCCAGTTTTGAAGACAATTGATCATATGTTATGCTAAAAACCCCTCAGCTGAGTCAGTTTCCATTTTCAGCCTAGTCATTGTGTCTCCTTGGAAGACATGGTACACAAGTTCAAACATGCCCTAAGGAGCACAATGTTTGTACTAAGTGGTTCTTTATCAGGTTCGATTAGTAAACTTTGAACATAACCCAAATGCAAACAGCTTTTAGTGAACATCTGACTTTGGTTTCCAGCTAGGAAGAAGGAGTTTTATCCACTGAGTTAATTAATTTTAGTGCCATGTTGACCTGAATACTCATTTTCTGGGTTGTATTTCTTGCAGTGTTTGATTTTTGCATATTATGAAGATGGGGAAGATAGAATATGTGTAACTTTTTCATCCTTCTGTATATTCTACAGTAGATGTCACAGCTTTTTTGATCGGTATTATGAACTGGCTCTTTTTTTAAAAAGCCAGTTTTTTAAACTACAGGATTGTCATTTAAACAAAGTAATGAACAGTTAGGGCAGGTAAGATCCTGTTCAACAAAAAAAAAGCAAGTCCTAATGGAAAGAGAGTACAAGGAAGAACATAAAATATTAAAATGCACAAAAATGGTGCTGAGTCAGTCAAGTGTCTTCTCAAATTTAAGAATGTCTCTGCCACTACCTATAGGCATGATTATTTTAAATCACTGTGATTATGCAGAATTCCTTTAAAAGCCCAGCTGACTTAAAGTACATTTTTAATAAAAAGTGGATTTTTCGTAAGTATGACTAAATGTTGTCTTTCTGTTAAAAGTAGAATCAAAAAGATTAATAGGATTACATGTATGTGAGCTAAGATAATTTTATTTAAAAAAAAAACCTTGATTTTTTTTTTTCAGTAATGATGGCGATGATAAGAAAAGGCCAGTGATTATTCACAGAGCTATTTTGGGATCTGTGGAGAGAATGATAGCTATTCTAGCAGAAAATTACGGAGGAAAATGGTATGTGGCACAAATGGAATTCTAAGAAGTCTTTAAAAATGTAGAAAGTGCATATCCTTCCTACTGTCCCATATATTATAATGCAAAAATAATAGCCCTAAAAGTTTCTCAAAATTGGTAGGTAAGATCACAAGAAAAGTCCAATTTTCTGGTCTGAGTTGTATGATATCCATTTATTAATAGTTTATTGTTAGAAATTCAATTTCATGAGACTGCAGGAAAAAGTAAAATCATGCAGAAGTAGGAATTGTAATAGAATGTGTAAGTCCTGCATTATTATTGTTCCTTTTTTCTTAAAAATCATGCTTTTGCACCAGGAGGATGTCAGATGTATGTAAAGCAATTATTTGTGTATACACAGACATGCATTAGTCCTAATAGAGGAAATATTTTTAGTATTTGTAAGATAGACTGTTTTATCTTGAATAAGATCTGAAGATATTTCTTCCTGGATGTATTTAAAGTATTAAGGAACGGTTAATTCTTATTTTCAGTCACCTACCTTACTGTCTACCTTTCACTGTAAAGTTATAGATAAAAGTGAAAATTATGCAGAAAAAATTCGGTTTAAATTGTGAAGTCACCTGGCAAGAGAAGAGAAGGTCCAACTTCCCCATATGGCATTTTACTGGAATCAGTCTATTTGCTATTTTATGTGAGCTTGTAAAGAGGGAGATAATGCACTATCCAACATCCTTAACTAACGTAAATAATTCTATGAAGTACAGAAATTATCATTGTGAAACATGACTGTGGCTGTGACTGGAATTATCATTGTGAAACATGACTGTGGCTGTGACTGGAAATGTAAAATGCACCTTTATTTCCTGTTTCTCCTGTGCTGGCCAGGCCGTTCTGGCTGTCTCCACGGCAGGTCATGGTTGTGCCTGTGGGCCCCAGCTCGGAACAATACGCCCAACAGGTGAGAGGAGGGCCTGCATCCTTACTGCAGCAGGCAAATTTCATCGATCCTTAAGTCCTTGTCCTAGAACAGGGAATTAATGCTTAGTAATTCTGGAGACATGTTTGAGGGGAGAGGTAAAATTTTCCATACAAAATTTTGGTCTAAAATTTGTGTATGTCTGTCGCCCTGAGTTTTGCAGTCTTTCTGTGTTTTCATTCTTGTAGTAGAATTTCTCAGGCACTTTTACTGTAAACATAAGGCATGTTTACCTACCAGTATCTATTATTATCATTCTTTTTGTTAGGTGGAGAAATATGATAGACTTTTGGTCTGACCAGTGTCATGGAGAGGTGGTAACCCCATCCTCCAATCCATGGTTGTCTCTAAAAAGATATATAACTGACTAAATAAAGAGCCGGGCCTCTTCTTCCTCCTTCTTCCCCTTTCTTTGCCCTACCTTGGCCCTTCCTCCTCTCTCTCTTTTGGCCCAGGCCCTATCTTGACAGAACGGTGTCTGCGTGGTTCTTTCGTGTCTGAGTACGACATATGTCTGTATACATATACAAACTTTGAAGTATATTGGGTTCTTTAATTATGTAAATACTTCTGTAATTATTAAAGGAAAAAGCATCCTGGATGACAAACCTTAGATAACTAATGCTTCATTACTGTACTCCCAGCTTTAAATAGGCAGAGCCAGTTTCTTCCATTTCCCACCACATGTATTTTTGACTACATCACTTTTGAACTGTGTTTGGTTTTACCCCTCTCCCTTGCTTTCCTTTTAATGCAAGATTAAGTGTGCTTGTTCCTTCTCCTCTTTCTGCTTTCTCAGTCTGAGGACAGGTTTTTGACATGCAGCAGCAGAGCAGCACATGTTTGATGTAGATGTTACCTTGTATTGTCTTCCAGCTGGGGTCCTGCTGTGAATGCAGGTTTCTTCAGATAACTTCATTGAATTCCTTATAATCATTCACAAGAACGACATTATGCATATACATGAATTAATTATTGCGAGAGATCAGTAATTACAGCATTTACAAATGTATGCTGTAGAATGTATAGTAATAGTAAGAGGGTTTTGGTTTGTTTGGGGTTTTTTTTAGGTTTGCAACCAGTTTTTTGAAGCAGGATTTATGTCCGATGTGGATCTAGATCAAAGTTGCACATTAAACAAGAAAATCAGAAATGCACAGCTGGCTCAGTATAACTTCATTTTAGGTAATTGACACATCTTGTATTTCTGAATGTCATTTAAGTTTTAATGTTGGACAAAGTTTGTCTAGGCTCATTTTCTAATGTAGATTGTCTGTTTAATATTTTGTGCTGTGTCTTGCAGTGGTTGGAGAAAAGGAGAAAGCAAATAATGCTGTCAATGTCCGAACAAGAGACAACAAAGTTCATGGAGAGATTTCAGTATCTTCTGCTATTGAAAAACTCAAGAAATTTAAGACTTCACAAATTCCAAATGCAGAAGAAAAATTCTGATGTTGCTGTTAGGAAAAAAATTATTAGCTGCCTATGTGAAATGTTTCTTTCCTCCTGCACAGCAGGGATGCTCATTGGAGAGAATTTTCAGTTAATGGATACATAAAATAAGCACATGTAGCACTGTTGGTGCTCCGGGAAAAGCATGAGAGGACAGATGCACCTGCCAACTCCTTTAACAATCGCATGGGTTTCCAATCTGCCTGAATCGCAGAATGCTTACTTAGAAAGTCCTACACCTCTGATGTGGTGGGTTTGCTGTGGAAATAGTAGGTCAGGGCTGCACAGTGTTGGGGATCAGGAGGCTGGGAAGGGCAGTGGATGCTGCTGGGGGTGCTGAGCTCCCTCAGTCACAGCAGGTACCTGACTGTGGCCTTGCATCCAGAGCTTGGCAGTGGGGTAGGTGCCTCAGGAGCAGTTTGGATTAGGCTTTTTCCTAACTCCAGATTGTAACAAAAAGTGGTAGGGGGGAAAGGGTGGGGGGGAATACCTTGGTCGTTTCATACTGTGTGTTCACATAAACACAGTGGAGTCTTTGCCGGAAGTCTAAGTGTAACAAGGCACTCGTGGAGTTGGTGTGATGACTGGTTGCTGTAATGGTGGTTGCCAAGAATGCAGTTGAATTACTAGAACTGTGTGTGAAGTGGTTTATTTTTTTCCTGTTTGCTGTTGTTTTGGCTTTTTTCTAAAACAAAAAAAACCTTAAAAAACTTCTCTGTGTGTAATTTATTACTGTGTTTGCTGGGAGTAGTTAGAATACTGAAAAGGAGCAGAGGACAATTTTAAAACGTTTTGTTGGACTTGAAACTGGGCATATTTCTGTTCTGTTTATGCTTAGAAGTTATTTTTAAAGTTGCCATTGCAGGCAATTGAACTGGATTTTTTGAGAGATTAATTTTTACCTTTTTTTTTTCACTTTCATACATTGTTATTTAGTTAAGTGTATTGCTCAATTATCTAAGCTATACAGCTCTAGCTGTGATTTAAATATCACAGCCATGAAGCAGAAACTACAATTTAGTGCATAAATATTAACACAAATACAAAGCTTATGTTTTACTTCTGTCTCACACTCGTAGATACCTGCGTTTAATAGGTCTGTGCTTGGTTTTGTATTCGTTTGGGTTTGTGGATCTGTTTTTATCTCCTGCTTCTAAAAGAAAAGGAAAAAAAAAACATTGAAGGAGCAAGTGCTGAGAAAGGTTTCTGTTCCACTTGACAGAATTAACATGGGGATTGGCGGGTGATTTCTAGTTCTATATTTTCTACATATATTTATTTTTATGGGCTATAGCTTACGGCTTACGTGCTCCACGTGTGATGTATTCAGCCTGCAGAATTCAGGTTCTGAGGGTTTTTTACAGCGAATTTCTGGGTTTGGCGGTGTCTGTTCCCGTGTGGGGCCGCTGTGGCGCTGCCGTTCGTCGNCACCAAGATGGCGGCGCGGTGGTGGCGGCGTGTCTTGCGCGGGCTCTGCGGGGCTGCGCTGTTCCTGTCGCAGCTCTCCGTCCTCTCGGGCCGTGGTGAGTGTGGCCGCCGGGCCGAGTCAGGGCAGTGGGGGTGAGAGAAGGGGCTGGGACCTCGAGTGGGGGCGGCTGCCCCGAGCGGCAGCGGCCGCCCCCCGCGGCCAGGGCTGAGCGCGGGTCCGGCTGCGGAGGTGACGGTGACCGCGGTGGTGTGAGGATGCGCTGCCGCTCCCCTGACTGGGGGCGAAGCGGGTGTTTCGGGCATGGCCGCATTTCGCTGTGCCAGCTCTGCGGGGTTGGGGCTGAGGTGCTCGGTGTGAGGGCAAAACACGGGCCAGGCCCCGCTCGCCAGCTCGTGTGCTGCTCTATTACACAGCACTTTTGTGCCTGCTCTTTGTCGTGAACGTGTGTGACCCCAAAACGTCCTGGGGCTCCTCGGCACGGTCAGGGTGGGTGGTGTGACGAAGCTGCCTGTCCTTCCCCCCGTGCCCGACGGCTGCAGTGAGGGGCTCGGCACGGGCTGGCACATCGCCCTCAGCCGGCGGTTCTCGCAGAGACCAGCTCGCAGCGCCTGCACGAACACAGCCGTGCTTGGCAGCCGGTTTCTCTATTCCATCTTGCCGTCAACGAATTACTTGCATTGTTTCATTAAATGGTATGGTTCAGTGGCAAACACTGTGTAGAATCTGCTTTCTGAGCAGTGCTTTTAATTCTCATGAATCAAAAAATAAGATTGAATGGAAATAAATGTAGTTCCTTGTCCTAAAGGAACAATTCCATTCTAATGCTCTTTCTAATGTTCAACATAAATATCCCACTATTAGTAGAACAGGAAAACATCTTTTCTAGTCTCATTACACTTTCTATTTCCATTTTCATTTTAGTGTTCTGAAATCAAACTGTTTCTGAAGATGAATTTTGTTCTAGAAATTTCACTTTCTCCATGTTTTTGTCTTGTAGCGGGATCTTTGATGACGACAAAGCTTTCACAGCCACAGTCTACACTGGCAAAAAGCTTAACTTCAACAAGTACAAATGCTCCCTATTTTAAAGCATTCGGTAAGGTATTATGCTTTTTCTTTTGTTTGTTGTCTGTGGGTCGTTCTTAGAGTCTTGAGGCCAAAAGTTCTTGAACTGGGTCTTAGAAACCTGTACGTGATTTCACAGTGGTAAGAAGCATTGTAGTGTAACACATTATGACTTACTCTTCAATGACTAGTACGATTACTTTATCTAATTAGATAACTGGTCCATATAAGAACTAGAAAATGGTAGGTTAAATTGCCGTTGTGGTTCATGTGGTTTATACCCTTCAGGATGCTGGAAGTTCTTGAAAGACTTCTGCAAGAACTTGTTCCCTGTCCGTCATCAGTACAGCTTTGTAGCTTGCTGAGGGTGCCTCATGACTGACAGAAAAGCTGTTCTTGCTGGCAGTTTAGAGGGTCATTCTGTACACATAGGAACATCAAATGGCTGAGGTAGCTGTAGCCCTAATTAGAGCTCAGCTCAAAGTAGGTTACCTGTGTCACCCTGTTGCTATTCCTAAACTGATTACTTCTGCTGAGGAGTGCTGGCTGAGGCAGCACTAATCGCTGTAAGCTCAGTCCTGATGCTGTGCTGAAGTGTTGCCTGGTGTCCTCTATAGACCCCTATGGCTCCTCTGGTTCTCACGATGCAGGCTGGGAATGCCCCTCCATGTATAGTGAGGAAGGCCCTTTATACCACGTCAGTGCATGTGTTTGTGAATGGATTTGTCTAAAAAAATCATATATATGCTTTAGACTATTAACTTTTTTTCCTCAGTTTCTTAATTCACTTATTGCACCTTTCAGAAAGTACAGAAATTCCACCTTATCTGACTAATTGTCCCAGCAACGGGCTTTGCAGTAGATTGCCACCAGACTGCATGACATGTAACACAAACTATTCCTGTATATATGGGAAGACGGCCACTTTTGATTGCAAAGTCAAGCCACATGTTCATTGTGTTGTAAGTAACCTGTTACTCCTAACCCCAGATTTAAGTAATTAAACTGTGGTATCTTGTCTTACAAAGCAGAATATTGATTTCCAGGTTCTGATGTAGGCAGGTTTGCAGTTCTGTGATAAGTTTGATCACTCACTGTGGGCTGTTGAAGAGGCAGGCCTGCCCTTGCCTGGTTTGCCTTGGATCTTTTCATTACCTGGCCATGCCTTTGAGTTAAACCACTCCAACCATTTTTGAGAGTGGGGAGGCTAAATATCTGTCAGAGCTACAAACTGACCTTACAGGTGAGACCTTACAGGTGAGTCCTCCTTTTGGCAGCAGCCTTAGTTTGGAGGAATCAGGAATGTTAAACTTAACTTTTACACCTCTTTGGTGGTTTTCTAATGTTGATTTTTGTGTTCTATAAGAGGTAGCAAACAGAACAGTTGTTATTTCACCCAAAATGTCTACTCATGAAATCTAATTTGATACCGCACATTAATTTTTTTGATTTTAATATTATTGAAGTGACAGTGCTGTCCTTTTACAGGATGAGAATAACCATGAGCAGGAGAACTTTACAATTAACATGACGTGCCAGTTTTGCTGGCAGCTTGCCACAAGTGATTATGTCTGTACCAATTCCACAAACTGCATGACAGTTTCCTGCCCACGACAACGATACAACGCAACTTGTACAGTCCGGGATCATATCCATTGTCTAGGTAAGGTGGGCAAAGCCGGATTTCTCTAAAGAATTTCTTCACGTAGTTTGTAATGGGTGAATACAAAGATTGTTTATGTCCTTTTGCAATAACAGTCTGCACCTTGATCAATATACTGTATTTTTTTATTGTTGCATTTTCATTTTTTAGCATATTAGCAACATCTAACTGGAAACATTAGTGTATTATACTGTTGTATACTGTCACACCAGAGAAAACAGTTGTTTCTATTTTTGTCAACTTGTATGAGTTAAACTTACTTGAACACCACTAATAGAATTGATGTAAAATGTCTCTGTAGGCTAATTTAAAAAAAATTATGCTGGTTCCACCCAACTAGTTTAATTTTCCTTCTGTTTGTTCTCTGGCTTTTCTGATATGGGACCCAGACCAATGAAACAGAGAACTGTAGGGTGTAAATGAGCTTTTGTGTTGACAGTTGTTTCTCAGTCAATGTCAACCCCTTTAGACTCCTTTTGGAAAAATATAATGTCTTCTTCCTTGCAGTTTTCTTTCTTGTTATATGATCTTTGTTTATTGCAGTAAGGCTTTAATGTTTTCCAATGTTTAGGTAACCGTGTCTTTCCTAAGATGCTCTATTGCAACTGGACTGGAGGTTATAAGTGGTCTACTGCCTTGGCATTAAGGTAAGCAGGAACTACTGGATAATGTCAAGCTAAAATAAATTAGTTGTCTTTAAAATCTTCAGGTTCTGTGGTTTTCTCCTTGGTATTTTTTAACGGTGTACTGAATGACCAGTATTTCAGATAGTCTAGCTTGGAGTGGGGGGCATAGAATGCATGAAGGGTTCACATGCTGCCTGTCTTCAGTAAACACAGCTGGAAGAAAAACACTTAGATACCCAAGCTCAGTTCCTCTAAGAATAATAATCATATTTTTATCCTTATAGCATCACCCTTGGTGGATTTGGTGCCGATCGTTTCTATTTGGGTCAGTGGCGGGAAGGTCTGGGAAAACTCTTCAGCTTCGGTGGACTTGGAATATGGACACTAATTGATGTGCTGCTAATAGGTGTTGGCTATGTGGGACCTGCAGATGGATCTCTGTATATTTAAATGTGGGTGCAATGTGTTTCAGAGAGGAGCTGTTACCTGCAAAGGGCTCTAAATAAAGGAGTGTGGAGGTTTGAGCCTTTAAGGTAGAATGAAGAACAACTGTTTCTTCTATGTGCATACATTTTAATGTACAGTATCTGTACTTGGTTTGCCTTTAACTAAGGTTAAATAAAAGAGTGGATCACTGAGTAAGTTGAAATTAATTTCATTTCTTCTATGGACATGGTATTTTTCTATGAAAAAAGTTGAGCAGCTAACCAAATTCTCTGCTGTGCTTGAACTTGGATTATCTGTCAGGCCCCCAAAGAGCTGCAAACTAACTTGAATATTGAACTGTTTACTTCCTATTTCTATGCTTGAATTTAACTCGAAAGCTAACTTCCCTAAATATGTCAGTATTTTTTTGTGTGTTTGTGGGAGGATAATTTATTTCCATTACTTATGTGGGTAGTATGTAAATCACCATGTTTTATGATGTTAATTACATTAACTTCTTGGTTTGGGACATAGCAAGAGCTAACATCTGCTTAGGGACTCGACTTTAAATTGTGGAGATTTTAGAATTAGACTGCAGTAACACTAAAGGCTAAATATGAAATAATTGAAGTAGATTTTCTTGTTTGTTCTGGAATAACTTAGTTTGCTTGGGTTTGAACTTAGTTTGCTAAGTTTGCTTAGTTTAACTTAGTTTGCTTAGTTTGCATATCAGTGAAAGTTACAGTTGCTGTTCTTGTACTAGCAAGTTTGCCAAATTACTTTTAAAAGGGCTTGGGAATATAATTAATGAGTTTATCCACTTAGGACTTTGTGGCGCGTTAATGTAGCGGGCTAGTGCCATTACAGGACAATAACTTTATGTAGTCGCCGTGAAAGCCCGGCCGTGCGTCGCCCGGGGCTGGGGCTGCAGCTGCTGTAGCACTGCGGTGCCGTCGGGCTGGAAATCCTATCGCTTGAATAAACAGCGCCTTGAAGCTTTCTTGGCATTGAGTACTGACAGTGTCTGTCATGGGCTAGGCTCGCTCCCGCTGCACCGGCGCGGGGCGGGAGGGAGGGAGCGGG
>VZRQ01010597.1:395068-420054 GCA_013397975.1 Machaerirhynchus nigripectus | reverse complement strand
AAAAAAAAAAAAAAGAAAACAAGGAACCAACCCCCGCCCCCCCAAAAGCTCAAAATAAATGGTTTAGAGCCAGAAATTTGTCTTAATTATCCTTATAAAGCAATTTTAAAGACAAGAGTGACTGGTTTCCAATTGATTAGCTGTAATTCTGGGATTGCCCCTCTGTTCAAAATGAGTCTTGCCTTAGGGTGACATAGATCACTGAAATATGCTTCCTAGTGATGCTAGCAAGCCACAAAATCACTAATTAAAACTGAAAATCTATTTTTGTGTGCATAATAACGTAAAGGTTCTTAGCTTCCCTTGCAGGCTTCAAGAACACTTGAACATTCTTTCATTTGCATCTTTATAGCACACAGTGTATTCAATGCCTTTTTTTTCCCTTTTAACATATGATACAATTTACAGATTAAGTAAAAAGTTTTAGTTCTGTATGGGTGTTTGATCACCTGTCTGTCTCTAAAATTTTAGGACTTTATAGTAGATGACAATTGACTTAATTACTCTTTCTTCAAGAAGGAGCATATTTAACAGGAGGTGAAGGGAAATGAAACATCAGCCAAATTTCTCTGTATATAATGCTTCCCCAGACTGGTTAAATAAGCTGACATTCTTCCCTGGGAAATCTATGACTTAACAGAAACTGCAGAGAGACCTCAGTGCCTCAAGCACAGATACTTGGCACTTCTGTTGAGGAAGTGGGGTGATGCTGTTACTAAGGCAACCGGCTCTGCTACACATACAGAGCTCCATGATTTGTATTTGTGACAGGAAAAGTTGTGAGATGCTTCAAAAATGCTTTTTATAAAATTTTCAGCAGTTTAGAATGGACAAGCAAATTATAGAGCCCACTTCTGTAATGTCATTTGATTTCCTGGCACTGTTTGCTTTCCAGCAGATAGGTGGTCATTAAGATAATTAACTTGCAAAACATTTACAGAAGCATGTGGCAAGATGACCTGCAAGCATGTAAGTGATCAGCAGTGTCAGATCAAACACAATGGGCTGATCAGTATATTCCTGTTTGCTACATAAATACATTTATTCATACTGTAGAGATATGCTCTGTAATGAGAACGATAATGTTCCCCTGGGATAGAAGAAATCAGCTGGTATTCCACTATGAATAGATCACAAAATCTCACCAAAATAAAAAAAAATGGATTTGAAAACAAACTTGGCATACAGCATTATTTTTTAACATGCACACATGCCCACACTCAGAATAGGGAGAACCATTATTTCACACTTTTGAGTAATTGTTTTTTGTTACTTTGTACAGGCACACTGAAGATCATAGTAAGCAAAACTTGCCAGTACATTATCATCTAACATTTAGATCCACTAGTTTAACAAAAAAAGTAAGTGAATGTACTCAATAAAGAAAAAGGAAAGGATATTAACTGTGGGTTAGAGAAGCTGGATTTTATCTTGAGTGCATAAGGTTCTATATGAAGTGGTAAATTCTAAGGTTATGTCCAAAGTGTTTCAACAGATCTAAGTTAGTTATCTCTAATAGTGAATTTTAATGGCAATTCCTTTTATACTTTGGTCAATGTTTAGAGTTCATGACTGAAGTCTATTTTTTAACTGTCCTTAGTTTAAAGATTTCAAACTTTCTTCGGCTGTGTTGAAAATCTAAAGTATCCACATTTGGTGTTGTGGCAGATGCAAAGTAGGCATTTCTGTGACAGAAAATAGCAACATTTCAAGCAAGCACAGCCTCTTTCAACAGTAAGCCTAGTTTTTTTTACTGGTGGTTGTCACTATGTGTCCTTTGACTGGTTTTCAGACACTGCGGTGTTTGTAAATGTCCTAAAGAACTTAACAGAGCTAAACTGGGAATTTAAGTCCATGCTAAATGCTCCCCTACCTCAGCTCAAACCATCTGCAACTGTCCTGAGAAAAGATGTTAGAGGTATGGGAAGAGGTAACGTTTCTAACTCAAGGTCATCTGTTAGCTTTACACAGTCTGATTGAAATATATCTCCTCAGCTTTTATTGTGAAGCATAAAATTCAGAGCAATTGTATCACATACAGGTTTTTGACATTTACTGTATTCTTAACTGCATATTTTTTAATGTAATCTACATATTCTCAGGACCTTTTTCCATATTAATTTGAAAAAGTTCTAGTTCCAGATTTTTAAAATATCTGGAATTTTTTAATAGATATAATTATATCTGCTTATAAATCATTAACAAAACAGAACCTCTATAGGATGGTCTGTCACAGGATATTTTATTATTATGTAGATATTATGTAAAAAATATTACCACTTCATAGATCTCAGTGGTTTCCCTTTGATCCTCTCCACCTGATCTTCTTGGTGGTGAGTGTCCCCCAAAAGCATAAAGTCCAAATTATTAATATATGTTTGGGCCAGGTGGGAACATCCAGGTACCTCCCTGGTGGGGGTCAGTTTGACACGGTCTCTTGCCCCAGACTCAATCAGCTGCATCACTTTGTATCATATGCAGTGCTCTGATGCAAGGCCTCAGGAATGACTATGGGGGGCACTTTAGGGTCATTTGATGGGCTATGACACCCCTTAGCTACTTCTCATGTGAATGTCCTATGGATGTGACCTTCACAGGGTGGGGGGTTTTACCTCTGAGCCAGTTTGTGTAAGGAAGGATGGGTGTCCTCTCCCTCTGACCAGAGGTTATGCCACACACAAAACTCTCCGTTTCTCCCCTTGGTTGGGGGGGAGTGTGTGCAAACCTGGCCTCAGCAGATGAGCCTGTGGGCTATGGTCTCCCCAACCCGTAAACCAGCCAGGGATGATTTTCAGGACAGATGCTGGGTTTGGCTTTCTTGTGGATGCATTCTTCTCCCTCAGCCTTGTTTGCCTTTTCCTAGACCTGAGATGATTGAACAATACTGTCACCTTTATCTTATCTCAAGTTCCGTTAGGCAACTTGACTCAGTCCAAGGTTCCAGTCAGGAGGCATCTTCAGGGAAGAATGGGCTACAGTGATCGCAGCTTCTTTATACATAGTTTTGCCATAATGGGGAAAAGTCCTTCATAACAATGTTTAAACCATGAACCATAACATTTCAGTCTCTGACATGTTTTCTCCTCTCAGGGTTGAACAACCCCTCAGCCCCCTTAGCCTTTTGTCATAAGAGAGATGCTTCTGCCCCCTCATCATGTTTGTAACCCTCCACTGGACTGCCTCCAGGAGCTCCCTGTCCCACTTTTACTGAGGAGCCCAGAACTTCAGATGTGCCTCACCTGGGCACAGTAGAGGGACAGAATCATCTCCCTTGAGCCGCGGACAGTGTTCTTACTAATGCAGCCCAGGATACCATTGGCCTTGTTGATCAGTAGGGCACACTGCTCTCTTGTGGACACCTTGTTGTCCACCATGATTCCCAGGTCCTTTTTCCACAGAGGTGTTTCCCAGCAGATCAGCCCCCAGCCTGTGCTGGTGACGAGATATTTCTCTCCAGTGTAGGACCCTGCACTTGCCCTTGAACTTCAGAAGGTTCCCCTCTGCCCATATCTCCACTGTGTTGAGGTCCTCTTGAAGGCATTGACCACTGGGTATCAGCCATTGCTCCCATCTTTGTTCAAGTCAGAGATAAATAACTTAAACAAGACTAGATCCAGTCCCACTCAGGGGACACAAGTAATAACAGGCTACCAACCAGAGCCTGTACCACTCATCACAGCCTTGTAGGATCTTCTGTTCAGCCAGTTCTTAATCCACCTCACTGCCCCCTCATCTAATCCACACTTCCTGAGTGTACCTATGAGGGTGCTGTGAGAGACAGTGTCAAAGGCCTTGCTGACATCAAGGTAGACAACATCCAGTGCTTTCCCCTTGTCCCTACAGGTGGTTGTTCCATCATAGAAGGCAATCAGATTGATCAAGCTTGATTTTCCTGTACTGAATCCATGCTGACTGCTCCTGATTGCTTTGTTGTCTTCCATGTTGGTAGAGATGGCCTTCAGAATGAGGAACTCCATCACCTTTCCAGGGACTGAGGTGAGATTGAGTGGCCAGTAATTCCTTAGTTTCCTTCTTCTTGCCTATTTTGAAGACTGGGGTGACATTTGCTTTCTTCCTGTCTTCAGGCACCAATCCTGACTGCCACAACCTTTCAAAGATGATCATGAGCATCCTCACTATGGTGTCTGCCAACACTCTCAGCACTTGTGGATGAATTCCACCAGGGCCCATGGACTTGTGGATATCAGGTTTGCCAAGTTGTTTCTCTAACCCCGTTCCCCTTGACCAAGGGAAAGTCTTCCTTCCAACACTCCTTTAACCTGGTCTCCTCTATCAGAGATTCCTGATGTCTGGTCTTGTCAGTGAAGACTGATGCAAAGAAGGCATTCAGTAACCCTGCCTTCTCTGTGTCCTCTATTACCCGGGATTCCCCTCCATTTAGTAATGGCTGCACATTATCTTTTGTTTTCCTTTTGTTACTGATGTGTCTAAAGAAGCTCTTCTTGTTCTTCTTGACATCCTTTGGCAGAATTAATTCCATTTGGGCCTTGGTCTTCGTTTTTTCATTTCTGCTTTGAAAACACATCTATATTAATTCCTAGTGTCCTGTCCAAGCTTCCATCTCCTGTGTATTTGAGTACTTACTGCTTGAGTAAAGACAGAAGTTCCTTATTCATCCATGAAGGTTTCTTGCTATCCTTCCTCAATTTCTTGCTCCTCAGGATACATCATTCTTGAGCCTGGAGGAAGTGATCCTTGAATATCAATCAGGTCTCCTGAACTCCTCAGTAGAACCTGTTCCCATGGCATTCTTACAAAAAGATCTCTGAAGAGGCTAAAGGTAGCTCTCCTGAAGTCCGTGCTTATGATCCTACTTGCTGCCCTGCTTCCTCCTTACCTGTTACTGAAACTACAATCTCACGGTCACTGCAGCCGAAGCTGCTGCCAGCCTCACATCTCCAACAAGGCCTTCCTTTTTTTGTTAGTATAAAATCTGGGGTCACACCATTTCCGGTCAGATTCTCCACTCCCTTGTCAGAAAGTTGTCATCAGTGCTTTCCAGGGACCTCCTGGACTTTTTGTGCTTCTCCGTATGTCTTCTCCAGCAAATGTCAGGGTAGTTAAAGTTCCCACAAGAACCAGGGCCTGAAACTTTGAAGCTGCTTCAAGCTGCCTGTAGAAGGCCTCATCAACTTCCTCCTCTTGTTCAGGCAGCCTGTAGCAAACATCCACGACAGTGTCACCCTCATTAGTCTGCCCTTTTTCCCTAACCCATAGGCTCTCTACTCACTTACCATCTGCCCCAAGACAGAGCTTGATATGTTCCAAATTTTGCCTCACAAAACAGGGCAAGTCCACCACCGTACCTTTGTGGTCTGTCTGTCCTTAACAAAGTGTAGCTCTTCATGACAACATACCAGTCTGTTAGATAATCCATTATTGTGCCATAAGATTGATCAACTACCTGAACTCATTTGATGTGTATGAGAGTCCAAAAGTTTCTGGCCATGTTCTTTAGATATTTTTTAGAGATGGAGGGCATAATATTTAACATCAAATTTAGCTCTTTAAAGATAGTTGATGTCACACAGGCTTTCCAGTTTAGTAGAGTGATTGAAAATATACCGAAATCTCAAAATTAAGTTATGGCAAAATGCAGTAGTTGCAATATACAGTTCAATCACAATACCACTGTGATTCCTATTAATGGTCTCAACCATATGCTCTGGGTCACGATGCTCAGTGTCCTCAGTAGGAAGGAATAGAAGGATTGATGCCAGCCTGAGCCTGTTGCTCTCTTAAAATTCATTTGCTGGTTGCCTGGTTTTTATAGTCTGGGTTGGGCCGAAAAAGTGTTCGTTTTCCTATTGCTGGTCTGGCTAAACTGGGGAGACATTCACTTTCTTTTAATTAAATCAGGGACAAACATTTACACCACCAGTTCACAACTGTTTATCTAAAACATAGGCCTTTGTGTGGCCTGTGTTCCCTTTGTGTTGAGATCAAGGTGAGGTTTTTTTGCAACTCTAATGGTCCATCACACTACGTTATTCCCAGAGCTTCACCCTTGCCCACCACTTCTAAGGCTTACTCTCTTTTAATGATCTGCCACAATGTGAGTCTATCAGAGGGAATTGAAAAACATGATAAACTAAAATACAGAAATAGTATATAGGAAAATACAGAGAAACACTTATAATCATCTAATCAGAGAAAAATAAAAGCACATTGAAAAAGATGAGAAATAATGCATTATTAATATTCTTTCTTTTTAAAAAATGTTTGAAGTTAACAAACTGGATCAAACTAAATGTTGGTTTCCAAAGCAATAATAAACTTTTAGAGCAATTTAAAAAAATAAATGCAAAATAGTCAAGGTCAGAGCAATGAAACTAAGTAATTTGAAACATATGGGGAAAAAACTGGAAAAAATAGTCAGTGAGAATTAGAATTAGGGAAAATTAGGTTTTGAAATCAAGAGTTGTGGAATCATACCTGCTTCTCAGATTTGAAATGCTGAAAGCATATTTCTCTGCTGGTCTGAGGATAAGTGCCTTCTTGGGCTCACTGAGTCAACACCATCCCTTTTGTCAGGTGCTACTTATTTTTCCATTGAGTGATGGATTAGGCACATTAAGTTTATGGCTTTAAGCAACAGCTTTGTCCTGTTTATGCTTATAAGAGAAACATCAATCACATTCACCCCACAGCCCTGTAAGTTCTACTCATGTCTCACTAGCTTAGCACAAGTATAATGCAATCTGTAGAGACAGTTATTACTCCCAGTGGTGCCTTCCTATCATTGTGGTCTTTCCTGACCAACTTGGGAAACCTCACTGTGTGCACTGAACTCTACCATGCAATAGGAAAAGCTAATTTTAGCAGCATCTATTATCTGGAAATTTTTAATTTCTTTGTTGAATGTCAAAATATTCTCCACTTTTGTATGTCTATGAAACACTGTAATGAAAACTAATACAGGAACTGTTGGCTAACATAAGATGACCTGCAATGAGAGATGATAATTTTGTTGTTTATTTTGTGCCTCTTAGTGTTCACATACTATCAAGAATATTTCTCATATTATCATCTTACAAAAAACTCGACATAGCTTTCTGTTTGCTGTCAAGAAAAGACAAAGAGCTGAAAGATTGAGATAATCTTATCTCTAGATATAGAGACCAAACATAAATTCTGATTATTGTATTTCAATCTGACAAAATGTTACTAGCATTGCTTGGGAAAAAAGAAGAGCAAACTTCAAAGAAGATATATGGGGATCTTTTGGAAAGTGTATATTTCTTTCACGTTCATAATTATTTTTTATAGAAATATTTCATATATGGTACTGGAGTTGAGCTAAAGATTATGTCCACTGGTCATCTAATAAACAGCTAAATTTGCCTTTACTTTATTGTTTTAACTAGAATGGACATTTAATCTTGATTTGCTTCCTTAGTTTATATTTTACTGAGGAATAGTCTTTTGTCACCAAATCCTTTAGAGAAATTGATAGGTTAGGGACACATTTTTAAATCTTTTATTGAAATTCTATTTAAAAAACACTCATAAACCCTCAAACTCAAGACCAAACAAAAAACCCCAAACCCTGAAATCCACCAAAAACTCCTGAAACAAAACCATAAACAAACCCAAACCCAAAAATACACATAAACACACACAAAACCAACAACCTTAACAGAGTAAAATAGAATTTGAATTTATCTATTAATAATTTCCTAACTTTACCCTGATAACCTCTTGAAATGTAGACCTAGTACCCATTTGTTTTGTTTCGTTTCCATAAAAGTTTTGTTTAGTTTCCACTAAAATTTTTCTGTGTTTCAGGTATATATATAATTTTGAGAAGATGTTTATACAACTCTTCCTATTTTTATACATGGGGATTTTTGATGCCAGTCTTTGATACAACATGTGGTCCACTTCAGCCTTTCAGGATCTAAGCAGTAACAGGCCAGAAAGTGATATGGGAAGCCATAAATGCTTTCATAGGAAAAATAAGGATGATAATTTGCTATGATTTATAAGCACCTGTTTTCCATTCTGTTAACTTTGGCTCATTTTTTCATAGAAAATGCCAGTACCTTGTCCAGTTGTTAACTTTGTGTCCAGCACCATTTCTCACAAATTCCTTACTTTGCACTCTTTTCTGGATGTCTAATACGTTGACACAGCTGTGTTGCCTCCCTGAAGATTGCCGTCTAGACCTTAAGAAGGAGGTTCTTACCTGTCTCATTTTCACATTCTTGGCTGACGGGGTCACTTGGCAGGGGAGCCCATCACTCCTTCCTGAGGTCACTTCTTGCCTTCCTGGAGTAGAAACTGGAGACTTAAGGGGATTCAAGTAACTGCTCATGGTATGTCATTTGAGAAGGGTTACGAGGGGTACTTCATCTCAAGGAGACTCATGCTTTCGCTGAAACTGGGGTTTCTTATGTAACAAATAGTCAGTCTATAGTAGGAGTGTGATGCTTAGGGATCTGAGCCTAGGACACATGAAGTAATTTTTGAATACTGAAATGAGAGTCCTTTCTGAATCTTTGTGTAAAAGTTTGCTCCTCTTATTGCTGCATTCTACCCCTGGATGTGCAACCTCCTGGCAAGCTGAACCCCTGCCACCCTTGCCCTGTACATTTAGATATGTACTCCCTTGCAAGAATCATATGTTATAACTCAATTAATAATTATGAAGGGAAAAAGTAAGGAATTAATAATAATTTCTAGAATGGTACTTTTGATTAAAATGTGGTAGACAAAAACTGTTGAGCACTGGGTGACTCCAGACAGATGCTGGAAATCATCACAACAGTGAAATTACAAGGATGAAAGCAAAATGGGATATTTAAGTAGCCTCACGTAACAACATCCAAATCCCAAAGAGTAAATGTAACCTAGTGTTGCTACTGCAGGCATAACATGTATAAGCAAATTTCAATATAAAAGTACCATATGATCACAAACTCCCTTTCTAAGAACATTTCTCCCTTTTTAAGAACATTTTTTTTCTAATTAAATAGGAATTTATTGATTTCTAATCACAGTTTTAGACAGCAAAACTTGGGGAATACAATATTATAGCTATAAACCCTCTTTCTTCATATCAGGAACTTTGTTTTTTAAACAAATAGTTTTAAAAATATTGAGGAGCTTAAAGAAAAAGAAGGAAAATGTACCATAAAAACCTAAAAATAAAGCAGAAACAGGGAGGAAACAATGACAACACTTAAAAAAAAACCCAAACAAAAACAAAAACCAAAACAAAACCAAAAACACCACTACAAGCCAAACAAACAAACCCCCCCCCAAACCCAAAAAACTGTTTAAAATGGTCACATTTGTTTGTTTATGAAAGTGAATATTGTATTTAGCAGGTTATCTGAATTTGTTAACACAGCGTTCAGACAAAAACATACTAATATTTTTCCGTCAGTTCTGTACTCTTACCCACATCTATATAACCTGCAATAGCCAGTACCTTTAAGAAGGCTTTTCAACACTTGAAATTTTATTTAAAAGGGGTTGTTTGAAGCTAACCAGGTAAACAGCATAGTAAAGATAGAGATACAAAAGACTCTTCTGGTAATCACATAAGTTTAAATCTACAATTCTTTCAAGGTTCAGAATACTCACACTATCTGAACAACACTGGATTCAGAACTCCTCTATTTACAAGTATTTGTGTGTGCTGTTGTATTCACACAGACTCAGTTTGTATCTAGCATGTAAATAAAATACAGCTATTTGGCAGCAGAGTGGTCTTCAACTGAGGCATTCACATTTCTGAAGACAGATGAGAAGACAGGAGAAGAATTAAGTGGCCCGCATTAGTGTGCTATTACATTCTAACAACTTTCTTCATTCTAAAGATGACTCTTACTGAGAGAAATCAGACCAAATGTTTCATAAAACAGAACATTCCAGAAATCAGTGATCATTGAGTCTAAAAGGCTTCTGGTGGGTGTTACTGTGTTAGCTACAGGATGAACATCATTAAATACAAAGTGATCATCAGATTGCTAAGACTTTTGAACATACAGTAACAAATGAAAATAAAGAAACAATGTTAGATTCTTCCTTTTAGAGTAGGACCCTGTATTTGTCGCTGAAAGATGGTGCCTAGATATTTACTTCTTTTGAACATTCAAAAAACCAAAACACTGCAATTGCAAAAGTTAAGTTGATATCNAAGATAATCCTTTTCTCTATCAATCCATTTTGTAAACCTAAATCTTCATTATTATATATGAAATATAGAATTGTGTATAAATTAAGTCTTTTAAAAACTGATTACAACAAAGGTCTAAGTAAAATTTATGATATCATGCATTTATTGCTTCAAAAGGTTTTAAGAACATTACATCATTCCCTCATTTGAAAACCCTGTCAGAATGACTTCCAATACCTTCGATTAAGGGACTCTGCCCACATTCATAAGATTTAACCCATCAGTCCCTGGAAAGTGACGTTCAGTTAACCTGAAGCTCAGTGAGAAATTGCTTACCTTTTTCAAATTAGAGGCCCAAACAACTGTGTCTGATTCTGCTAAGTTGACAGCTGAATTGAAACTGCCTGTCCTTGAGGAATTCTGCTTCCTGCTTCCATATCAGTTAAAAAGAGAAAAGGAATTTCTTGACTCTTGTTTAAAGATGAAGGTGTTCTTGAGTTAATACAGAGAGGTGAAATAATGAAAGACTTATATTCTGAAATATGGCTGGGAAAACCCTATTGAATCCTTTAATGATTTTAGATATATATCTATTATTCAAAAATATGTTGTGCTATTGAAAGATTTTTGGATATTTTAGTGACTTCGATGATCCTGAACTTTTTTCTTTGTCACATTGATAATGTTTGTCCTGGAGTTTCAAGTACTACTGAGAAGCATTATAATGTATGGACTACAACTTATTGTTCCTTTTTGTTGTTCTTGTTGCTTTGTTTTCCTGTGTATAAAATTTTTTTTTTGTTGTAGAGGGCAGGTGTTTCCAAATGGAAAGAGTCTAGTGAGAAAGCTATAATTCAACGCATTTCTCTTCTTTACATTTATGTCATATTTTGAAAAGTTAGGTTTTGTTAACATAAATTTAATGCATTGTGTTCATAATAATTTTATTTAAAAGTGAACATTCTTCTGTTAAAAAGAACAGTATATTATTCCCTGTAATTTGGAAGGATATTATTCCCACTCTGAATAGAACAGGGAGATTATTTACAACACCTGAGGTGACATGTACACTTTGGGTGTGGCACTTTCATACTAGCTAGCATCTCTAGATAGTCAGTGTTGAAATATATCCATCTATGATAATTAACTGGAGTTAGCCCTAGAAATGATAACTTAAGAGGTGGTATAGTATTTAGTGCTTTGTGAGAGAAAAAGATAGGAGAATTTAATAGAAAGATGCATTCATGCAATAAATGAAGATGTTAAGGAAATCTTGCAGCAGATGAAGTTATTATTCACCTGACTGCTTTCTTCCTTCCAGATCAATGGAGATGCCATCAGACTACCGAACAGCTATTTTAAGTGCTGTAGATAAAATATTTTGGAGAGTTCAGAAATATTCTCTCCTATCATCCTCACATGATATGGTTTTCTATGAAATCCTTTGGCTAGCTAAAGATGAATATATACAATGGAAAATCTTGGTAAAGTGTCCAGGTTTTATATCACTTAAAGAAAACCCTGTTGACATTTCATTATTTGAAAGTAAATCCTAATGGATAATATCTGCTAGTTATCACATGGACAGTTCTGTTTCCAGGCAAGAACAGTTTGTTATCTGCCAAGTTTCATTTCATGATTTCTACCTTGGAAAAGATAACAATAATTTAGAGGATCTCTCTGGATTATAGGACTAATCTCTTTGTCTTGCATTTCAGTTCATCTTCCTTCTCTGAACAGCTGTTGAAAGGTGTTGTTACTATTGTCTTATTCTTCTCTTCTCCAAAATTGTGAGTGATTTGATGGCCTGTTGAGTGATACTTTCCCCTTCCACACTGAACTTCTGCTTTTGTCACCATTATTCTGCCTGTTTGCCAGTTCTCCTAAAATTTGAAAAACTATTTATTTAAATAAGTCTTTGTTTCACCAAAAAAAAAAAAATCAAGAAAAAAGAGAGTTAGTCTAACCTTATACCATGTATTCAGTAAATTAATATAAAAGGAAAAAAATGGCATAAGAGAAAGAACAAGGTTATTTTTTAAATTTGAAAATTTTTGGTACTCTTCACAATTAACTTCTGGGTATCTATTTCGCCAATATAGCCACTCTATTTTATATATTTATTCTTCTGATCATTTTATCAATTAAATGGTAAAGGATGCTAGTTAGATTAAAGAAACATTTACATACTCATGTTATCTTACCATATCAAATATGTTATCTTATCTTACTAATAAAAAATAGATAATCCTTTAATATATTTATAACGGAAAACCTTACAGCAATTTTTTCATGCTCCTCTGATATTCTTTTTTTGATAGAGTATAAAGAAATTAATACTTTTCATATATCCCTCTATATTTTGTTTTCTTTCCTCCAATGTCTTCTTTCAATTTTCTGTGGCAAAATGTGTGTATGACTTCTAACTTTAGTACCTTTATCAAAATGAACTATCAACACAGAAAGAATAAGGAGGATAAATTATTAGTTGCATTAGAAATCAGGATGAAGAATTCAGAACAAAATAGGACTTTTATTCGAACAATAAAGTATTTGAAAATCTGACCTAAATTCAATTAATTATTTTCACTGAGTAAACAGCAAGTGCTAAAGAATCTGGATGCTCTGCAGTTTACAATGACTCTACATCTCTGAAACATTCTTGTGGATGACAGATATTCTTAGGTTGATAAGTGAAAAAGGACAAATCTAGATATGCTTTCAGGGACTTCTCTTTTCAACTACTCTGAGAAAGAGGTTTCCAAGGAGCCACTCCTTTTTTTTCCATTTTTTTTTAATCCAGCTTTCCCTTGTGATAGGATTCATTCATATAATGTATACAAGACACAGTATTAAATATCTTTGAGCAAGACAAGCTCAAGTAAGTACTGCAAGTCATGAGTTAAAATATGTTTGTTTAAGAGCAATTGTACGTTCTAGAAAGCATAACTTTCTAAACATATGCTTGCTTTAACATAAAGATGCATATTTTTTTACTCTTTATGTTACATACTCTTATATTTGACTATAATTTTTTGGGATATTTGTTGATGTAGAATCAGGAAAAAAATGAACATGATTGGGTTCTGATGCATTAAAAGTTACAAACAACAAACAAGTCTTTTACAAATTTCACAAACAAATTATACCACTACAGACTAGGTAGACAGAAACAAAGCTGGAAAGAAATCAAGATACCTTTACTTACATGTTTGGTTCTGGTTTGATTTCTGTTTTATTAGTTGGCAATTATCTGACTTATTTGTCAGTAACAAGCCAATATTTACTGTAAGTTACCAATTTATATAAACAGGAGTTGTGATGATAGGTAAAAGACAACAGGAATATAAGCAATTTACCATTATCAACTAATTTTCAGTCTCCTGTGAACACTTACAAGAGCAAACATTTGTTCCTAGGCCCTAGACCAAAGTTTATGTAGACCATAAATTTTTATGAATGCTCACTCATCTTAAGACTTCTCTATTAATTCCTGTTTGGTCATCTAGAAATGTGTGTTTGGCTATGAAACTTGCAAAGGTATCCAAACAAAGTTACGGGGAGAGATAAGAAGCAGATGGCAGCACAAAGGAGCACATGGCAGCACAGACCCTGGGGGGAGGAGGTGTCACACGGCAGACCCCTACAGAGAGGAGCCTGCCGGAAGCTGACAGATGGGTGAGCAGTGCATGATCACCCCACAGAAGGACATTTAGAAGGTGCGTTGCTGCTGTGGCAACATGGGACAGGTCACATAGTGAGAATTACCATATAAAGAAATACTGTGCCTTAAAGAAGTGTATAAAACCAGCTCGTTCCTTTGACTAAATGATTCAGATCCAGGATCCAGATCCAGATTCAGATCCCTGCCCTGAGAAGTCTGAATTTCAATCACCAGCACAAAGTAGACAGTTTTATTAAGAAAAGCCTTGTTATAAGCAATTTATAACAATTTATAATTAATAAGCAGAACAAAGTGTGATTTCCTACCAAAAAAAAAAAACAGCTTGGAGGAACGTCTTTAAATTTATTTTGTAGTTGGTTTACTGCTAAACAATCTTTTACCGCTGTGCAAAACCAATATAGACGATACTTTCAAATAAATTAATTTTAGGTAGCTGTTATGTTCTTACTGGAGATCTTCTGCAAATTATTTCAAAATGTAAAGTACTGAACTAGTTGATAGACATTTTAAAATACACAGCATAGCATCTCATTGATGAGGGTCATTGATGATCATTGATGGGGGTTGAATACCTTATGTACCTTTTGCTGGTTAAAAAGACTTTACCTTTGATTCTTGAGACAGTTCAATGGATGAGCTTTTTCTCTATTAAAAACTAAAACATTTTACTTCTGCTAAACTTGGCAAATTTAGAAGCATTAGTAGCTATCAGATGTTAGTGTTGTGTACATATTTGTATGCCCACATTTTTCAGTTTTTCAGGAGTTTGAGCACAGGTTTTGTATAGCTGATGAGAAAGTTTGTTTGTAAGAATTATGCTTTCTGTTGGTAAAAGCAATATTTTTCTTGACTTCAGAATGAGGATTTTTTATCAATTGTATTGTAATTATATCCAGTTACTCAAAGCATTTCTATTGACAGTCAATAACTTTTCTTCCCTAACAGCATTAAACAAAAATGGATGCAAGTGAAGTCACTGGAACTTTTTGTTCTTTTTATGAAGGGAAAGGAAAACCACTTTATTATGTCTGAGCTAAAGCTATATTCCCTGAACTCTAGCGCTACAGTGCTGCTGCCTTCTAATTCTGTGAGTGTGGAAAAATAATAATGCAATCCTTTTTTTCCCCTGTTCTTTCAGATATTATATTTCTGGCATTGATTACTGTCATGGTTTTGAGCCCAGCTGGAGATAAAAAACCACCCAGCTGCCAGATTGTTTCATGCTGCATATTTGAGTCAGTTCTGATTCCACTATTTCTGCCCATGTTCAGTTTTATCAAAATTCATTCTTCATTGGTGCAAGTGCAACAATCAGAAGAATGTTAGGTTCACATCCCCAGAATGGTTTTGGTTAAGACTGATGCCCTGAGGTGAGGGCATCAGTGTGTATCAGTGAGGTGATACACACGTAGACACCACAGAAGAGGTAACACACCGTGTGAATATCTAACATAATACAATTTAACTCATTACCTATTTTCACTCAAAATCAAATCCCCTTGAGGCACACACTGGACTTCCCTATCCTTCTGCATTACCTACCAGCTGCACCTGGGTCCTTGAGAAAAAACAATCCCTTTTGCTGAGGCAGACTGTTTTCTCAGCATGATTTTAATGTGCGCTATGGGAACTTTATGCCTTTCTACAGTATGTAAAAATTTTAATTGGTCAGAGCCAGCCTTATTGGCAGACCTTTGAGTAACCAGGTGGCCTTTGCTAAATGCATCTCCCAGTGTTTGAAAGTCCCACCAGCCATTTCTCTCAGCGCAGTCTTTAACGTCTGTTGCATCATTTGATCTTTCCGGAGGCTGGTGCATGATAGGGAATGTGACATCTCCACCCAACATCATGTTCTTTGGCCCAAGTGTCTACAAGGTTGTTTTGGAAATGAGTTCCATTGTCTGATTCAATTTTTTCTGGAGTGCTGTGTCACCATAAGGCTTGCTTTCCCAGGCCCAAGACAGTGTTCCCTGCGGTGCCTTGGGGAACAGGAAGTTTCCAGCCTTCCTGTGGTTGCTTCCACTACTGTAAGCACATGGCTCTTGCCACACAGGTTTGGGGGAGTGTGATATGGTCAATATGCCAGCCCACCCTATACTTACACTTCAGCCATCATCCTTCATTCCACAGAGGCTTGACCCGCTAGGCCTGACTGATCATAGAGAATGTTCTACATTCATTTGTAAGCTGTGCAATAGGGTTCACGGTTAAATCCACCCCTCAATCATGAACCCATCTATATGTTGCACCTCTTCCCTGATGTTCCAAGGTGTCATGGGCCCACCAAGCTAGAAATAATTTGCCCTTCTGCTGTCAATCCAAATCCACCTGAGCCACTTCAACCCCAGCAGACTGATCCACCTGCTGGCGGTTCCAGTGCTTTTGTGTGGCCTGACTCTTGGGTACATGACAATCTGCATGATCTACCTGGCTAACCATATTCTCCACCTGGGCAGCAATACCTTGCTGCAATGCAGCAGCCCAGATGGGTTTACCCCTTTGCTGCCAGTTATTCTGCTTCCATTGTTGCAACCATCCCCATCCAGCATTTGCCACCATCCATAAATCAGTATAAAGTATTGGCCATTTCTCTTATTCAGCAATGTCTAAAGCCGACTGGATGGCCTTCGCCTCTGCAAACTGACTTGATTCACCTTGTCCTTCAACAGTTTCTGCATCTTGTCATATGGGACTCCATACAGCTGCTTTCCATCTCTGAAGTTTTCCCACAAGACAGCAGGGTCCATCAGCAAACAAGGCATATTGCTGCTCATTTTCTGGTAATTTATTGCATTGTGTGACCTCTTCAGCACGTAATACCTTCTCCTCTTGTGACATTGCAAAATCTTTGTCTTTTGTCCAGTCCATGATCACTTCTAAGAAATCCTGGACAGTTGGGATTTCCTATACTCATTGTGTGATCACTACAACCCACTTTCTCCATTTAGTATTTGTCACATGATGTGTAGAGGTTACCCTTCCACTGAGCATCCAACCCAAAACAGGTAACCAGGGTGGCAGGATGAGCTGTGCTTCAGTACCAGTCACTTCCAAAGTGAATCAGACACCTTCATATGCTGCCAGTATCTCCTTTTCAGGTGGAGTATAACACAGTCCAGATTTTCGGTATGCCCAACTCCAAAAACCTAGAGGTCAACACTGAGTCTCAACATTGGTGTTTTTTTCCAGAGGCTTCTGGTGGGACCATTCTCCCCAGGTGCAGTATAAGGCACATTTTTTACATCTTGTCCTATTTGAACTGGCCCATGGGCTACAATATGAATTATCTCCTTCTTGATTTGTTCAAAAGCTTGTCACTGCTCAGGGCCCACTTTGAAATCATTCTTCTTCTGGGTCACTTGAGAGTGCTTACAGTCAGACTGTAATCTGGAATATGACTTCTCCAAAAACCTAAAACACCCAAAAAGAGCTAGTGTTTCTTCCTTGTTAGTGGGTGGGGGCATTTCGATTATCTTATTTATAACATCCACTAGAATCTGAATGTCCATTAGAACATCCCACAGTATTTTCCTCTGAAGACCAAAAAAACAAATATGTGATTATTAATCATTAACTTCCAAAAGATAGGGGTGCCTGCAATACTGAATACAGACACCACACTGGTGTCCTGACCAGAGGCAGTGTCATATCATAAGCCCATCCTAGGAAATACCGCAGAGAACACAAAATGTAAGTAAGGTATTCGTGGTATTAGAGAGAGAAAACAAATGTGAGATCAAATAAGTACACATTGTAATGAATAACTAAGTACACTTAAGTACTAAGTTATTGTAATTAATAACTGTTAAACGAACACAAAGAATGTTTCTAACAAGTTTCCTTTAACATGTTTTGGTTGGATCTGTCCTTATCTCAACCCTTTGGGCCCTACATTGAATGTCAAAAAGGACCCTTGCGGTTTTAGGCTCAGCTGGAGATGAAACACCATGCAACCACTCACTGAACTCCACCTCTCTTCCCCTTCACCATGGTGGAATGGGAGGGAGAATTGAACTGAAACTCGTATGTTGAGATAGGAAAAGTTTAATAATCGAAAATAAAGTGAAATACAATAATAATGACAATAAAAAGAAAAAAAATGCAAAAAGTGATACATAATGCAATTGCTCACCACCCGCTGACTGATGCCAGGCCCCTCCTTCCTGAACCCTGGTTGAACGCCTGTCTGGGTAACTCCCCAGTTTATATTCTTGGCATGATATTCTGTAGTGTGGAACATCCTTTTGGTCCATTTGGATCATCTGTCCTAGATATGATCCCTCCCAGGTTTTTGGGGTTTTCTTTCTGCATACCTCCTCACTGGCAGAGCATGAGACAAGGAAAAATATCCTTGACTTAGGATAAATAGCACTTAGGAAAACCCAAAATATCAGTGTGTTACCAACATCCTTCTCATTCAAAATCCAATACACAGCTCTGGAACAGTTACTGAGAAGAAAGTAACTATACCCTAGCTGAAACCAGGACAATTTGACACATACCAGCTCAGAACACAGACTAATACTGAGCAATGCGCTATTTAGGAATGATGGCTTTGGAACTTCAGACTGTTATCTCGAAGTTCTTCAACAAGTTGAATGACTTATTATAGAATAACCTTCTAAATTTTGTTGTGAAAATGTAAAAACTTCATTATTGATCATAGGTATTTTTTAGTCTGCTTAATGATTTTAATATTAACTATCTTGTAGTAATATTGTATTTGCTTTGAATGGACAGCTAATATCTAACAGAATAATAAGTTAAGAACTTTTAGACCTTACGGCTCATAAAGTGGAGAGGGAATATTACTTGCCTGATACTATATGTATTGCTTCTGCTATTTGCATTTATACTGTGGAAACACACTAACATACAGAAAGCAAGTTGCCTGTTATTTAATAGGTGTAATATTAAATATGATTTTCGATATTTATTTCTTACCAACAGTTCTTTTACTTGCAATTATAAGAAACTTTCATCTACAGTAATAGTAACTGTGCTTTTACTTCAAGCAATTTCGTATTAATTGATTGCAAATTCCCAGCTGGTGAAGCAGACTGAACAACAACTGCAATGGATGCAGTTATTAATTAATTTTTAATACTAAAAAGTAAAAAAAAGACTTCATGGATTAAATAAGTGAAATTAGAAATTGATTTATTTTAGAATGCCTGAGAATTTCATTAGGTTTCCATGCCAGTATACTCAAGCAGCAAGGGATTGATTCCTGTATGGGATGCATTCCTGTGATGTTTTAAACTTTTCCATTCCTTCCTCACTTAGCTCTAAAAACCTTTCAATGAGCGACACATGAACCTTTAATCCAATTTTGAATATATACTAAAAATATTCCTTAATTTGTCTCAAGGACTGAAATTCAACTTTGACAATGTCTTTTACAGATCATTCAGCTTCTGACAGGTATCTCTCAAACACCTGGAGGGCTTTAATAAAGTTCTATTCTCCAGAAAATAATTCAACAAAAAAAACCTATGAAGTTTTGTTCTGTATTTTGCAATACATTTTATTACACCTTCATGGGAACACTTAATGAACACCAGCTAAATACTGCAGAACTGAAATACTATTTGTTTCCAGAAACAAGACCTAGAGGTTGGTTCGGGTAGCCTAATATTCACTTAAAACCATCCAGTATTTTAGCAGTGGAAAGAGGAAGTAATGAGATAACTAAAGATGGGTAACTAGAGTCAGAAATAGTCACTCTAATTCAGCTGCTACTTGGTTGAATAGCTGAATATGAATATACAGCACAGGCAGGGGTTAAGGCACAACAGGGAACAGCACTTAAGACTGTGAAACCTGTTCTGGAATAATTTCTGCATGAACAATTACTGACATTCTGTAGCCTGCATTTAGGATAAAGGTTGCTTTCTGAGGACAGATTTTTTTACCTCAAAAGATTAAGTAAGCAGTGAATCATTAA
The DNA here is from genome assembly GCA_013397975.1 of Machaerirhynchus nigripectus. Taxonomy (NCBI): domain Eukaryota; kingdom Metazoa; phylum Chordata; class Aves; order Passeriformes; family Dicruridae; genus Machaerirhynchus; species Machaerirhynchus nigripectus. Next base: position 400,275 of record VZRQ01010597.1, on the reverse strand, counting down.
AAAACTCTGCCCAGGGGAAACAGTTTACTGACAACCTTTATAATAAATCTTTTCATAAATTCAGTAAACAGTGTCCATACACTCAAGCCATCTAATTTTCCCTTTGCTGTTGGCTTCAAAATCTGTGTGATATCCCATAGAATCATAGAATCATGGAATTATTACCTTCAAAATCAATGACTCTTAAACTCAAAACTCTTAAACTCCCGTTCGCGCAGGGGGGAAAACGCGAACGGCAGCGGCAGAGACCCTGACCGAATCGCGCACCGGGGTCCGGCACCTGGACCTGCGTGCGGGATTGAGGTTGAAAAAGGTTCTGGTTTGTCCGCTGTGGAGTCAGAACGTAAAGCCGTTACACAAAACTCTTAAAGTAGCATGGACATGTTGCCAGTAAACCATATTCCCCATTGCCACAAACACACACCTTTATAACATTTCCCTAAGCACCTTATTGCCTGACCAGCCTTTCCAAGAAGTCTTAACAGTGCATCTAAACCTTTCCTGGCAGAAACTGAGGCCATTTCCTTTTGTCCTGTCACTTGTTGCCTGGGAGAAAAGACTGACCCCCACCCGGCCCTGTACCCTCCTTTCAGGAAGAGTAATAAGGTCCCCCTGAGCTTCCTTTTCTCCAGGCTAAACACCCTCAGCTCCCTGAGCTTCTATCCACAGGACTCATGCTCCATACCCTTCATCAGCTCTATTGCCCTTCTCCGAACATATTCTAGCACCTCAGTGTCCTTCCTAAATTGTGGACCCCAGAACTGGACATGGGATTTGAGGTACAAATTCACCCCTGCCAAGTGCAGGAGGATGATTCCTTCAGTAATCCTGCTCGCCACGCTGATTTTCCTGATATTCCTGATCTAAGCCAGAATGCTCTTGGCCTTTTTGGCCACCTGGGCACACTGCTGGTTCATACTGAGCTGGCTGTCGACCTGCCAGCCCAGGTCCTTTTTCAGTCAGCAGCTTTCAGCCTGTAGTCCCAAGAATACTCCTACCCACACACCCTAAAATAAGTGTACAAAATATAATTTTCATAATAAATTATTTTTCATGGTAATTTGTGAAAATTCAAACATCAGATTTTAATTTTGCTTCATTTTGTTTTCATTTTCATGACCCAAATATACTACTGTATGGTATTACTGTGTATTTTTAAGGGATGTGGGAGCAATGACAAAGTGTGAAGCACTTTAAACAGAGGATGTTTAGAGAAATTTTCATAGAATATTTAGAAAACTAACATTTTCCTCAAAGGATTAATTTTATCTCTAAAATATATGTCATATGTGTAATAAGGAAGTCTAAGGAATTAATTTATATAGACATGGTTTTCCTTGGATATTAAATGACAGGAAAGTTGTTTCAGAGAAACAAAATGTGAAATAGAAAAGATAAAGCCTGGAATTTGCAATTTAATCCTGTAACATAATTTTGGCAAGGACAGCTAAGTATGTATGAATCTTTGTAGTATAGAATGGCAATTGATAAAAAGTGCAAAATATTATAGTCTACAAAGCCAAAATAATTGTTCCATTCACTCATTTCTGTGCAAAGTAGCTTTGCACAAGACTTTATTTCCATTGATGACAGCTTTAAACCGGCATGCCTCATACCAGGCATGTACTTGTATTCTAGACACTGAACAGAAATCACTCCTAATTTCAACTCTAAAAAACCTTCATAGATTAAAAAATGGCTTTATTAACAACTGTTATCAGAAAAAAATGTATTTGATCATCCACTAAGCCTACATGTTTTGCAGAATATTCATATTCAGTAGATCTCAGCTTTTCTGCCAGTGAAGACCTGAAATAATATTGTGAGCGAACCCCACATAAAAACTCTTCTCCTCTGGGCTCCCCAGGGTTCCTCACCTTCCTCTGACACAGGTCCCCTTCTGCAGTGAAGCTGACCATGGAAAATGAGCAGAGGGACAGAGGGCAGCTGCTGGGTTTGGCACCAGAGTTGCTGCCAAGCCGCAAAGGAAGACACAGGTCCCCATGCCAAGGCCAGAGATGGTCCTAGATGGCCCCAGGCAGGCAGCTGGAATGGGTGGGAGAAGCAGAATGGGGTGAGGCTCTGTGAACAGACAGAAAGCAGTGAGGGTAGGCCAGGCAGCACCACTCTGGGGCTACACAGAGGGACAGAGGTCTGTCCTGGGAGATGGCTTGGCTGCAAGGGATGGGATATTTCGGGAGACTCCACAATGTGTGAAAACAGCCTCACTCAGGGGGTCTTATGGATTCATACCATATTTCTGAGGCTCAGGAAGAATTCATATTCACTCTCATGCGATCTAACCCAAAACAATATCTCCTTTTTGAGGGGTTTTTCTCTGCTTTTATTTCCCTCTGAGTTTGGAGTTATACACAACCCACACTGTGCCATTCCATTCTCACATTTGTGGAAAAGATCACGTTAACACCAGCCGACTATTAATGATGACAGAATCAAGTAGAATTGCTTTTGTAACTTTTGCCACATTTCCTCTAACAGATCCAAGCAGTCCAGCAAACATGAATTTTTTGGCTTGATAAGTTTATTTTGAAAGCAAACCAATACAAGCAAATAGTAAGCTTCTTTGCTGACTCATATTTTAAGAGAGTTTCTTGAAAGGTTCTTTTAAATTATTTAATAGCAAGAGAAGGTCTAAGGAAAATACTGAACTGATACCTGATGAAGACGGTCATCTGACAGAAATGAATGCAAAAGAAGTGGAGGCATTTAATGCCTTCTTTGTCTCATTCTTTAATGATACTGATAGACCTTGACCTGCCCACTCCTCTGAGTTGGAAGACCACAACTGTGGAAGAGGTGACTTCCCATTTATGGACACTGAAATTGTAAGAGACAAGTTGTATGGGTTCATAAGTTCATGGGGCCTGGTGAGATCCATCCTGGAGTATATGGAGATCCTGGAGAAGGATCTAGTAGATGTTACAGCAGGAACACCACAGTCATTTACCAAAAGTCTAGGGAATCTGGGGAAGGCCTTGCTGGATGAAATCTGGCCAGTGTTATTCAGTTTACAAGAGGGACACAAAGGAGGACTCAGGAAGCCACAGACCTGACCTCAGTACCTGAAAAAAGGATGGAGGAGTTCATGGTGGAAACTACTGAAAGGCATTTCAAGCACAACACAATCTCCAGGCACAGACTGTGTTCAGCAAAGGGAAGGTCCTGCCTAAATAGTTTGATATCCTTCTACAATAAGGTCTCTCATGTAGTGGGTGAAGGGAACACAGTTATTGCAGCTTTTCTTGCTTTCAGTACTGTTTTTGATGCCATCCCTCACAGCGTCCTTCTGGACAAGCTGTTCTGATGAGCAGGTGCAGTGTGCTGGATGAAGAACTTGTTTTATGTCAGAACTTCAGGGGTTCTACTGCGTGTGCTACAACAGCCTGGTGAGCAGTCACTAGTGGTGTTCCTCAGGGTTCTGTTTTTGGGACATTTCTGTTCAACATGTTTATCAATGACCTGGATGCAGGAGTTGAGTGCACCATCAGCAAGTGTGCTGACAATACCAAACAGAGGTGCTGTTGAAAGTGCCTTCTATCTCTTGGTTTTGCAGAGGGATCTGGATATACTGTAGCATTCGGCAATTATGGCATGAAATTCAATACGTTCCAGATTTTGCCCCTGGGATTGGGAGTAACACCAGGCACAAGCATAAGCTGGGAGAGGAGTGTGCAGAGAGCAGCCCTGCAGAAAGGGCTCTGGGGGTGCTGGTGGGCAGCAGCTCAGTGTGAGTCAGCAGTGTGTGCCCGGGCAGCCAGGAGGGCAAACCCTATCCCGGCTGCATCCGACACAGCAGCACCGGCCGTGATCGGGGTCATCCTGCTGGATTCAGCCGTGGTGCGGCCTCACCCCGAGTCCTGTGGGCTGTGCAGGGCCCCACGGCTTGAGAAGGATGGGAAGGCCCTTGAATGATCCCATATTGAGTATGCAATAAACATAATTGAAAGGTTTGTAAAATATATCTTTATGAAGCTTAAACTGAGTAGGAAAACATTTTGAAAAATTTTACATAAGCTTAAACTGAATAGGAAAAAAGTGTTAAGATTTTCATAGAGAGTAAGCACACAAAACTGAATCAGAAGAAAGATTGCTTTTTTAGAAGGCCAAACAATTCACCTGAGACTTGTATATAGCCCAAAAAGGGGTTTTAAAATGAATAGAAAAAAGAAATATGAGACACTGGAGTGAAGCAATAAAAAGATTTTTTTTTTCTTCCCGTGAAAGGACTATTATGTTATAGAGGAACCAAAGCCATAAACGCCCTATAATATTACCAAACAATTCTCAGAGGAATTACATTTTTTGAGCTATAAGTAGGTATATTAGCTAAAGTACAGATCCTTCAGTCACTATTTTCCTTGGTGTTGGAATGTGGTTCTGTATTTTGAAGAATTTAAAAATTGTTTAGAGATAAAAGAAATCTTACCTTATTTGAGGAGCATGGAATAATTTAACTAGGTAACAAATTAAGTAGGGAGCAATTCTGGAATTCATCTAATCCTTAACGGTGAATCTGGCTATCCCTCCTACTTTTCACCTCAATATGTCTTTAAGTTTGTTTTCTCTCCAAAGAGGATTTCTTCAATGGGAGAAAAGTATTATATGATGTTGTGGTTTAAACATATATGAAGTATACTTATATGACCGTGAAAAATCTACTCTGCAATTTTAAAGCTGTACCTTTCATTCTTGGAACGAGCCCCATAAAGGCGTGCTTCTTCTTTCCCCTTCAAAAGCAGAAGCAAATTCATCAATAACCTGCAGGGACAGGTGCTTGTTTTAAAAAGATGGAGCTTTAGCTATCTTTTTGTTTGAATATTTGTTGAAACATTTGAATTCAGTTGTATTTCTTCCAGTTTAAGATCGTAAGCTCATGCTTATTTTTATTGACTTAAGAGAAAAACTGAAAAAGTTTGAAAGTGCAAAATACTATTAAACACCTCTAAATTCTTTTTTCCTACTCAAAGCAGTACAAGACAAATCTTGTTCGGAAAACTTTTTTTTGCATTGCCAATAGATCTTTTTCCAAATTTCTTTTCTTACTACGTAGCACCTACTCATGTCCACAGTATTCCATCAAAGTTCCTGTTATGCATGAAATAGAGATATTGGCTTTTGCACATGTTAATTGTAAGTGATTAAGTTAAAAGTAGTTAAAGTGTTAATGAAATTAATAATTCAAATAA
>VZRQ01010597.1:375189-394896 GCA_013397975.1 Machaerirhynchus nigripectus | reverse complement strand
TAATGATGAACTTTCCCGCCTTTGAGAAGGATGACATCATTCCCCGAGCAGACAATGAGCCATTGGGGAAAAGGACTTACCTCATCTTAAAATTCACCAATCACCCTATGCCATGGAGGTGGGACAGTGGGCAGTCAGGGGCAGGGACAAGGGGGTGTAAAAATGGGAGCACAGACGGAGGAGCTGCCTTTTTTCCTGTGCTTAGCAAGTGCAAAAGCCCGGCATGGTTGTCAGTGGGCCAGTACTCTATCTAGAATCTTATCTTAAATATTCTTGCTTTGGACTAGCTAAAGCAAGCCACTGTGCTGCCAGCCCCTGCTTTGGGCTCAAGCCGAGCAGGCTAGAAGAGTCTCTAATAGCTGTGTTCCCAGGTTATTATTATTTTACTTTAAGAAATTTAATTTGATTGTTCCTTAATTTGTCCCTGTTAATAAATTACCGTTTTTATTTAATTAAAATGAGAGTTGGTCATTTTTGACAGTTCCAAAAAAAGAACAATGACATTAACATACTAAAAACTAATAAAGGAGAAATAAATACATGCTTTATCTTGATATTAAAATTATGAAATGATTTGGTTCTGTATGAGCATTGAGTTTTTCTCCTTAGATGAATTTTATGCATCACACCTTGCTTCTTAGAATCGGGTGAACCCTGAAAATAAGACAAGTTTGAGGAGAAAGATAACTGAGAAATAGTGGAGTACAACAGAAGACAATATGTGTGGAAAGGCAAACAGCATGGAAAAAAGCCAGGAGACAGAGTGAGCCTTGTTCTTACTGTGCATAAGGTATGAACAGATTTGAGGAAAGGATCATGCACCTTCCACCTCTTTACCACTGCATATCACCAGTTGTGTGATCAAGCTATACAGAATATCTACAATGTTACTTCCTGTTAGACATTTAGTCTGGACGTTGGTCTTGGAATCCTACTATTTGAACGGCACTATGCGGGAAAGTGTTCTCATTAATAAAACCTTGTTGCAGCTGGATAACCAAAAATCTTTAATTTCATATACTTATTTACAAATATTAGCACATATAATCTACTTTTTAACTTTTTTCTTAGGTTGTCTTTTCTAGATTTACAAAGCAAGTTTGAGTAATATGCATTTTTGCCCTGCTTGGAACCAGAGGAGAACAACTTACCTTGGACTCAGGGTAGTGAAAAAGTGGCAGCCATATTCACAACTTTCACAGTAATAATTTTGTTTCCAGTAACTCTAAAAAGAGACAAGAAGTTTGTTGTCAGTATTCTCAAACTGCATGAATACATTATGATGACACAAACAAAAGAATAAAGGATTCCCTTTAGGACTCATGTCATAAACTTTAAAACAACGTACCTGTGTAGAGTGGGAAAAAAATAATAGCCCAATTAACTTCAGAATCATACACTGAGGAAGGTGTAGACTGTGATAAGATCATCCCACAGCCTTCTCTTCCTCAAGATGAACAGACCAAATGACCTCAGCATCTACTTACAAAGTTTAGCCCTCAAGACCCGTCATCATCTTGGGCACCATTCTCTGGACACACTTTAGTAGCTTTATATCCTTCTTATATTCAAGTCTCTCCTCCTCTTCACAGTACTCGAGGTGAGACTGCCCCAGTGCAGAGCAGAGTGAGACAATCCCCTCCCTTGCCTTGCTGCTCATGCTGAGCCCAATGCACTCCGGGACACAGCTGCCCCTCCTGGCTGCCAGGGCGCTGCTGACTTACTTTCAATCCACCCTTGATATACACCAAACTACAACTAAGAAATAGAAAAATGAAAGCAAGTTTGTCAGTATCTAACTTACCGTTAAGACTAGCCCAAATGAGATAATAAATTAGCAGTACTAGTACTGAGTACTAGTAGTACTAGTACTGAGGACTGTGATGCTGGAAATGAACGCTCATTCTGTTTCTCATTCACTAGAGTTCAAGGTTTGAGACATCTCATAGTACCTTAGTTTTCTTTCATTTTAACCATTTCACTCATTAAAATCTTGTTATATTCATACAATAATGAAATTACAAAGACATTTTTAAAAGGGTGAAGGCAAATATTGTGAGGTTTACTGGGGTTTTTATAAAATTTTATCCTTATAATCAAGGTATCTAATTGGACAAATAGGTTAAATAACTATAAAAGTGAAAATAATATATACAGTTTTTCAGGTAGAAGAAGGAGTATGTTGGCAATTCCTTATTTAGAAGAACAAAAGAAACCATTTGCCTCAGCATGTGTTTTACAGAAAAGTGTAAGCCTGCAGTATGTCAGTAGTAATTAACATGCAACTTTTACCATTTTCATTTCCACCATCCTAATTGATGGTATGCGCTTGTTTCTTACAAACAAACCACAGTAAACCTTTTCTTTATGCATTCCTGATTATTTATGTAGTTTTAGAAATCTGAGTGTCCTGCAGAGCTGTTAGAGCTCAGCTAATGAAACAACTGAAACAAAATTTCTATAAGGCCTAAAGAGCCAGGCAATAGATTTAATCTTGTTCTAAAATGCTACAGTTTATGTGATTTTCTGTAGTTTTCATAAAAATATCTTTTCTGAACAGTCCAGACAACTGTCAACTTTACACATTTCCAAATAAGAACAATATTAAATCTAAGGCTTTATTCAGGATCTAAAAGAGAAGTATGGAAAGAAATCTGTCCTGATTCATTTTCTCTTCTTGGAACTAACAAGCCTGAGACATTTCATTCTACAAATTGCTTCAGCCTTACAGAGAGATGATTATTACATTTAACTGCAAATGCTAGACCAATTTTTTTGATCCATTTGGAAGACTAAATGAAGCAAAGGCTCATGCACAGAGTAAATTTGCAACTGTGAAGAAAGAAAAACAGTAATCATCGTAGAGTGGTAGTTTTACAGTTGTTGACATTAAATACTGTGTACTTGTTAAGTTTTCAGAAACATAAACAAGATTATGCTAATTTTGACTTTCAAGAGAAAAGGGGGATGGTGTGCTCTTTTGAGAAGAGACATCATGTGTCCCCTGCAAAACCACTTTTTCTGCGTCAGGCTGAAGTCAGCAACCCAGGTCTAGAAATACTATTGACAGTAGCAAATTGACACAGGAGTTCACACACTGAGCCATCTGTTCTTTCATATTTCCCATGTGAAAACTGAGGACATAGACATAAATGAAAAGAAAGGTACAGTGATGTAATTTTTGACTTGGTAAGCCTTTGAGGAGGGAACCAAACTTGGCACATAAAAATTAGAAGGCTTGAAATCTGATATCATGCATTGCTTTGATGCAGCAGATGGTCAGACATTGCAGAGGTCAATGTTACACTAAATTTGTGGTTCTGCTGTGGTCCTTCACTGTGACTAGGGTGTTTCTCCACATGAAAAATTTGATATGTGCAGTCACACAGGTAGTGTAGATTATTCTAGTTGACTGCTGTTCACAGATGAGTATGCAGCATCACCGTATAATACACAGTATAATACGAATACAAATTGTGGCTCAATAGAAAAGTTATTTGGCTATGATTTATGTAAAGATTTCATCTGTACTGAACAGCACAGAAAGATTGAAACTGTTCATGAACAATTGTCTAATGCACTAAACATTCTAGACCTCTTGCATAAACTACATAAATGCCACATATGTAACAAGTATTAAACACGGAATATTGACCTTAAGTTAATAAAGTGCTTTGACTAAATTTTAAGGAAAAGGAAACATCATCTCCATAAGAAGAAAGTGGGGAAAAAGCCTGAAAACAAAAAACAAAACCAAACCCTTTTGTTCAAATACTTCTCTTACCATGCTATAAGTGGAGTACCTTTCAAGGTGGTTTTTGTTACTGCTTCCTAAACTAGAAAAACTTTCAGACGCTGATTTAAAAATAGTTAAAATAATGACAACATTAGCATAATGGAAAATACAGCAAGATTATAAAAAACTAACGCTGCAAGAACAAAGAAAGCAGAATTTTGGTTAAGGTGAAAATTCATAGAATTATAGAATTATAGGATTGCTTGGACTGGAAGGGACCTTAAAGATCATCTAATTCTAAATCCCCTGTAGTGGTCAGAAACATCTTCCACTAGATCAGGTTACTCCCAGCTCCATCCATCCTGACCTTCAACACTTCCAGGGAGGGGACATCCACAACTTCTCTGGGTAACCTTTCCCTGTGCCTCACCACTCCCACTGGAAAGAATTTCTTCCCAATATCTGATCTAAACCTGGTCTCTTTCAGTGTGAAGCCATTCACCCTTGTCCTATCCCTTGTAAAGAGTCCTTCTCCATCTTTCTTGCAGTCTCCCTCAGTATTCTTCCCATGCCACCTGACCTCGTCATATAGCTTCCTTATTTTTCCTTATTTCAAAGTGAAGATCCCTGTTTAACCACGCTGGCCTTCTGCCTTGTCTGCTTACTTCTAACATTCTGGAATTGCCTGCTTCTGAGCCTTAGGAGGTGATATTTAAAAAGTGACCAGCACTAATGGACTCCAGGAAAGCATTTTTCCAGGGCACTTTACTCACTAGTTCCCTGAGCAACCTGAAGTCTGCTCTGCTTATGTCTGGAGTTGAAGTGACACGTCTGAAGTTTTGCTGTCACTTTTTACAGTCAAACTGTTTCCCTGTTGGGTTCCGTTACCTCAGGGGTCTTTGGCTGATCTCTGTGAGACTGCAAGTGTATTCCAGGCTGGCTAGTACATCTCATAGTCACCAACAAAGGTCCCTTCCAGCACCCTGTCCCTCTAACCCTTGTGTACCATCCCACAGCTTGCCACAGGTAAGCCTGGTATTTTCCCCCTTCCCCATCACATTTGGTTTTAATCTCTGTCAATAAGCCCTGCTAGTTTCTGAGCAAAGACTCTTCTTCCTCGTAGAGAAAGGTGAGGCCCATGTGATGTCAGCATGCCTGATGCTGTGTAGGCAAATTATAGCATTATGATTGGAAAACTAATCGCACAACAGACAGCGTATAGAACCCATAATCAGCATCAAAACATTACAGAGGAAAAGTAAAAAAATCAAAACAAGCAAAAAAACCCCATACCTGTCAAAACCACCTAACAGATGGGACATCGAATGCAGCATGAATGCTCCTCAAATAATTTAGAAATATGCCAATTCTTGAGTAAATATATTGACCTGAATTTTTATGGTAATCTGTGCAAATACACTGCCTTTTCTTTGATAATCTTACAAATACTAAGTGTTTTACTACAAATTACATTTTAGAGATGTGAAAACTGGTAGGAATAAGTTGGATGTGATACATATATGGGCCTGTACATTTTTGTCTCTAGCTCTGGGCTGGCTCAAAATTTGTAAGATGAATGTTCTACAGAGTGGGAATTCTCTGTGCACATTATTTCTACCTATGTAAACAGGATTTAAACACTTCTGTTCATATAAAGGTGTAAAGTGGTATTTCTATGTGAAACTTGTATTGTGCCAGATTTGATTGACATGCTTCAATGCAATTTGTACAATATAATCAATGTAGGAACACTTTCTAAAAGTGGCTACAGACATTTGAGTTTACAGTTCTGAAAATGACTTTACTTATTCAGATTACATTTTTCTGAATTTTTTCAAAAACGCTAAATGGAATAGCAATATCCCATGCAGTCTAGGAATAAAAGTCAGTGTTTTTTTCTTTGATAGTTGGGAGGAAGTTGAAAAAAAAGAATCAGTATTTATTTTGATCCTTTGTTTTCACTCAGCAGAGCTATATTTACTGTGAAATTCACCTATTTCGTGCAAATCCATCTATAAATAATTTTGCTGTATTCGGTAAAAGCAAGTATTCCTTTAACTAGAAACACATACTAGAAAGATATTGCTGGTTCAGCTAATATCGTAAACATCTTTCCAATGAATATATCTTTGCAAAACAGCAGTAATTTCAACCACAATTATTTTCATTAAATGTTTATTTGCATAAACTGTTTTATTCATGCTATTATAATTTACCATATACTGTTAACAAAGCCCAGGCTATTTCATGTTCCATTTCATATGCAGATATGACTGATTAGTTCAAGCACATTGCATGATCATGCATATACATTGGCATAATTTTCATCATTTTGTATCCAGATCTGGCAAGTTTTGTTTTCAAGTAGATGATCTTTACTAATGAGGTGCAGATTTCTTTATGTAAATCAAGGAGCAACAAAAGACCCCCCCTGAGCTTCCTTGATCAGAAAGCTTTCTAACCATATGTAGTAACACTGCAACAGACAGAGTACTACCTAAAGTCTTAGAGTTTTGGGCAGTTTCATTTGAGATAACAGTCAAAAACAGTAGTCTTTCTTCAAAATAATTTTTCAAGTTATAAACATTGTAACATTATAAACATTACAGCAACTTCCACTGTTGCAAAATAAGAAGATTCCCTCCCTAGCCATTATATCAATCAATCTCTATATTATAAAAGTGTATTACAGTGCAATGTAAGGTAATGAGCTAGTGGAATTTACTAAAGACTTAGATATTAGAAGACTTAGATATCCATGTGTAAACAAAAATATTAAATAACAGCCTAGCCCATAAATAAGGACTTTTCTTCTTGGAAGCTTAGGGTTGTCTGTAAAGGGTAAAGGACATGCTTTAACAGCCAAGATAACACCAGCATCCCAGTCCACCTAACACATTTTTCTTTGGTGGAGGGCTCAGTGTTGTCTGGTATCGTAGATAAGTAACTATGGAAAGTCCATCTCCTGGGACATCTGGATCACTAGACAAGTGGCAAGAATTCTGAAAAAAAAGTAGTTACTTTCAGACTTTTACTGTAACTTGTAACTGGTAATGTGGTGTTCCTGATTAATCAAATCACACTGTTTGTGAACCTTCAAAGGTTATTTGAACGTTGTGTAAAATCACATTCAGGATGCCTCAGTACTGCTGAGNGAGTAATCTTGTACATTAGTACTTTGCACCCTAGCTCTTCTCCTTGGTTAGCACTGGCCAGTTGTGAAGTTTTGTGACAAAGTATTAATCCGTATGACCCGGCTGCATATTACTGGAGAGACAAAACTGTCTTGTCGTAAGAAAAGGAGGAAATAATATAAAGGAGGTATTTAAAAGATGTGTCGATGTGGCACTCATGGATATGGTTTGATAGGAGACTTGACAGTGCTGAGTTAATGGCTGGACTCAAAGATCTCAAACATCTTTTCTAACCTTAACATTCAGGAGAATGGTATTACAGTAACTATTTAACATGAAGATGGATATAATAGAAAGCATTTGGAGAGCCTTCTAGATCAAATATATTTCGTAATACTTGGAGAGGTTATGATTCACCTTCTCTCAAATTTGATCTTCTTCTACTGTAGTTTCAGAACTGGCTAGCTCCTTGGTTTTCCATTTGAATTAGATGTTTATGTCCCTTATGCACTATCGCAACATTTATATCTTCAGGAAAAACCTAAGAGCTTAATGTGCTTACACTTCTCAGAAATTTATTTTAAAAGAATATGGAGGTCTTTGATCTCTGGAGTGGTTTTCTGTTTTGATTTGTTGGATTTATTTCTTTTTTGGGTTTTGTTTTTGTTTTTTAGTCTAGCTGCCTCACTCAGGTATTTAAGTGTTTAAATGACAAGGTTCTGGAATGGGTTTTTATATTATTCCTTTTTATTAAAATGACTTTGAGCCACAGAAATTGTGTTAATTTTAAAATCAGGATGATGATTTTAATCATCATCAATTGAATTTGATTCAATGAACTGAAGATCATATATGACGAACTCAGGCTAAAGCTAGCTAACCATTATGATAAAAAATATAGATAGAAGGTCCAGCAGATCCTAAACATGGAACACATATAGAATCATAACAACCAAAATTACAAGGACAGATCTTCAGAAATATCAAGCCGTATCAGGTGTATTGACTTAGCTTCTTAACTGGTTTTCAGCTTTCAGCTTTGTGTCGTTCTGGTTACATGGTGATTATTTCTTTGTTTATTTTCTCTGTTTCTATTTATCTTGCTTCATCACATTATGTGCTGCAGTCTGATCACAAGGTATTTCTAATCAAATATGGCTAGTAAAATCAAAAGCTGTTACCCAGCTCCTTTCTCATCCATGTCAAAGACAAAATTTAATTCAGTGAAAATATTTAAATTAGCCTAAAAATACTTAACAATATAGGTTGCTAGTCCCTCATGGTCAATGCCTGTCATTGAACCTTTAAAAGAGAGCTTTTCTGGCAAACTCACTTCAAAATTATCAAGCTAACTAAGTAACTTACACATTCAAATGCTGTTTCCTTGTGTTTCAGTAAAATATAAAGTTTGAAAGCTAGTAAATTTGGGAGCTAAGTGTATATCTGTGTAACTACATGGTAAGGCACTGAATTATAAATGAAGAAACAAGGAGCTGGCGAGTGTACCTCTTATGCCTTAAGTTATTCAAAAAAATCATTCCTATTACACAGGAAGATTTTTATGCAGAGATTTTAATTAGTCACTTGAATTAATTATTTGACTACATAAATTCATATTTAGGTCTGAAAATCAACATTTTAGAAATTTCAAGCACTACATTCATACTCAATTTATAGCAACAGGTACCACATTCTGGAGAAAAGCAGCTCTCATTTGCACTATAAGTTTTATTTGTAATAGAAAATGTCTATATTAATTGTCACTAAATTCCTTTTTTAATACAAAAGAGAGTTTGAACATTGGGATAGTAGCTATTGGTCTAAAGAGTTTTTCCTGTTGAAATTACTATCTACTATACAATGCATTTATTATCAACATTAGCTTTTGAATCACTTTTCTGCACATCCAATTAAAAAGATTTGTAGTGTACTTTGCATTCACAACTCGGCTGATGAATGTCGGTTTTCATTTATTTTGTTTTCTCACCCATCCCTGAAATTTTTACTTTAGTTTAAACAAAGGGTTCAGGGATTACTCAAAGCTGCTGCTGGATTAGACTTGGTTTCACACTCCAGCAATTTATTTTTTTCTTCCTAAGAGAAAATTAAATATTAAATTCTAAGATCTGGCATTTTGGGGGAGATAATTCTCAATCTATAACCCAAATTAATTAGTTATTTATTCATGAAACCAAGGAGTTCCAGAACTTAAGTTTTACATGACAATATAAACCAAACCATGAATAAAGATAAAAAATTAAAGCATTTAAATAGTATCATTAAGATTGTTTGATGACTGATATTAGAATTAGAGATAGGCTTAATTATTTTGATGAAATGGATCTCAGGGCTTTACTTTTGATGTCAGAAACAGAGAGATTTGCAGGCAGGAAAGAACTGATGATGAATTTTAGCCTATTATCCTTGCTAGACTTCACTACTTCCTTAAGTACTGGAACCCTAAAGTATTATGCTTTTTTGGGTATTTTACTTGAAGAAAGGCAATGTTGTACCAATCAGATTTTTTGTTATATTGGTGATTATAATAAAAATACTACACAATCTTACATTATTTAGAAATAAATATAACATTTTCAATGGTATGCAACCTTCTTTCATTTATATTAGTTTGGACATAACAACTAAAGCTTTTGGACAAGTATATAAAGGATTAGCAATTTTGTTGAGAAATTTGATTTCTTTCTTTCTGTTGCATTATCATCTTCCTGGCATCCATTGATGAGTTCGACATAAAAAGTATAAAGGTACAGGATAGTTTCTGGTAAATTTGTGTTAAAAAAATTCCCCAAACCCAACAAACCCTTTAACTTCTCTTGCTTCATCTTTCTTATCATCCTACCTGCATGGTAATGTTCTATCCAGGACTCTTGACTGTTGGAACTATTTCTGCCCACCTGGGGAATATACTAAACTTACTAAACTGCAGTTCCCTCAGAAACACCCAGCTGCGTCTTGGGTACAGACCATACAAGTCTTCCATGGGCTGTAATGTGGAGATCTTCTCCAGCATAGCGTTCTTCCCCTTCCTGCTTTGACTTTGGTATTCCCTCTGGTCTCTCTCACTCTTTTTGTTCTTTTTATGTCTGTCAGTTTAACCTTTTTTACACATGTTTTTGTAAGGGCATGACGTGACTGATAGGCTTGGTTGTGTCCTTGGTGGATTTACTGGAGCTGGAACCTGCTGTGACTTGAATGAGACAGACCATGATGTCTTTGCACAGAGTCCTCCCTGCAGCACTTCCACTGACAGCATCTTGCCCATATGCTGCCAAGAAAAGAAAAATTATCTTGTCTTCTAGAGAGAAAATGACTGTTAAGCTGTTTCTTTCTCATGATGAAGTCGGTTATCTAGGAATTGTAAGCTGCTCTTGAACTTACAGTGATTTGATAAATATGTATTATAAGTACTTCATAATGTTAATAATGATAAAATAAAACTCTTTGACAGTGATTATATTTGGGGTTTCCCCTGAACTGGTCTGTTTTTAGAAGGAGGCTGGACGGAGGTACTTTTGAGGCACTTTTCCACTCTCCATTTATGGTCAGAACCAGGAGTTTTACTGTCTTATAGATTATTCATAATCAGTTGGCTTGAACACTGACCTTAAGGAAAATTGTCAAATTTAGTCACAACCATGGGATGTGATTCCAGTAATGTGGAATGTGCCCATACAGACAAATACACAAATCCTTATGTTCATATTTAATAGTATCATTACGCATTTAGGATTTTAATGTGTTTTGTGCACCAAACATTTCACCACCGTGAACATGGCTTTCATGTAATGACTAATACCTTCGAGGCAAACTGCATTCTGAGCATCTGCTGGGAGTATAGGCATAAAAAATTGCACTAGTTACTTTAGTAAATAATTCAAATGATATAATTGTGGAAGAACACTGAGATGAGTGATTTTTTTCATCCCACATACTGTGCTGAAAGAAAGATTTTCTTGCATTTCGAGGCTGCTGGAATGTCAGTGCGTCATGATTCCCAGAGACCGGTGTGGTGCTCATCTCTTCCTTTTCCAAAAGTTAAAAAGATGAGCAAGTTAATGTCCCTGAGAAATAATGTCTTCCTTTATTTTTTTTTTTAATTCGGTTTATTTCAGTTTCCCAAGCTGGTACAAAGGTGACTTATGTAGTACTTCTTAATATTTGCATGGTGTGTTGATGGTGTACACATAATAAATTATGTTCAAAGAGGATGAAGCAGTTCAGTGCACTAATAATGTCACTTCTCCACAGAAGCAGTTGATGTTGCACAAATGTCATGTGATCATAACAACAGACAATAAGAGAAGGATGAAAGTTCATTTTGATAATATATTAGCTGTGTGAAAATATTGGAATGTCCTGACTGAATATTGAAAAGTTGATTCAGACTTTTTTCACAAGTCAGCTTACTAGGCTGTTGATTCGATGCAATTTGAAATGCATATGCAACAGTAGTACATATTTTAGCAGATAAAAGCATTCAAGAAAATTGTGGTTTATTTATATGTGTGTAAATATAATTTGTTTCATCTCAACTGTTTTGAGACTTGCATGATCCTTTGAGTTGTGAGCAGATGATGTTTCTGTCACAAGACATTTTTACTTTTCACATTTGGTGAGTGAAATACTTATGTTAAAATATTCTGTTATATATAAGTATTTGTTTTCCCAATATTAATTCTCAGAAGCCTGTGATGTACTGTTCGAGCAGAGTTGGTGACTTTTCCTAGATCAGAAAACAGTCACTGAAAATAGTGTGGCACAGCTGCTTTTATAGAAAATAGCCCCTGCAACAACAGTGACGGCTGGGAGAGGAACTTCAGCATACAAAAGCCAGAAAAACTAATGTGGATTTGAAGAACACACAGTAATTGATTATAGTGAATAATTAAGCATTATACTTATAATGGTTTCCTGAGGTGAAAAGATCAAGAGCCATTTTAAATACTGGAGTATAAAAAATGTAACTAATTCTTTTATGGTGACAAAATATTTTTGTTGTCCCCACAACACTTGTATCACTTTTACCATAGTTTCATCATTTAACATTATATGCAGTAAGTAGAGTAAAAGAGTTGCAAAGAGCAATTTTAAATTAAGTTCACGGATAATTTAGAAGGAATATTATATTCTCCTCCTGTTCTTAATGGCAGGCTCAACTGCACTGATGAAACACAGTCGTTGATGGTAAAGCAAAGTCATTAGGAAGCAAATCCCTGATTGAGAATTTTAACTCCATAAATGAGCTGCAGAGGTACTTAACCTGGGAACTCCCAGGGTATTTTAAAGCATATTTCCAATTAAATCTGTCTTGAGGAACAGAATGGTACTACATTTTCTTTAGAGTTAATGGGATTATTATTTTTCCTTTGACCTGCATATGTACTCCTGATCTGCTATGAAGATATTAGTGGTAGATGTTTAAAATGTGGGCTGGAGTTCTGTAAGTGCAACTTTACAGCCGCCGCACACTTTTGAGAAGGGCCACCTGTTCTAGATGAGGTAGCTTTGTGCGAGGAGATTGGATCAGATAATCTCCAGACGTTCTTTCAACCTCAGCTATTCTATGAGTTTAGAATAGAATAGAATAGAATAGAATAGAATAGAATAGAATAGAATGGAATGGAATAGAATAGAATAGAATAGGAATGATTTTAAGCATTGTGATAGCACTTTTGATTTCCTCACTTGTTAAGGTAAGCAGTATAATTAATGGCAAAGCTATACAGTGATCATACTGGAGGTTCTGTGTTACACACGGAAACTACATAAATACATTGACATTTACATTTACTCCATAAATTATATATATATAAATAAAAGTCAAATCTACAAGTGGTTCAGTGTTGCACATTCATGGTGGTGAAAAAGCTAAATATAGAGAAAAATTAATTCTGTGGTATTTTTAGTGGAGACTTATATATATGAATATTACCATACCTTGACTTAGCTTTCTCTTCTTATTCTAAAGATTCTAGTCTCCTTCCAGTAACATACTTGGTTGGTGTTCAGCTCATGAGTCTTCAGAATCTGTAATTCCTTTTTAAAAATTTTCTTCCTGTTGAGCTAAATTAGGCTCAAATATCTGTTACGATCTGTGTTTTTCTTTATAGGACAAACACGTTTATAGATGTGCATGTTTTTTGTTTGTCAAAAACTACAGAAGCACAGATTAGTTCAGCTTTTCTAGAATAACATCATATTTTATGCATTTTTTCACGAATAAACTAGATTATACTCTGTTTGAACACATTTTTAATGTAATTGTATTCTTTAAGTATCTTAATAACTACTTTCTTTTAGAGTTATTCCCTATTATTCTAAAAGACACTGATTTTTGAAAATATTATTTCCTCACCTCCCTGAGATATACCAGACCAAATATAAAATTGTAATTGCCATGTGATGACCTCAGGAAACAAAAACAACATTCTAATAAAACTTTAACAGGTCAGAAACACTTCTGTCAGAGTATGCTGAAGTATGAAAATGAAATAGCTCGTAGAAATGTGCAATTTCTGCTTATTTTTTAGTTGGAAACTCACAAAAAATTTAATAGCAGGTATTTCTTAATGTAATACTACTTGATACTATTCTGTTTGGGCATTTTAAGGATATTTCAAATTACTTTTTTTTTAGTAGTGAAAAAAACAAACAAATACATTTTTAACATTGAAACCTTCTGAAACTCATATTCAGCTGTGACAAACTGTATAAATAATGTGCAACCTGTTAAAAGCTAGTTCAGTACGAAGTGTGTTAGGCCTTTATCTTCTATAGACCAAATGGGTTAAAGAAGCTGTCATATGATTACATTACTGTTTAGAAGTGTGCCAAAACAACTCTGCACATTTCAGGCTATTAATAAAAAACCAGCTAATGCATTACTGTGAAGAAAGAATGAAGAGGTTGGCTACCAGACACTGTAATTGTCTTCCTCAAGAGACTGATGTATTTCAAAATACACTGAAAGTAAAGTCTACAATAAACAAGTTTTGTTCTCCAAGAGGGTCACTTGAGCTTTAATTTTCTCTGTCATTAGGGCAATGGCAGTTTAATGGCTCCAAACTCTGTTGTCCCGTGGTGGATCCCATCTCCATGAAGTATGTCTTGAGGTACAGCAGTCCCAAATCCTCATGATGTCTCCTAATTTTTCTTTCCTTTTAAATAATGGAATGATTGGGACAACATTTTGATGAATAATTATAGAAATTTAACTACTGTTTTCTGTCTTCTCATAAGATAATCATATAGATAATTATTTTAACTTTACCTAAATATGTCTGTTATTGTCTCTTTTAAAAATATTTTGCAGAAGTTTCAGGTGATAGTTGTTTTCCACCCACTATTAAAATGTCATTCTCCTGTTTACTTTTTTAGTACCTACTACTCCTGTTTTTACTAAGGATGACAAAAATCTGCACATGTTAAATGAAAAAGGTTGTATTAAGATTTCCGTTTATTATTGCCGAGGTTCAGGCTGTACACTTCAAATTTCAGCAATGAACCCACACAAATATATTTGTACAGACCCTTTTGCTTCCATAGGTGAGTATCAAGTCAAAAACATATCTAAAAAATACCTGTTTGTTAGTTGCTAGAGATTGCATGGTTTGTTTATTTAAATTCCATAGGCTTCTTACATATATTGCAGAACTTAAAAAATAACGAGGAAAAAGTAAGAAATTAGTCCTGCAACATAATGTTGAACTTCCATGAGATTTAATGATGCAAAAATTCAATATAACCTTAGATATACAGAATCTCGGGTCCCTAATAAGAAAGATAAACTCCTTGAACATTTCTGAATTTATATTTATAAAATCAGAGGTAATGAAGATACGTGTATGCTACTCTTATTTATCTAGTTAACTCCACCTGCTTATATAGTATTTCAACTCTTATAATTGTTATAAAAAATATATAGTTCTTTCAAAGTTGCAGTCTTTTTAGAGACCTTCACTTCATGTGCAGATGTATTCATATGGTCACATAAATATTTCTTAAAAGTTAGTGGAGATTTAACATTGTGCAATGTAATGTTGTCATGAGCTTACAATATGTCTTGCTGTATTTTAAGAGAATATTTATATTACCCCATAGAACAAATACTAGTTATGTTCAAATTAATTACCAAACTTTTGTGCTTCAATGCTAATAAATAATGTATCTTTCAGAGTTTTGTGTAAAAGTTGTAATCTATAAAAGTTCAATATTTAAGAGAACATAACATGGATTTGATATTCAACTATAATTAATAAAGCTATTTTGACTTGATCTGGATGATAATTATTATTATTTTCTATCATGAGTTTTCAAATTAATGAAGAAAGATACTAAGGCAACTAAAAGAAACCATCGTTTTCCTTCAATATTTAGTGTATTTTTAACTTAACATAAAGTAATATATGTCACTGAGTTCTGATACTTCTGTTTCTTCAAGACGCAAGCAAGAAATCCTCATCAGTAAAACATAAATATTTAAGAAAGACTGATGGTGTCACTTGATGTTGTGTTCTTTGTATAAGCATTGTAATAAGGTTTTGTTTTGAAGAAATCTTTCAGTCTACTTACATTTATGGCCTAAGAGGTGGAGTTTTCCATAAGTTTTCCATTTCTTATAAATAATAAATTCTAAATGTTTAGGCAAAAATATTCTTCTGCCCAAATAGTACATTCTGCATTTATTAAACTTTTTTTTTAAGGTATTTAACAAAATTATGCAAACCTAAGTCCTCGATAATGGTCTTTCCAACATACACTCTATAATTAAAATTAAATCATAATTATCTCTTTTTCTGACTGCATTTTTACTTTGACAGAATCAAAATAAAATATGCAAATATTATTCCTAGTAAATTATATTTACCAGAAAAGTATAATTTCTTCAGTTAATATATGTAGAAACTGAGTCATAAAAGAATGAAGTTAGTTACGAACACTCATTAATTATTTGTATTATATTAGAAACTTGTTAGAAACTTATTTATGCTAATGTTAGTAAGAGTCAGCTTCTGTTTAGGACATGCAAATAGAGAGGCATAAGAAGCGTAAAGAGACAGTAAGACCTGTTATAGAACATTAAGTATCTTTATATAGGCATTTGTGTAGAGTTTTTTAAGTACTGACTATATCCCTCTAGTGCAAATTTCAAGCTGTCTTAGGTATTTTTCTTGTTTCAGGATATTTTAAAACTGAAATCTTTACTATGTTTGAGTAAAATATGTGATTCCATTATCTTCTGTGCTGAAATGAAAATGCCTCCTGAACTCAGTATTTTGATGTAAGCCATCAGTTGCCTGAATTTAATGATTGCAGGGTGCTGTTACTGTATACAGCTGAAGTCATATTATTCCTTCAGTGAGCCTAGAGAATACTTTTATGAAGATACTTTGCTGTCATGAATTTTTAGGAAAGAAAGTGTGATCAGTTTTGCCCAGCTTCATGCACAAGTGACACAACAAATCTCTCACCCACACAGGCTGGGAATAAGAAAATTACAAAACTCCTATTTTGATTGATGCTGCCATTTAAAGTAATTTTCAGCAAGCTGTTTATAGATGCACCTGACCCTTTTTCTTTCTTCTCTTCTTAAGCATTTTTTATTGAGAAAAAGCTATACCACAGCTTTGAAAAAAAACATAGATTCAAAAGCAAAACATATCAATAACAAGATAGAGTATTATCAGCTCAAATGGCACATAAACTCATAGGTCTGTAAGTAGACTGTGAGTAAGGTACAGCAGAAGGAATAGTATTTTAATCTGCCTCATTCAATTCCTAAATCAGATATGAGAAGATCTATTATATACTGTGCATTAAAGATTTCAAAATAAATACACCTTAGCTTTCGGAAACTGCTGCAGTTATATGGCTAGAAGTGATACTATTTTAGGGCTTCATCCTGCAATCTTGGACGTAAATACTATTTTTGCAATGGAGTTTCCTTAGAGCAAGATTCAGCACAGATTTGAGCGCCATCTCCTTGCAATTTCATGTGTTTCTAATAATAAATACTGAATGTTTTCTACAGTTGTATTCACAGTGTTGATAACAGGTAAAGACAGAAGTACAAAAAAATGTAAACAGCATATTGTTGTGACTCTGAATGTTGATTTGAATGAATCAAATTATATTCTGAGCTGACATTTTTCCATCAGAGCTCACACACATTCCTGTGCTGGAAACCATGTGATGGAAGTAGAAAAAGATAAAAAGATATCTCCATAGCCATACTTGAATCTTTGGAGCCCTGGGTTATTTGTTTGGTTTGGTTTGGTTTTTTGTGGTGTTTTTTTTTTTTTTCCCTGGGGAAGAGGTATAAAAAGAAAGTGACTCCTGGATAGGTATGAAAGAAAAAAATTCTCCTTCAAATTACTGAGGAGCAGGTGCTGTTTATGTGTGTCTTCTCCGAGACCTTTCAGTCAGTGTTTCATGAATGACCCCCACACGTTCTTTCAATGTTGTCTTCTGTTCCAACCTAGTAAACTAAAGGATCAAGCCTAACTTACTTTGTTTTAGTCCTGTTTAGTTCAAGGTAAAGACTTTTGAATTATATTGTCCTCAGAGCTCTTGGTCCCACAGACATTGCTGTCAGGTCTGCCAAAAAAGTATTCATAAGTATCAGTGTATATTGATATCTGGGTGCCAGACTAAGAATGTCAGGGAATTAGTAAGAGTAATAACCTCTCTTGAATATCTTTGGTGATAACTAGTTTGATCAGACTTGTGACAAATACAAGAGTAAAACTCCTGATCGGATGCAGTCTTAGTGAAATTTATTAGATAATGTGTGTTTGGGGTTATTTTGGGGGTTGGGTTTTGTTTGGTTTGGAGGGATATTTTTGGTTTTTTGTTTTTGCTTTTGTTTTTGTTTTAAGTAGGTACAATGTTTTTTTAATTTATTTTTCTTCCTACAGGATGCACTTATCCTCTGGATCCAAACATTCTCTTAAATAATGGATATTAACAGTGTCTCCACTGGCCTGAAGGACACCAGGGAAATAGTTCAGATTTTATAAATATCAGTCTCCAAGTACAGGATGTCTAGTTCACAGATTTATGTCCCAGCAAGATGGATATATTGTAATGGGCAACACAAATGATGATATCATCACGTAACAACATACCTGATGATACTATACACATCTGTCAGGGATATTGTTACCTTATTATTATATTAAAATGATTATTTTGTGACTTTTAAGAAGAAAATTTACTCTGTACTCCTACTTATTAAATAGGGTCAGAGGAGTTAATCGTCATTTTACAAGACTTTTCAGCGGCATAGATAATTTTGTTTTGATTTAATTTTAAAGGATTATATTTTCATTGTAATATTCAGCAACCAAATTTCTTTCAATGAAATATAAAAGAAATTTCTAGAAGCATCCCCTGGTGTGATGAGAATTGAAGAGGTGAATTGGTCCAATTTATGCATGCTTTAAAGTGTTCTTTCAGAAATACCTTAGTAAGAAAGACGTTATCACTAGAATTTCTTCTGCTTTTATTTTTAGACAAATTATAGCAGGAATTTTCTGAATGCTTTATGATTTTATTTGTTGTCAACTCTTTCCATTGACTATTTTCTGAGAAACAGGAATGTTAGAGAAACACATCTAAAGGAGAAAGTTGTACAGGATAAAAACCCCATGCATCTTTAAAGAGTACAAAGAAAAAGATCACATGATATATGCTAGAAATAGTTTTAAGAAAAATTTTGTCAGAAGGTGCACATTGCAGGCCCTTTCTTTTTTTTTTTTTTCCTGGAAATAGTTACAAAGATTTTGATGACTGACCATACTGAATATTTTCTTATTTTCTGTGGTGTATGAAGGGATGAGACCCACCAGCAGACATGCAAGGGAATCTGAGGTTTATTCAGAAGCATCAGTACATATATCTTTACATCTAAGGGTTTTTTTGGTTACAGTTTACAGACATGATCACAGTCCTACAATAAATCTGTCTTCTTGACATTTTCCATTGTTCTCTCCAAGGCCATGGTAAAGGAGCATGAAGAGTGTGCGCAAAGCGCGTGCATCTTATGTTGATGTGGAAACAGAAACTCGTTCCTTCAATTCGTTCAGTAGAAACAGTTCATTCAGGTGCATGCTGTGTCAGAGAGATTTTCCTCTGGTGCTGCTGGCATTGCTGCTGTCATTGCTGCTGTCATTCTCTGTTTAACTCTTTCCTTACACTAATACCTGTTACCCCAACAATTTTCTAAATTTTGCTTTTAACCTTGAAGAAATTACAGTTATGCAAATTCATATTCCCTTATTGGAGGGACAATGTTGTTTGGGATGATGAAGGGATGCACAGTGTAAGCATTAAACATTCATTCACAGTAACCAGATTAGACCAGAGTGATATACAAAACTACTTGTAAACTTGGTTTTAGCTTTATATACATAGTACAGAGAGCAGGGTTTGTGAAACAAATGTGTGGTACTTTGGGAAAAGCAGAAGGAAGAACAGAAAGATAAAGGGGTATTGGCTTCTGGCACAAAAGAAAACTGTGGGGGATGTGAGAGTGGTGTGAGGAGCAGGCGATAACTGTGTGTGCTGGCTCAGTATCTAAGAATCACTGAGGCAGAGGAGGGTCCTCTGAGGCTTTAGAGCCATTGACTCACATAGGTGTTGTAGGACAACATGAACAGTCTTGGCAATGTTCTTTCAAGCTGTGTCTCAAGTGAAATAGATTGTTCAGAGTAAGGAAA
Organism: Machaerirhynchus nigripectus; assembly: GCA_013397975.1. Lineage (NCBI taxonomy): Eukaryota > Metazoa > Chordata > Aves > Passeriformes > Dicruridae > Machaerirhynchus > Machaerirhynchus nigripectus. Next base: position 375,286 of record VZRQ01010597.1, on the reverse strand, counting down.
AAGAGCAGCAGCTGGGCAGTTGAGGAACAGATCCTTGAGCTATAAAGCTACAGAGAGTTCAGACCAGCTTGCCTTTTGCATTGTATTTTCTTTTTTT
>VZRQ01010597.1:348924-375182 GCA_013397975.1 Machaerirhynchus nigripectus | reverse complement strand
TACTAATTTAATAATAGACACAATGTAGGTTTAGAGAAGAACAAACTAAATACTTTTTTCAAAAGAGAAGCTATATGAACAAGAACATCCAAAAAAGATCTTCTCTTAAACATATAAAAGTGGTAGCATTTTCCCAATAAAAGGGGACCAAAGAGTCTAGATCTTAAATTAAGTTTGTAATAGAGAGTTTCCAGTCTCAAATATGTATATTGAGACTGAGGACTGAGGTGTAAAGACTGAGTGACTGTGATTTGTGCGCTGATTGTGAAGGCAACTCACCGTAAGGGTTATGTATATGAGGCACTTGGGATGTAGGAGAAAAGCTATTAGTCACAGTACATATGGTACAAGTATAAAAAAGATATTCTGGAATTTTATCTCAGGATTAGAGACACTTTCATAATTTGAAATACTATGAGAGCTGTAGGTTGTACAGTGATCTGGAATCTTATGGATGGAAGAGACAATCATGCAAGGAGTAAGGATTCAAGCCCGTCAGAAACTCTTGAACTCTGTTCAAAGAAGATTTGATCTGAAAGGAAAGGTTACACCTTAATTCTAATGGAACCAGACTGTTATAACACAAAATTAAAAAGGTCATGGAAAAGCTCTGCTTGAGAAAAACTGTCAGGCACAGAAGAACATCTGGTTTGAGCTGACAGGGCCAAAGCATCTATGACTGACATTTAACATGTTTATGAAAATGCCAGGAGGGAAAAAAACCCACCCAAACCACAAACAAACCAATAAATAAAACAGACAGATAAGACTCCTAAACGCCAGCTGACTGGGGCATGCAGTATTGAGGGGGCTAAATTAGCACTTACTAGTGCTAAACAACATAAATTCTGGCATCCTAAAAATAAAATGGGACTCTACAGTGCTTGGCATCAATTAGCCTGATAAAACAGGCATGTAAGAGACCTGAGTGAAGGAGAGTAAATAATAGGATATGGCTAGCACCTGTGTGGGAACTGTGAAGTAGCACATACTGAGAGAAGCACTGCATTTGAAGGATTTCATAAAACATTGTAGCATAAAAATGGTATTGCAAAAGAGAAAACCCTATCGTAATATTAAAAAAGTTATAGTAAGACTAACACTGGTCATTGCTCAAGACAAAAATCCAGAAACAATTGACCTGTTGAAAATTTGTGGTATTAATAGTTATAGACATTTTTCTGCAAAAGGACAGGATCGATGACACATCAAGGTGGGATATAGAAATAAAATCTGCGATTTAATGACTGACTACTATCAAATACACCATCCTCATTTTTATTTGGATTAAATGCATGGAGGTTCGTTTGAGAAAAATATGAGGGCAAACTACTTAGTACACGATAATATAATAATTAATAGTTTAATAATTTATAATTTAACACTATAGTGGAGAGAGCAGGTCAAACAAATCCAGCACACAAACATTCACTTTTAAGAAAGAGATCTACATTTGAGTTACCCGAAACCAAACGAAGCAGACTATAAAAACATCACCAAGAAGCAGCGTAAAAGGCAGAGGCTATTACAAATAAATGGTCTTTTAGAAGCCCAAATAAACTGAATGTAAATATTCAATGAGAAAACAAACAAATAAGAAGCTTTGGAGTTAGAGAGAATCTACCAGGAGGATATTTTGGCTTTTGAAAAATAGATGGCATATTCTACTGAAAATTGGATGTATAATAAAATATAATGGATGAAATGGGAGCTTAAATTAAATTTTTTCTATTTTCTTGTGCTGTATTTTCCATTAACCGTTTGCAGGTCTATATGTACTTCTTTATTTACAGACTAAAGTTAAAGAAATTTGTTTCTTTATAGTTACTCAATTACACATCAAGTTGTGATCAACATTTAAAATCTGTGTAAAGGACTTCATTGCAGAGTAAGCCTATAGCATGGTGATGACTACCCCTGCCTCTTATGGTTTGATATCCTGATGGATATCAATGGGGAGGCGTACTTACTGATCACTTCTTGACTCTTCCGTCACTGAATCAACTTATGTATGCAAAACAGGGAGTTTGAATTGATGTGATATTGTTGTTGGCGCATTGTCATGGTATTAAATGGCAGCTCCTGTTTTTTAACTTGCAGTGATTCCCCCCACCCTCAGACAGGTGCTCTGAGAGACCAGGAAACCTATACAACTGTTTAATCTTCTCTGTTCTCATGGCAGCTACAGCTAAAGCTCACCAATACCCGCTCACCAATACCCTTTCATTCTTGAAAACTTTTAACCTGATTTAGTTGAAGATATCTGTGCTCATTTGCTGGACAGTTTGTTTAGATGACCTTTAAAAGCCCCTTCCAATCCATGATTCTATGACTGCAGCTAAAAATTGAATTGTGCAGTGGTTTAGTAAAAAATCGTGACCCACTTAGATTGACTCCATGATAAGGAAAGGTTGTCTGGATCATTTTCCTTGCAGGCATCTCAATTTCCTGTCTTTTCCAAATAGCATGATCAATTTAAGAGAAAAAGAGCAAATGTTAAAGTAGAGCCTCTCCTGATAACTCTGAACTTTTACTTTCTCCTATTAAGTAAACTGAATAGTAGGAGTTGAGGTGGGCTGAGTGTTATTTTCTTCTTTTCTTTTATGAACTCATGCATTTTCAAGGTATGTGCTTGTTGATCACTTTGTGAATAGCTTCAGATAAACTGTATTATTTTTAATAACCTAGGAAGTCTAACCAGAAATTTGCACTGAATTCTGACTGAACAGCTTTCTCTCTTTTCAGAGTACATTTTATTTTTCAAAGTCACAGTTAAAAGTTAAAATACTAACTTAGAATAAATTTCACTACATCACTCCATCATTGCCTTTTAAAACAAACCTTGTAATAACTTTTTCAGCATAAAGTAAAAGAAACTAGCCACATTGATGCCTTGTTTTACATTAAGATAAACAGAACTTTATATAGGGAAGAAATGCAGAGAATAAATTTTCCTCAGGCCAAAATGTAGTGATTCAAAATTTTCCTAGTAAGGAAGTAAAAAAAAATTGAAAACAACCAGTGTGATATGCACACCATCAGCAGACTGTGTGGTGCAGTTGACATGCAAAGAGAAAAATGATGCCTTCCAGAGGGACCTTAACAAGCTTGAGAGGTGGTCCCATGCAAACCTCATGAAGTTTCACAAGGCCAAGTGCAAGGTCACCTGCGTCAGGGCAACCCCAAGAACAAATATAAGCTGGGTGGAGAATGCATTGAGAGCAACCCTGGGAAGAAGGTCTTTGTGCTCACACATCAAAAGTTCAACATAGCCTGGCAATGTGGGCTTGCAGCCCAGAAACCCAACCACATCTTGAGCTGTGTTTAAAAACAGCATTTCCAGCAGGTTCAGGAAAGTGATTCTCCCTCTCTACTCTGCTCCGGTGAGATGGCACCTGGAAAACTGCATCCGGCTCTGGTGCCACTAACATAAGAGTGATGTGGACCTACTGAAGTGAGTCTGAAGGAGGGCCATGAAGGTGATCAGAGGGCTGGAGCACCTCTACTACGAAGACAGGTTGAGAGAGTTGGTATTGTTCATCCTGAAGGAGAGAAGGCTTTTGGGAGATGTTACAGCAGCCCTCCAGTACAATGTGGGGTTCTACAAGAGAGATGTACAGGGATTTTTTACAAGGGGAAGAAGTGAAAGAACAAAGGAAAATGGCTTAAAACAGAAAGAACAGAGGTTTGGATTAGATATTAGGAAGGAATTCCTTACTGTGAGGCTGGTGAACTCTGACACAGAATTCCAGATGCCCCATGAAGCAATGGATGCCCCATCCCTGGAAGTGTTCAAAGCTAGGTAAAACTGGGCTATGAGAAACCTGGTCTAGAGGAAAGTTTCTCAACCCATGTTGGAGGGGTTTGAAAATTATCTTTAAAGTCTCTTCTGACAGGAACCATTCTAAGATATTATATTCTTGAAGTACTCCAAAGAACTAAAACTCAGTTTGGAAATCTTTATGAAAACTATATTTTCCATATTTAAGTGGGCTGGCACACATTTTTTTTTACCATTTGGGTAGTACAGAGATAAAATAACTGTGCTTTGAGATATCCCTGAAGTCAATATTGCTTCAGCCTTTTTATGGGAAGTTCATATGAAATATAGAATCATGCCAAAGATGTAGATTCTGAAACATATTTTAACAGCTTTTCAAAAAGTATGTATTTCCCTACTGAATTTTATAGATTACAACATAATTCTCAAAAAAACCAGAGTGGTTTTACTAGAAATCTTTAGTTTATAAACATTATCTCAGAGTAAATAATCCTTTTCTATAAATTAAGGATATATAACTTGGGAATTCAAGCTAAAGTGGAGCTAGGGAAATGACATTATATCCTGTATATTAAATATATACCAAAATTGAAAAAAACCCAAGTTTCCTCTTCTCAAGCCTAAACATGCTTAGACTTCTTTGTCACTTTTAGAGCCAATTCCCCATCTCTCTGTGCCACCCAAAGGAAGGAGGAAAAGAACTCATTAGTAAAGTTGAGTCTAGGAAGTCTGAGGAAGACACAAGGGGTGAGGTGAGGCCAAAGCCTAACCCTAGCCCTACCCCTTCTGACTTGATTGAATTGATAATAAATTAACTCCCCCTCCTCAAATCTGGTTTTGCCTGTGCTGGTAAATGCTGAGAGAGCTCTCTGTTCTTATCTCGACCCTTGAGGTTTACATTATATTTTGTCTCCCCTGTTCAGTGAGGAAATGGAGTGATAGAGTGGGTTGCTTGGCACCTGGTGGATAGTAAAGGTCAATACCACACTTAATCTAATACTTGTATTACTTTATTCCAGTAAATAACTATGACACACCCAAACCATCAGTTAAATCAATTAGCATTTTAAGTTTATGACAATAAATGGAAATGTTTAAAGCTGAAGAAAAAAAATTACCTAGTTTCTCTCAGACGAAACTTTTGCTAAAAGAAAAAAAGAAAAATACAACAAAGAACCTATTAAGTATATCTGGTGTATAAATTGGTTTGGACTTTTGGTTCCTTATTTTGGTGTCTTATTTTTAACATACAAAAAAAGAATTTAAAAAATGTTTTCTTAGCCCTTTCTTCAGGTTCTTTTGAATAGTAAGTTCCTATGGACCTAATATATTTTAATTATATTACTCTCGCTTTTCCTTTGCTCCCTCTATTCCTTGTTTCCCTGAATTGCATTCATAAGTTTCAGACCACCTCCTGCTAGAAAATCCTATTTATTTTGAAGCTATCACAGCTGTTTATTAGCACTGCTAAGGTTCATGGGAAAAAGTATTTCATTCCAGATGTCATATATCATAGCATTACAGAGCCCTTCCTTCCTTCCTTCCTTCTTTCCTTCCTTCCTTCCTTCCTGCCTTCCTGCCTTCCTTCCTTCCTTCCTGCCTTCCTTCCTTCCTTCCTGCCTTCCCACCTGCCTTCCTTCCTGCCTTCCCGCCTTCCTGCCTGCCTGCCTGCCTGCCTTCCTGCCTTCCTTCCCTCAACTTCACTCTGGAGCCAGAGCTCTGGTCTTTCTCAAGTACATGATGAAATAGGTTTCATAAAGGAAACTGAGGTGATAAATTTAGAGTAGCTATGCCAATAGAGCAAATAAAGTATCTTGTGGCTATTTTTATTCATACAAGTAACAAACCGGTTTTCAAAATCACAAAAATTCAAAGGGAAAATACTTTATTACAGAAAAAGAAAACCCAAACAAATACACCTTTTAAAAATTCTATACTTATTTCACCATGGTTTGTCCATTTGCATGACTAAACTGGTTAAATAAGTGAAATACTCTCCTTAATATTTACTGAATTTTAGGAATATAATCTATTGATTTCTGAGTCAATTGTCATGAAAATGGATAACCACTGAATTTTAAAGAAAAAATGGCCTACTCTCTATGCACTGTAGTATCTACTGGAAAATATATACCAGGGACAAAAACTCAGTTTTCAATGAATTTTCATTTCTTCACACATTTTTGAAAGGTTGAAATAATAAATATACAGAATACACTTCTCTTCACATACTGAGGTAAATTATTAAAACTTGCTGTAGAACTTTCTGATAGTCTAATAATACTTGAGCACAAGCAAAATTAAAGATTTTATCACACTGGATTATTTCATAGAAGCAATTTTTTTCCTAATCTCATATGCTGAAGGACTTAATTTAGATTTAGGATATGTTATTTCTGACAAGGTAGAAACCAGTGTGATTTTAACTATAATCTGAATGCAATGAATTTGATAGTTCAAGACTAAACTTATCATCTGGGTCAGACACAGGGACACGTAGATTTATTTGAGCTCTTAAAATATTGCATTCTTCATTTCCACATTTTGATCAATTTACTTCAAACTTCTCAGCTTATCTCTGTTCCAAACTGCAGGATGCTGAGTCTGCTGTACCTGAAAGTTCACATCCAGATCTAGTTTTCATCTTAATAAGGAAATTCTGGTTTCTTGTGCTCACATTAAAAAACTCTAAGTTAATTGATTGCAGGTGAAATGATCCATAGACTTTTCAATTCAGTGTTGCAGTATTCAATCTCCTGTTTGAATGAAAATAGATATAATTGGAAAAAAGATTTATGCACAAAGATTGCTCTCTAGCCCTTGGCATTTGTCCAGATTGTCCAGCTGTCATACCAACTGAATAAACTGACTATAAACATGTTTTCCTCCTAATACAGAACATTCCTTGTTTTTTCCTGTATTTTATACGTATCAGGGAGACAGGAGTGACAGAAGAGGAGCTGTCAAAGCATTTCTGCAACACCTAATGAACATTTTGTAGAGCACCTATAGTATTCTTTATCTGCCATATATATAGAAACGGGTTTCTGTGAGATGAAAAGAACAGGAGCCTTTCAATTAGTATGACAACAAACATTTCTTTTAGTTCTATTTCTGTCTTTAAGAGGTTTCACATATTTTCTTCTATGTTACAATGTACTGCATGAAATATACTGATTGAAATATACTTTCAAAACTATACTGTTTTGAAAGCCAACATTATAGATAGAGAAATAGGTAGGTATACATCTGTTAGTAGAACATAAATGATTGGTAAGGCCAGATAAAGTTCTGATAACAAGGTGCGGGCTGTTTCTTATTATTTTGAGAAAGTTTCTCTTGTTNCCAGTTTATCTAACTACTAGATGTTTGGGAATTCTAAGGTGGCAACTGACCATGAATTTGGTGGGAATAACTCATTTCATTCGTGTAAAGCTGTTAAAGAACAACAGTGCACTAGGCATAAATAATTAAATAGACTAACTGCACATTCATGCAGTGATATTGGATACATAGGTATGTACATACACCACTTGCACAGTAGGTCAGATCCTTGATGCATTTGCCATGTTTAGTGTCTTGGAATGGACTACAAGAAATTCTGGGTGAAATACAGAACACTGATTGTAATTAAACTAGGTCTGTTGCTAAAAATGTCTGTTCTACGTGCTGACCAACCCATACTGTGTTACAAAGCCAACGGCTTCTTCTGTGTGTAGAGAAGACATTATTGCCATAATTCTCTCTGTGAAGTGATTCTCTAACCACACTAGTGTAAAGAATGAAGATAACAGGTGTTTGAGTAGATTCAACTTGATCTTTGACTGTGTCACTACTTTTAAAGCCCTTTGAAGTGATTACTATCAAACTGTATGGAAAGTTCAGGCTGGCAGTCATAAAATAAAGATAATACATAGGTGCTCTGACTGGTACACGACAGGCATGGCTCGCATGGCTAAACACGTATGCTTTGTGCAGTGTGGATGTTGGTCTAGCTGAAAAATAGAAGAAACGTCAAAATACAGGGGTTTATGTTGTTCTTATTTTTTTGGCTTATATTGTTCTTATTTTTTTGGCTAATACATCCTAAAAATTTTCCTGTCTGAACAATATATTTCATGCTTTCTGTTTATATTCATGAGCTCTATTGATGACCACTTCATGCAGCAACTAGAGACCACTACTAGTAAACAAAGTAAAAATGAGTTTTAAACAAATTTTAGAGAGAGACTGATTGAGATATTGATTTTTTCCTTGTTATTTTTAAAAAGTCTCATCTAAAAAAAATCTAAAAAAGTACAAAGGAGGGAAGGAGTAAAGAGACTGTTCATATAATACATATTTTTTTGAAAGTTGGTTGATTGTTCAGCACAATGAGGTGCCATGTACTGTGCACTACAGTATTCTTTTTACTGTTTTTCACCTGAAAGGAGTACTTTTTGTTTCCTTCAAGCAGATTTGAAAGAAAAAAAAATCCAGAAATGTTCCAAATAGGAAACAAACATATAGTACCTTGGGGCTTAAGGACATTTTATTTTCATGAGTTAAGACTTCCTCATTAGTTTCAGAATGAAACAGAGTCACAGGTCAGGGAATAGGTCACTCTAATGAGAAAAATAAGATGTGTAGATCTCCTCAAGAGCTATTGTATTTTATTTGTGGAATATTGGTACACTTTTATCCTATTTCTGCTGAGAACGTTCCCATTTTGAAGTTGTGTTTATAAGGTAAAAGTTGTTTGGTTTTTTCTTTTTCTTCTAGACTATTCTCTCATGCTGCCATGTAATTTTAAAGGTGGCTATATTCTGAATGGGAGAATTTATGCTTAGTGTACATTTTAAATTTTAGGGAAATTAGTGATAGAAAAAGTAAGATGACAGCAAAGGTGAAGGTTCTGTTTTTCTGGGTTTGAAATACAATAATTATTGTCATTACTATTATTATTGAAAGCAATGGTGGGACATTTCCAGTACAGTATGCAAACAATCATAAATCTTGTCCTCAAGTACATAGGTTACCTGGAAAAACATCTGTACATATAGTCAGGCATTTTTCCCGAGAAAACGCTAATCACTAATTTAAATGGATTGTAAATACTTCCATATTTTGGGATCCTGAATTTTGTTGTAGGCACAGAGAAAATTTAGACTTGTCCTAATACTGAAGAGTATGTGAAATATTTCTAAAGGCATTTTCAATTAGTTAGCATAAAGGACACAAATATGTAAATAATACTACTAAATGTGCAACTTAGGCCCTTCGTGTGCACAAGCCTTCCTACCTCTGATTCCCACTAGCTTCCTTTCTTTAGCTTAAAGCACCTCTTCTATTCATGTCTTCAGCTTTCACTTTTTACTTTCCTATTACCTCAGCTACTCTGCTTTAATTTTGAATATGTGTACACCTGAGGCATTTGATTAGGGACAAATTTCCCTGAGACTTGATTTTCCTGAATGGTATTTCCAAGAAGTTGTAGATTTTTCAAACAATGATTATCCATGTATGAAATATGTTTTTCATACAGTATGTATTAAGACTGATGAGGAAAATGCAAACCATATGAATTGAAGCTCATATTAATCATCTTCATTACACTGAAATTCTGGTTGAAACTGATATTTCTGGTAGACATATGTTTATATATGCATATTTTTATACTCACATATATATTTATATAGAATATATATATTAATGAATTACAGAAATAAATAGACCTATGTTTCACACATTCATGCTTACAGTTCATTATTTATGTTGTTTAGTATTTGTCTGGTCACTAAAGAACATTTAGAAGAATGTTTCCTGTCAAGTGAAGTTGGTAGTCTGAGGGGAAATTATCTATGTAGAATAAAGTATAATAATCACTATAACATGCAACAGTTTCTTGTAATATTTCTAGTTGTATATTACTTAAAGTAAAACTCTAAAATATGAAAAAAATGTTTATTTATTAATATTAAAATAGTAAGAACTGTGAGTGCCTGTAACTCTGCAAAGAAAAACAATACCATGAGGAGTTGGTGCAAAACAATCCAGTTCTTTATGTATTCAAAAAACTAAGTAGGTCCACAGATTCTCATTCCTCAATCCTTGTCTTGCGTCTGCTGGAGCATTTTGTATAGTACTACTGACGTACAAATCTGACATATACACCACTCTTCCACAGCATGCAAAAATGGAATCAAGCAAAACACTGAGATAAGCTGAAAATCTTTACTTTGTTTTGTGTAACCACAAATTAACTTAAAGGGACCCAAAACCAAAAACAAAATGACGAAAACCAAAACCCCATACTAAGAAAATTTATCATTATTTTATAAGAGAAATTCTATTACATCTCAAGTCAGTGAGCCAAATCTTTAAATGAAAAATCTTACATTTCTAGAGAGAACCCTTGATGTGAAGGGAAAGAATTGCTGACATTAAAAACAGGAAGTTAGGAGCCAGATTCCTTTTCTTCCTCTACTCTGCAGTGGCGGACTATAAGATAATATCTAAATGGACAGAGAACAGATTTGAAGGGAAAGTTCGTTTAGTTTATTTTATAGACTTGCTGTGGGACACTGAAAAAAATCAAATATAGAAACACTGGATACATTAGAAGCTTGAAGTCAAATTATGTGGCTTATATCTATTTGTGCAACTATAAGAACCAAAACAATTCTTCTGTGTGATCAAACATTGCTCCTTTGCTTCTCTCCTCAAAAACTTAAAATTGAATATTTGACCAGAAGCAGGCTCTATCTTCACTAAAGCAGCAAAAAGCATTTCCCAGAGAAGAATAAATTTGAGATTTTATGATAATATTGTCCAGTTGTAAAATAGAATAAATTGGAAAAATAATTACCGAATTATGTGATGAAAAACTTTTTCTTATGTCAGAAGAAAAGACAGAGTCTAGCATGATTTGAGGGGAGGAGGACAGGGAGGAAGAAAATATGTTGTTGTGTGTTTGAGGCCCTGCCAAGAGCTCAGTATACACCAAATCTTATGAAATGAGAAAAAAGCACTTTCTTACAGAAAGAGTGAAGAATGATCATCTGATTAAAAGAACATGTTACATTTGGCCAAAAAATATATTAAATGTGTTTAAATCTCCAAAATTTCAGTCCAGTTTTCATCTCTATTAATCACCTAAAATTTCAAATGAAGTACCTTAAATCATGGCTGTTAAGAACCTTCAGAATCACCCAACATTTATTACTTGCAATTTTTATTGAAAAGCAATCAGGTTTTCATTGGCAGGTTATTGAAATGTAAACAAAGATATTTTGCTTCCCATTTTGTTTTTGCTTTTTCTTTTATTTTTCTTTTAGCATAGTAAATACTCTTCATCTTCCAAATGATCAAGAATGAGACCTTTTCTAATTTTTCAGTTCATCTATGAGACAATAATTTAATTTTCAACTTCAAATTGGTGCTGATTAGCAATGGGCACATGAATGATTTAAATTAAAATCATTAAAACTGACTTTGTAGTGTCTTTATTCCATGATATCCTCTCTAATTAAGGTATTACATTTAACTGTTGGCAGAACATTTAGCAGCTGTTTAGAAGATCTTATATTAGACAGCAGTTGTTACTAGGTCACTTTCCAAAAAGTGAAAGTACGTGTCAAATGAAATTTCAGCCCTATTAGTTTTTGGTGTAATTCTAACTAAAGTTTTCATTAACATAAAGTTGCAAGGTAAGTGTGCTGAATGACAAGAACCTCTTCCATCTCTCTTCTATCATTATTCAATGACAGATAATCTAGGAAACATAATCTAGTTGTTGGTTCTATTCATATGGCATGGTTTGTAGTTTAATAGGATTTTTTTTCTACCCCCTTCTTCTCAATTTGTAACTTTTTCTTTTCTCATTTTCAGGATGAATCAGTCATTACTTTTTCCATTTTTCTGACTACAGAGGTTCTTCTGTCTAATGAGCACTTGCAGTTGACTCTCCCTGGGAACAAATTTTCAGCCTTTCCTTGTACTAACTCTCCCCGTCTTCCAGGAATTAATGCTCCATAATCTTTCTGAATCTTACTTTTCTTTTTTTTTTTTTTATCTTTTCACAGAATCACAGGATGTTTGCTTTGGAAGGCACCTCTGATGATCACACAGTCCAGCTCCTCATATAGCAGGTTCACTACAGCCAATTGCACAGGATAGGTTCAGATGGCTTTTGAGTATGACAGAGAAGGAAACTCCAGAATCTCTCTGGGCCATCTGTTCCAAAGCTCTGTGACCTACCTACTAAGATGGAACTTCCTGTTTCATTCGGGTGTTTTCTTGTGGTATTAATTTTCAAGAAAATCAAAATTCCAACTGTAGAAGGCATCTGAGAATAAAAGGGGATCCGATTTAATAAAAAATTATTATCATGAGGTGATAATATTGTGAGGCAGCTAAAAATGTAAATGTTGTCTGAAGTGGAAAGGTGGAGGTAGGTGAAAACAGAGACTACATGATTGAGGACAAGATTCTTTGCAATTATAGATTGCCTTTTATCTATTAACATTACTGGGAAAGTGCTAGGCTACAGGAGCTGTAGGTCCAGTCATACAATTTGAAAAAGGCCTAGGAACTTCAAGGAAAAGAACTAGACGTAGTAAGGACTATGAATATTATTTTAGCAAACTAGTTACCAGCTGAATCAGTAGGATGGATTTAATTATGAATAGGAAATTAGCATGGTCAAGATATAGGATAGTGAAGGCATGAATGAGATTATTTTTTCAATCTAAATTTATTCATTTCAAACACCTAACCTTTTAAACTTTTAAGTGAGAACAAAAATGCATTTGTAGGTTTATGATGTATGCAAAAAAGGTAAAAGGAATTTGCTGACTCCTGTTGAGGGACAGATTGTCTGTATTCATGGGTTGTATTTAAATGCCAGAATGTTTGTAAGTGTAAGGAAGAGTAAAATTTTCTATAGAACTGTAGATATGGGAAATAGTGTGGCCAAGTGAACGCTTATGTGAGGGCTGATTTGTATAAGTGAAACAAAACAAATCATTATTGTTAAAGTGCTTACCATAAACAGAGCATTGATTTCCTTGTGGGCTAAGGTTCAGTGATTTTACCTTAAGATCTGCACTTTTTCATAATTTAGACATTTTTGGGTGGTTATTTTTAACTCTAAGTAAAACAAACAAATGACAACCCCAAACCCAAAACCTAAAATGCAAACTCAGAAGCTTGAGAGTTTCTGAAAGCTCCAGGGGTTTTACAGGCCTTGGATATTTATGAGTCTGTATATTTTCTGTTTCACATCCATCTTTTGTTTCCATTCTGTATTAGTACTGGTGTTATACAGTTTTTTGCAACTTTTTCTGTCTGACCTAGTTCTATACTAGTGTTACTTGTGGTATCTTAACAAAACTGTTAATGTCACAATTGTAAACAATTTCACAAAATGTAGCCAAGAATAAGGATAATAAAGAGAGGGGTGCTAGTAGGAGAAACAATATAATATGGAGAAATCTTTTGGCACCCATAACCTGTGGGTTTGTTTTGTGTAGGCTCTAAAATTTTTTCATGATAGAATCATTGGATATTCTGAGCTGAATTTGGATCACCAAATTCAACTCCTGTCCCTGCACTGGACAAACCCAAGAATCACACCATGTGTCTTTGGACAGAGTGCTGTCAAAACACTTTTGAACTCTGCCAGGCTGGTGTTGTGAAGAACCTGAGGAGCTGGTACCAGTGCCCAGCCACCCTCTGGGTGTAGAACCTTTCTCTAATATCCAATCTAAACCTCCCTTGACACAACTTCAGGCCATCCCCTCTGGTTCTGTCACTGGGCACCACAGAGAAGAGATCAGTGCCTGCCCCTCCTCTTCCCCTCGTGAGGAAGTTGTAGACTGCTATGAGTTCTATCCTCAGTCTCCTCTTCTCCAGGCAGAGCAAGCCAAGTGACCTCAGCCACTCTGTGTATGGCATCCCCTCTACCCTTCACCAATCTTCACAGCCTTACTTTGGATGCTTTCTAAACTTTTTATATCCTTTTTGTACTGTGATGCCCAAAAGGGGTTTCTATATATGTGACTAAGCTCTTCTTTCTTGAATGTGCTTTAAACTGAGAGGAATATTATTTATCTAAATGGTTGCTCTCTAATTTATAAATACACTGGAGCATTTTTCTTTTAGCATTCTTAATGTAAATTCAGCATTTTTATTTTCTCACACGTGAGAGAGGAAGTAAGATCTGCTGCACTGACTACTTCTGTAGTTCTCATTCAGGGAGAAAGTAATTTTTAAAAGACTTGACATTTTCAAGTGGTAAATCACCTTGTGCTTTATTAATATAAATATTTTTTATGATATGTGAATCTTCTCCATCAACAAGGGGTAAAAATTAAACATTTTTTACCGCATACAGATAAGTAACAAACAACAAAAAAGATTTATTTAAAATAAAATTTTCAAAATGTTTAAAATTTTAGAGGTATGTCATCTCAGTTTATCTCATATTACACAAGTCAACAGTCTTTTACGTTGCTTCATTTAAATTTATGTTCTGTGATTTTGTTAATCACTGAGCCAAGCAAATGTAAAATTGATTCACTGCCTATCTATACACATACAAAATCATAGTCACATCCTGGCATAAATCCTTGGATTGTAACAGCTTAAATGTCACTGTGAGAAGGTCACTTTACTTCACTGTGAATGGTACTTGCATGTTCTGTGGAAGTGGCATTTGTTTTTATAGTTTGATCCATTAAAGTACCAGAAATATTAAAATCATAGAATCCTTAAGGTGGAGAAACACCTTCAAGATCGTAAGTTCAGTGGTTAACGCAGCACTACCACCATTGAACCATATCCTCAGGGCATAGTCACATGTGTTTTGAATACTTCCAGGGACTTCACTGCTTCTCTGGACAGTCTGTTCCAATGTTTTACTATCCTTTTCATAAAGTGTGTTTGCCTAGTCCAAACCTCCCCTGGTGCAAATTGAGGCCATTTGCTCTTGTCCTGTCACTTTTTACCTGGAGAAGAGACTGGCCACCTACTTCACTACAACTTCCTTTTGTTTAGTTGTGTAGAGAGTGGTAAGGTCCCACCTAAGCCTCCCTTTTGTCAGCATAAAAGCCCCAGCTCCCTCATCCCTCATGACATCTGTGCTCTGTGCCTGGAAGTTTTTGGTCTATGTCTGTAAGTCAGTAAATTTACCATGAACACAAAAATGCTGTCACACTGATCATTGCTTTCAGCCTGAACCACCTGGGAAGGCAGCCAGCTTGGAACAGGTGTACTTCTTTCAGCAGGAAAGGGATGGACTTCTTGTGGCCATTTTTAATGGTGTGCTGGTTTGGCTGGTATAGAGTTAATTTTTTTCACAGTGACTGGTATGGGGCTATATTTTGGATTTGTGCTGAACACAGGGTTGATAATACAGAGATGCTTTGGTTATTGCTGAGCAGGGCTCACACAGAGCCAAGGCCTTTTCTGCTATTTGTACTGCCATGATGGCAAGAAGGCTGGGGTTGCATTGGAATTTGGGAGGGAGTGTATCTGGGATAGCTGACCCAAAAAGACCAAAGGAATATCCCACACCGTATGACATCATGCTCAGTATATAAAGAAGAAGGAGGGAGGAGAAGGGAAGAGAAGGAGGAATGGAGGACCATCTCTCCAAGAAACTACTGCACATGATGGAGTCCTGCTCTCCTGGAGATGGCTGAACACCTGCCTACCCATGGGAAGTAGTGAATTAATTCCTTGGTTTTTGCTTTGCTTGCATATGTGACTTTTGATTTCCCTATTAAACTTTGTCTCAACACACCAGTTTTCCAGCTGACACCCTTCCAATTCTCTCCACAATCTTACTGATGGGGAAGTGAGCAAGTGGCTG
This sequence comes from Machaerirhynchus nigripectus, assembly GCA_013397975.1. Lineage (NCBI taxonomy): Eukaryota > Metazoa > Chordata > Aves > Passeriformes > Dicruridae > Machaerirhynchus > Machaerirhynchus nigripectus. Next base: position 359,547 of record VZRQ01010597.1, on the reverse strand, counting down.
TGTGGTATTTGGTTGCTGGCTGGTGTTAAACCATGACAAATGGCCTCACTGTTTTTAGGGGAATGATGAGAGACATTTTTATTCTAATTAATAAAACCATAAATCAGTATATCTTTCTAAACTTCCTGGTTATTCATGATAGATTGGCCATTAATGTCATTACAATGAAATGTAAGATTGTTACTTTTTGAGCTTGAAACCATTTCTCTTGAGAGAGAGAAGTGATGGCTGCCTGGTCAATCTCAAGCTTGCACATCACCAGTAAAATCACTGCAATGAGTCTTGTGGTCATTCTGCTTCACTATGGCAAGTGACAGACTACAGAGTAGGGGCATCATAACTTCTGTTTCAGTCATTCATACTGAAATATAATTTTCTAATGTCAAGCATCATTCACATAATCCATCTGATGTTTATCACCTGATGTTTGTGTCAGCTGTTGTCATGGCCACATATCAGAGACATACAGGAGGCATCCTAGATTTCTTCTATTGAATAGTTTAAGCACTTTCAAACGAAGCTGTAAAAGCCTGAATGAGAATTCCAAGGAATACAAATAGAGTTTCCAGACCTACTTCTCTTCACAAGTAACATAATTTTCTGGATCAAATTTATCTTGCAGAACCATTTTTCATTAAGCTATAAAGATGTATTAAGATGGACATAGAAGCATGATGCAAGTAGACTGTTCAGAATTCCTTTTTGTCTTTGGAAAGCTCTTTATAAGTGTCAAGGGGTATGAACAAGACGGTCGGGATAGGTGTGTGCTTTATCATGTGCCTTGAGATAAATCCTGATCCAGCCTACAGTTTGTTATTGCATTTGTTAAATTTAATAACATGTGTGGTTTTGGAGACTGATGCTCCAAAAATACGGTTTTCTGGAGTGTCTTATTTTAAACATTCAGAGTCTGAAAGACTTACGAAATTCCTGTTAATTCTGAAAATTCTCAGTGAACATTCAGCAGTGTGTGGATTACTCAATACCCTGAGTGTTGCAGGTTACTTGGAATGTTAAAAAAGGTCAGCTGTAAATCTGCTTCAGCTGTAGCTGTTAACTCCTAGCACTTTCACCACTGTGGCAGTGGTGTCTTTAGTGTGGTGTTGATATACTGAGCCACTATGGCATTTCTATGTTAACTATTAAGTACCTGAAGAAAAACCCACAGGCCAAATATTATGGTGTAGCTCAGATGGTGACTTGCCCAGTCTCTCATATGACCTCTATTGCCTAAGCATTCTTTGAAGATTATTATTTCTTCTCTGTGACATTGCTTGAAAATATTCCTATTCTGGGATCAGATTAAGGACTTCAAATAAATAATTCTCCATTCTATAAATTTGGTTTAACAGCATGCAAGGTATAAGTCTATGTTATAGCAAGTAGAGCAGTCTGATCATTCATTTGAAAACTGACATCTAAGTACAAGAAACAACCCCTTAGTCTGATATTCCTCACTTTTGAATACATCATTTTGACACCCATTATGATTCTGTCAGTGTTAAAATTTTTAAACTAACAGGCCAGATTCCTGATGCATGAGGGAATGGAAAAGCAGGAAGCAATTATATGATATCAGCTGCTGGTGAGGCTGGCTTTTCTATCTGTATCTTCACTCCTCATATCCTATTTCTTTGTTTGCCTTACACTACTCTACTGAGCATATCAAGGCTTCCTGCAATCAGCCTTTTCTAGTCAGAGCAGAATCTAATGCCTTTGCTTCTACCCTTTGCTCCAGCATCGCTGTTGATAAGAACACAGATGGACCAGTCTTCACTGCATGTCGGACGGTGGGAAATTCAGTTTCATGGAAAAAAAGAAATGCTTTCCCCAAAGACCAGTAGTCAGCTTATTTCACCTGCCAGACACAAACAGCTGAATACAAGTAAATCGTAGGTCCTTTGTTAATTTTGGCTTGATTTTACATGGGCAGCAATGGCAGAGCTTTAACTTACAGGTAATGTGTTTGTCAGTTCTGTGATCTAACCAAAGTCTGGAGGCAACAAAATTTCACAGAGGGAAAAGAAAAGTGATTGTTTTGGTATGAAAGTAGTGATTTGGTTTTGGGTAATCTGTTCTCAGAAAAAGGTGACATACTTTATTCAAAAGCATTCTAAAATTCAATATAAGGAAGGCAGGTAGCTTGTACAGAATATTGCATCATGATGTATTTTATTTAGGACTTAATTGTGTCATACAACTAATAAAACAACCATAATTTTTTTAGAAAAGAGAAAGAGTAGGAGCGTACTTTTCCCTTCAACATATAGGATTTTACTTGCAAAATTGTAGCTGTCCCAAGTTATAAAATGAAGAATATCAGTTTATGATTGCTGTCACATTAGGTTTTATATATTTCTTTCCATTACGGAGTAAAAAAAGGGATTTTTTTTGCCACTATAAATAATACAATTTCCTCAGTTAAATGTGATTCATATAGTCTACCTTTGTAACAACTTCCCTTATCTTAAAGGTTTTGAGATGCTGTACCTCTAAGTGTGACATTTACATGTGCTGTTAAGCTAATTAGATGAAATTTTGGTATATTGTTCATGAATTGTCTATCTTCCTTTGTAGTCTGTAGTAATGAATTAATGGAAACATGCAAAGTCAAAAGAAATTCTTCCTAATATCCAATCTAAACATCCTCTGAAGCAACTTGAGGCCATTTCCTCTCATTCTGTCACTTGTTTCTAGACTTCTAGAATTTTACACACACACATAGGCTTTCTTTCAAGACATCAAATTTATCCAGGCTCTGGCAGATTGAAATTGATGGTATGTGTGGTCAGTGCTTCCACTCCCTGCCTCCTGACGCCCACAGGACTCCACCAGTGTTGGTGCTGCTGCCTCGGGTCCCTGTTCCAATGTAGGCAGGAAAAAGAACCTGATTCTCAAGCACCAATGAGTGGTGGCCCTACCCTGGACCTGCTCTGGCTTCATACTACTGACAGGAGTTGCAAATTTCACTCTGAAACTGTTTTCCGTTGGAAAATGAAGCTTCTATAGTTGCTACAGCTGCAAGTCAAGGCAAAAAACAAGAGAGAGGCAAGAGAGGTGAGAGAGCTCTGCCTGCTTTCCCCTACTCTTTAAAAGGACCCCTAGAAACCCTCCAGACCTGCAATTCCATTCAGACCACATAGCTGGGTGTTAAAGAGGTAGTGACAATTTCAGGCACAGATAGATATGGAATACAATAAAATTTGGGGTTTTCCAGGCCATCCCAAAATCAAGTGTCCTATTTGTGACCCCATTTCTTGCGCTAGTGCAGTTATGCACTGTTATGTAACACACTACAATTGAGTGGTTGCCTCAAAAATTAACTTTGTTCCTACCTCCACAAGGCCAGAACTGAAACTTGTTCCGTTTTGCTGCTTATGCATAGGCATCCATGGTGTTTTATGCAAGTTTCACCACCAAATGAACGTTTAAGGAATATGCTGCAAATGTTATTAACCCTCTCCTTACAGATATGTAATTAATCTATTTTTTTGTTATATGGTTTTGTTGCTTTTTAAATGTTCACCTTCCCTGGGCAGCATGTTCCAGTGCTTGACAACTTTTCCATAAAGAAATTCTTTCTAATATGGAATCTAAACCTCCTCTGAAGCAATCTGAAGCCACTTCTTCTCCTTCTGTCCCTTGTTTTCTAGGAAGAGAGGCCAAATCCCACCGCGGTACACCCTCCTCTCAGGTAGTTGTGGAGACCAATAAGATCTCCCCAGAGCCTCCTTGTCCCAGTCCCCTCAGCTGCTCCACATCAGACTTGTGCTCCAGACCCTTCACCAGGGTGTCCTTCTCTGGATATGCTCCAGCACCAAAATGTCTTTCTTGCCATGATGGGCCCAAAAGTGAACACTGGATTCAAGGTGTGGCCTCACCTGTGCCAGGTCCAGAGGGATAATCCCTTCTCTAATCCTGCTGGCCACATTGCCTGATACAAGCCAGGATGCCACTGGCCTCCTTAGACACCTGGTCATAGAAGGAGATCAGATTGGTCAAGCAGGACCTGCCTTTCACAAACCCATGGTGGCTGGGCCTGATCACCTGGTTGTCCTGTACATACCATGTGATGGCACTCAGCGAGATCTCTGCATAACCTTCCCCTGCACTGAAGTCAAATTACCACAGAATCATTAAAGGACAAACATATCTATATATATATATATGTGTTTTAAAAAATTTGTAATTAATGGCACGATTTCTGGAAAGAATTATTCATATAAAAAGCCATCACTAATGTGACTAAGCCCGTTAATTTGAATGCCATTACTTGGATTTAAAGCAATGTAACACAGAGGAGAACTGGCCCCATATGACTTCAAAATAGATAGTTATCAGTTAAATGAATTGGTGTTAAATGAATGTGTCAATTAGATGATCATAAGTGTAAAATCTTACAACTTTAGGCTTCTCTTTAGCTCAAAAAGCCTTTATAGAGGTTTCAACTCTGGCTAATCACCTTAATCCCTTAAAGAATTTTTAACAGCTGAGGTACCATTCACCTTCTTGCACTTTATAATTTAAAACTTTGGAAAAATAAGTTCAATCTATATTAATTCCAAAAAAGCAGGTGGACCATTTACTTTGATTCTCTTAAAATAATCTAATTTCACAGATTTTATGATTCACTTAAATTAAGGTGGAGAAAATACAGCACTAGCAGAATTATATGTATGTATGAGTCAAAGTAAAGGACAAAATCTGTAACAAGAAAAAATAAGTATCAAAATACTGATTTTGGATTTGAAATTAAATCTTAAACTCTATAATAATTTGAGGGCATTTCATTGTCCTTCCTATTTCCTGCTATGGAGATTTCTTTCCTCTTGGTTTACTGGTGATCAAGATATTAACTGAACAACTGAACTGGGAAAGTCAGGATGATCTGATATCTGATCCCTTTGATTTTAATCGGGGGATTTAACATGGGATTTTTTCTTGTAGACCTTACGGCCAAGTTGCCACATAGATGCTAGCTCACAACCACACATATCAAACGGGAAACTATTAGATGATTTCCTCAGCTAGAACAAATGGCTATTTAGCACTTTATGGAGCTTAGCTAATAGTGATAGGAACATAATCCAGAGCTGGAACCATTTAAAACCAAAATATTTACACAAAACTATTTCTATGAGACCTTCTGGTACTACTACATGTTTTCACATGGTCCAGTAAGTTTCCTTGCTTCTTTCCAATAGTTTTTGCAATCTTCTTGTATTTTAAAGGGTGTGCTTGATATGATGTGCTTTGGAGGCATTACAATTCACATTTTCTCCTCCCATCCTACTGTATAAGCAGCAGTAATTTAAAATTATCACATAGCTGATCCTATAAGAATGTGTGAAAGACCTTTCTTTTCTCTTTTACCTTTTTTTTTTTTTAAATTTTTCTTTCCCTAACAATTTCTTTGAAAGGCACACCAAAGATTAGAGAGCTATAACCTACTGACTTTCAAGACATAGTTTTCACCTATTTCATGGGATGAGGCAAGACCTGGAGCTGTCTAGACAGTGGAAATATTACTATTCATTTGTAGGAAATGAGAAAAAAATATTAAAATCTCTCTTATTTTGTATTCTGTCAAAGGCTCATTGCCCATACAAGAATTTTCTGCTGCTGTATTTTCACAATTTTTTAAATACACAGAATGAGGAAAAGCCGTTTAAAGTACAAGTCTTCAAAAGTCTATCTGCCAGCAAAGTGACATTCTTTCATTTTTGCTATTGAACACAAAGGAGTATTTCTCTTTTTCTTTTTCTTTTTTTGGTTGCTCTATGTGCATTTGTGTGTGTGTGTGTGTGTGTGTGAACAGCTGATTGCCATATATGTCTGCTTCCATCTTACACTGGTTAATTTCTACGGATTATTTAACTTTTTGCATACAAGAAGAGCAGTTAAGACTAGTATCAGGCCAAAGTATCCTAAGTACTGACCTTTTTCAGTTATGATCTCAGCATGTGAAACAACATTAATAAAATCTTACTGTAATGATCTCTATTGGAAGATAAACATTAAAAGGAATACTAACTTTGCAGGCAGATTGTCTATAGGATTTTCCTTGCAGATCAAATTTTTCACCAACCAGAAAACATTACTTGTGGATTTAAGGGTTTAATACCTGCTATTAGAAAAATTAAAAGGGATCTATTTCAAAGAAAAATCTACAGCATACTCTTATTCTTTCTGGTTAAAATCACGGTTAAGGAAGAGAATATACTCAGTTTAAGGTGAGTAAAGAAAGGGGGACACATATTCAAAAACACGCAATCATTTCAGTTTTTTAGATGCAAATGAGGTGTTGCTTGTAATGACTATATAATTAATCCCAGCAATTTCTTTCAAGTTTGTCATATGGATAACATCACCAGTATGAGTAAATATTTTGGAGTTCACTCTAGCTGACAAAAATAGTGCCCAGACCAGTTAAAGCTCTTCCATTTTCAACAAGTTAAATTGGATAAGATCATGACTTGTTGTTTGTTCTGCTAAGACTCTTCAATAGAGTCAGCAGAAGCAGTCAGCATTCACCAAGTTAAAAGCTTATTTGTATGTGCCTCTTTATTCTCTAGAGGGATAACTCTGCCCACACAACGTTTTTGACCCCTGGTCATGAGAATGGGTGAAAAAACGAAACCAGGAAACTGTTCCTCATGATTCACTTTCATGCAACTACTGACAAGAAATGCACCTCTGCTACAACTATCAGGGAATACTTTGGTCTCAAGGGTGAGGGTATCACAAAGTGAATGATCCTTGAACTATATGAAATGTTAGCTTGAATGTCATGTTTCAGGAAGTGAACTTGAAATTATCTGTGCTTTGACCTGTAAAATATTGGGTGACTTCTTCAGTAATGCTGATGAAAAATATTCCTGCATAATTACACTGTGGATTGTGTACTTAACTGATAAATTATTTCAGGTCAATTTGAAATTATGGAGGTATTTCTGAGAACAACTTGAGAAGTTATTTTCATCTGAAAGTCAGATATGGGAAAAAAGTAATACCCTCTTTTCTTTGTTAAATAGTAACTAAACTTCTTTAAAAGGAAGAAAAGGTACTTTCTTCTCTAAATCAACTTGGAATTAGTTAATGAACAAATCCCGAAAAGGATGACCTTAAGAACCAGCACTGATTTGTTCTGCATGTCCTTTGTGACAGAGGGAAACAGGCTAGCCATGGAAAGGAAATTCCTTCAAAGAAGAAATGAACTGGAGATTATTCATATTTTGCTTTTTTTCGTCATGTAAACAGCCATGTGGGAGTTTCTTCAGGTTATCTTCTTTATCACACTCTGTGTATGCACATTTTACCGTGCTGTTACTTATGTTTCAAGCCTGTAATTTTGAAAAAGTGCAGATTTATATATTTCATAATCATTTTTATTTTGTATTAAAAAATCACTATCTAAATTCTAATATATTCCTTTAAAATTTCATTTTTGTCATCAGCAAGTAATACAAATTTGCATAGGAAAATGGCTTACTTTACAACTTTCTTAATCTGGAAAAAGCAAAATGTCAAACAGATTCACCAAACTGTCAAGCGTTACCAACTGTCTGAAAAAGAGATAAGAGAAGAAGATTACTTCCTGTATTCTCAATGTAGGGCAATAGAAATGAATGTAGTCTTTGCTATTGATTTTAGTGGAAGAAAACCAAGGGCACGAATAAACAGACTTATTGCCTTAGTGAAAATAGTGTCAGTTTGATATTGCTTTTGTCCATCGCTGCCACTCCCACTTTTATTTCTAAATGCTACTCTTTATACTTTCAAAATTGCAATGTAGGGCTCAGGCTAAAAAAATACAATTCTTTGTTGACTAAGAAATTTGTAAATTTCTTATATTCTACTGCATAAGATAATTTTAATTGTGATGGATAGTAACTTTATAGTTACTTATTTACTCAACTCAGCATTTATGTGTGTTTACAATGGTCTGCCCCAGAAACAGCTGTGAGGCTGTTGTCTTGGGAATTGTATGAGCCAGCGCCAGGAACTGGGTAGACTGAGATCCAAATGAACTTGCTGGGCGGGCTGTGGATCTGAACCAGGTTGTTGGAGAGGCCGAGATCATACAAATGTGTATGTATATTGTCACTTATGGGCACCCATCTTGCTCAGCCAGAAAGAGCAGCTGTCTCAGCTTGTAGACTTGAGACTGTTGCTGTCTACACTTCTGTGAGTGATCTGAGTGCATCTGTGATCTATCCAGCCAGCTGTATGTACATACACGGAGCTTTGTATCTGGCTTCTGGGAACCCATCTTCAGCCTTTCTACTGGTTGTCCTTGAGTAAATGGAATGGTGTCATCCTGACTTGTTGAAACTCTTTTTCTAATATCCAGTGTGGTAACAAATTAAATACCGATTTTTTTTAACTGAAGGCCTTTGTAGGTTATAGTGTTTAAGATGATGAGTCTATACTAAGTTTTCTAAAATAAATCTTATTTTATGGAGTACTGAAAGAGAAATACAGAATCCAGAACCTTTTCTTCATTCTCCCTTTCCACATAGAATTCAATCTTGATAGCCTTTTTCTTATGGCTGTTCAAATGGCATTTGATTGCAGTTTTATTTTCTCTTTCATCCTCCTTTATTTTAGTTGGATACATGAATATGAATTTATACAGGCATATGTATAAAGACTTAGGTTTATAAATACGGGTCTGTAATATATGTTAACATCTAGATAAATGTTAGGTAGAGTGTTGCCTTCTGCTGGGAAGGCAGGCGACCTGGTTTCAAGATACAGCACGGCAACCCAGCCTCGCCCGGGTCACTCGGTCCATTGACACGCACAGACACCAGTATGGTGGATGGTCAAATGGCGTTTTTTATCTTATCTCATGGGGTTAAATACTCGAGGGTCTTTCACTACGTCAGAAGGGGGACGGTGGGTTTAGCTAGGGTTAGTAAGGAGTGGAAAACTACTGGAGTTAGGAGGGGTTGCATACCTAGGGTGATCGCTTATCACAGAGGATGAGGGGGGAAGGATCCATGCTGCTTTCCGTCACATCGCGAGATCTTCCGTTCGCCTGTCCCTATCTACCACAGCAGAGATAAGGTATTCTAGTGTAGATCCACCGAATAAGAACCTGTAATTCCACAAAGTCTAATGAAATGAATATATAAATTGAGCAGCAGAGAAGAAAATAATCCATAAGAAAAACAGTAGAAACAAAGTGTGTAATTTAGCCATTTTTTCCTTATTTATAAACTCTGGTTTCTAGCTAAATCTTGCCTTGCCTTTAATAATATACTTGAAAATCAGTTATTCAGTTGCAAGTTTTCAAACTCTTGAACAATGCTGATCACTCCTCCATCAGTATTTCTCTCTTTAATCCCTTGACCCCACATGACAACTTATTTTTGACGCACTATGATTTCTGTCTTTTTGCTGTGTGAGAAGTTTGTCTTGCTTGAACTTTCCAGGCAGGTTTTTGGATGCCTCTTTAAGTCTTTGACTCAAGTGACCTTACAGGCTCTGTGTTTTAGTGCTGCCTAAGAGAACACATTTTTTCCCTCTATGCAGTTGTTCTTCTATGTGTCATTCATTCTGCTCATGTTTGTATCATCTTCCTTTTAAATAATGCAGTAAGTCTTTATTATTTACACTCTACATTTCCTGCTAGGCTGTCTTCAGTAAGCAAACCACTTTCTTTAGCTTCTTCAATAATAACATCACAATATAAAGAGCTGAGAATGTTGGTTTCCTTAACCTCAAAATTTCTTTTTTCTTTCCAATGTTTCTTTAATTTCTTCAGTTTATTTTGTAAACTGTAATTGTGCCAATAGGTACAGTAGCACACATCATCTCACAGGTGTCAATATATTATTACAGAACAGTTCTCCCCCAACTGCCATCCTGCATGACTCTAGATTGTTATCACTGATGCTTACTGACCAACACCCCTCAGTATGATGAAAAATTCAGTAATTGAAGACAGTGGAGAAAAACTAATATGATGACAAGTTATTCTGAGGATGCCTTAAACCTTGGTGATAGAACTAGAAATCCCACAATATTTTTATTGAAGAAAGGAGTAGTGGTCATAATTTCTTATTTTCACAGCTTTTATGTATCAGTATTTTGTATTAAATATTGTGCTTATGAAAGAGATCATTTGGTTATGCAATAATAAAGAAGATTAACATAACTTTGTAAACTATTTTTTTAATTTCGCAGCTTTTTTAGTTTTAAATTATGAAGCATATTTGCAATTATTTTATTTGTGTTCCATTAAGTGGTATTTAGGGTTTTTTAATCTCTATATAGCTTGAAATTAGGCTTAATTGTAAGAGGTTTTTAAACCGTCCTCTGTACTATTTCACATAAAGTGAAAGTGTTTTAATCATAGAATCCAATAATGGTTTGGGTCAGAAGGGGCCTTTATAGATCATCTTGTCCAACCCCTCTGCCATGGACAGAGGCATCTTTAATCTTTTTATAGATCAGATTGCTCAAAACTCTGTCCAAAGTGACCTGGAACTTAACTTTTCTCTTCTTTTCTCTTCTTTTCTCTTCTTTTCTCTCCTTGCCTTGCCTTTCCCTTTCCCTTTCCCTTTCCCTTTCCCTTCCCTTTCCTTCCCTTTCCCTTTCCCTTTCCCTTTCCCA
>VZRQ01010597.1:332327-348181 GCA_013397975.1 Machaerirhynchus nigripectus | reverse complement strand
TGCAGTATAATTAACCTGTTTTACTGTTACCATGAAATTTTCATCAGTATATACATGTCAGTATTTTAGGATGAATTATTCCGGTAACATTGGAGAAGCTAGAAGTTCACGTACCTTCTGTTAATCAGCAGGGAAGACACTAGAGCTGATTAGTTACTCAAATTAGTTAATTAATAAAGATTTATTTTTAATTATTTGAATTGATTCTCAGAATGAAGGAATAATATGTCAGAAATTGAACTAGACCATTATTATTTTATTTGAACAGAAAGCAAGCCTTCTCACCAGAGGCGTCTCAAAAGAAACCCACATTAAGTTTTTCTAGCAATTGCATATTAAAAGATTACCAGCAATAATATTTTGTAGGGCTGAAATTGTCATATTCTGAGTGAATGCAACAATTAAAAAAATAGAAAAGCAAACTACCAGATCCCAGTACGAGTTCTGTAAACTTGCTTGAGTAACTTTCCAGACATGTCGTCAATGGGGAATAAAGAAAATAACTTTGAGGGCACAGACAGACCAAGATGATGCAGGATTCAACTATGAGAAATTTAAAAGAAATCTGCAGAGAGGATATAATGTGGAGAGTGGAAGGGAGCAATGCAATGTAACAGTAAATTTTCCCAGTTTAAAAAAATAACAATATTAGAAGAACTTCGTAGAAATATTTTAAATAATTACAAAGAGTCCATAATTGGAGCTTTGTTCTTCCTGATACAGATGATACCTGTGCATTAAAAAAACCCAAAAAAAGTGCATAAATTTGATAATTAGGTTGTCACTGGTCCTTTTATGTAGCCAATACCTGTCATAGCTCTTTACTAGTTTTCACATTCTTTTCTTTCCTATTAGTGATTATTGTTTGTCACCACAGTGTCTTGTAGTTTTGTCTCCTTTCTAACTTGTGTTTTCTTACCTGATCACTGTCTGAAGCTCCTCATCAATGAATTATACATTATACTAAGGAGGACAAAGAAGACTGCATAAAGGAAAGTGTTTTATTATACATTTGCTGCATAGTTGAGTTAAATTAACTAGCAAGACTGAGAGGCTTGGGAAATAATTTAAAATTAGAAAAAATAAATAAAAAGGATAGTGTTGTGAAAGTTTCTTTTAATAGTCTTCTTGGAAGGACTAAAGCAAGAAATCATTTTAATTTTTTTATCAACTAGCAAGATTTGACAAACACAGAAAGAATAAAAAAGTTGACCAATAAACAAAGACAGGAGTTTATGAAATCTAATAAGCATTTAGTTGAAATAACTAGTATATTAGTAGAAAGCTTTTTAGAGGTTTTCACACAGCTAGGCACAGAATAATACCCATTAATTTCTCCAAGGGATAAAATATGGAACCAGAAATACATGTGAAGTTATGCTTCCAATAATATTCTCAAAATTAGGATTGTGAAAGAAAATGCAGGTGGAGGGAGATGTGAAAACTATTTGCCATGTTTCAGGAAAATTCATTTCGTAAGTTCATACACTGGATGGACAATGATGTTGAAGGGTGACTCGTCTGTGGGATGAACTGAATACCACAATACAGATTTCTTTCCAGATGACAGGGTATGGTACCCTAGACTCAAACTGATGGAAAAATGAGTGGAAATGTGATAAGCCTTCATTGTGATAAAGAATGTAAATTACCAAATAGAGAAAGAAGAGAATAATTCTTGTAAGGCTTTACTAGAGGAACATGGGAAAGGTTATCAGGCTAGGAGACACCTTGGAAAAATGGACATTAAGAAGGAAATTAATAAAGAAGGAAAAAACAGTAGAGTACTGATGCTGGTTTACACCATAATATTCTCAGTCTTAGCTCTTGTGTTTGGCCAAGGACAATTCCCAGTAAGATGATAGAAATACCTGCTGGTATGGTAGCAGTGGAAAGAAACTAGATGAGAATCATTATAGAATCAGTAAACAAAGCATTACATACTGGATCCAAAAAGAATTAAGGACTACTCCTTATGTTCAAAATTTTTGTTCATACCAAGAATACTATAAATTTGGGGAAGGAGATGTTCTGGATTCCTTCAGAAAAATAGATGTTATTCTTTGTGTCTTTTTTCCCCAGCTATGGTAGTCTTACTCATAACAGTGGGGTATCAGATAGTCAGCCTTTTTGCCAATTTGCCTACAATACTGCCTTAGAAAAATAAGAAAATAATATGGCAAAAATAAAAATAAATTTACCAACTAACAAATAAATAAACAAAAAAACCCAATCGTACAACAGCCTACACTCTTGACATAGCATGGGCAGAATGACCACGAATCCACTATATTTCCTAATTCTCGTAATTGGGTTTCACTTGAGTTTGATGTTCCAAGCTGGTAAAAGGAACTATTGTGACTGAACTAGGGTTCAGTCCATACAGAAACTACGTCACAAACAAAATTTTGCGTTTCAGCAGCACTTCAAAGAAAGGTAAGTACTTCACAAATTGAAGAAAACTGTGTAAGAAAATCCAAAAGGTAATCTAGAATTTCAGTACTTTTTAATGACCCCTCATACAGTGACTTGTAAAGCTGCTCTAATTTCCTTACATTCCCTCTCCTTTATTACATTTATCGTTCACCTAACTGAGATGGTCCCCATGGCAATAATGTATAGATGACAGCTGTTAACAGAAGCTTCAGTTGTGGTGTTGAAATGAATGTCTTTAAAAGAAAAGAAAATCAGAGGGTATTGGTTCTCTCCTTCTTAGGGCTACTGATTAGTGAACAACTTTGTACCACAATAACAACTTTGCAAAGCTGCTTCAATGAATATTATCTTTGTTTACAACAATATAAATGTATAGAATATAAATACAACTTTAAATTATTGGAAGTTTACACTGTTGTCATAACTAGCTGGTTTTAGGTCAGTAATATTTTGTCACTTCAGCCCTTTCTTTCTCTGTCATCTTTTTCTGTCTTCTATTTCTTTCTGTCTCTGCCTCTCTTTCTGGCTGTCTCTCTTGCTGTGTCCTTCCTCCTTCCTCTCCTCCCCCCTCCCCCTTTCTGTTTTGCTTGCTTTTCCTTTCTCCCTTTTTTTGTGTCTCTCTTTTCCTTTCTTCCTTTTTTTGTCTCTCTTTTCCTTTCTTGTTCTCTATTTTTAAATCCAATAGTTTGATTGATCAGGTGTACTCTCTAATTTACATAAATGGAGTCTCATTACTGGGTGAAATTTACATAATACATAATCTAAAATATTTCAATAGATGTGATCCCAATAATTTTTGGGAATATATTGTAACTATATAATACTCATTACATGAAGTTATGATCACTGGATTTGGGATGGTCTAATGGTAGCCTAATTACTAGACTTGCTGCTGACAACAGTACAGTGTAAATAATGTAAGTAATGTTGAAGGATAGTGGATGTATAAATAATACCATCTAAGGGACCTAAATGAGTACAAGTCCATGGGACCTGACAAGATTCATCTACATCTGAGGGAACAGGCAGATGAAGTTGGCCTAGCCACTATCCATCCTATTTGAAAAATTGTGGCAGTCAGGTGAATTTCCTGATGACTAGAAAACGGGAAATACAGCCCTCATTTCAAAAATGTTGAACACTGAGGTATCTACAGACAAGTCAGTCTCACCTCTCACCCAGGAAAGATCACAGAGCATATTCTCCTGAAAACTATGCTGAGGCTGATGGAAAACAAAGAGGTGATTGGTGAAAACCAACACAGCTTCGTGAAGGGAAAATCATGACTAAAAAATTTGATGGCCATCTTTGATGGGGCTAGAGCATTCATCAGTGAATAGAGGCAAAGGAACTGACATAATCTACCTGGACTTGTGCAAAGTGTTCAGCGCTATCCCACGTGACATCCTTGTGTCTAAACTGAGACATATGGATTTGATGGATGAACCACTCAGTGGACAAAAAACAGCCTGGATGGCCACACACAAAAAGTTTTGGTCAGATGCTCACTGGCCATATGAAGACCAGAGAGGAGTAGTGTCCTGCAGGGGTTGGTGTTGGGGCTGATACTGTTCAACATCTTTGTTACTGACATGGAGAGTGGGATCGAATGCACACTCAGCAAGTTTGCCAATGACACCAAGCTGTGTGGTTGTATTGGTTTTGCTTGGCCTGGTTTTTGGTAGCCGCGAGGCCACAAAGTTGGCTTCTGTGAGAACCTCCTGGAACTTTCCTTCCTGTCCAGTAGAGCCAATCTCTAACGTCTCTGAAAGATGGACATGCTGCTGGCCAAAGCTGGGCCAATTGGAGAGTTTGGTGACACCTCTGTGATGACATATTTAAGAAGAAAATCAAAACAAAAGTCAAAAGCTTTTTCTTCTAGTCAGAGAAGAGGAAGACGTGAGAACATGTGAGGGAAACAACATGGCGACACCAAGGTCAGTGAAGAAGGAGGGGGAGGAGGTGCTCCAGGTGCCTGATCCAAGATTCCTCTGCAGTCCATGGTGAAGACACCATGGTGAAGCAGGTTGTCCCCCTGCAGCCCATGGAGACCCACAGGGGATAGAGAGATCCACCCGCAGCCAGTGGGGGAGGTGCCCACACCAGAGCAGGTAGATGCCTGGAGGAGGCTGTGATCCATTGGAAGACCTGGTGGAGACAGAGGGCCCTTNAGGTAGGACTGCTGCTTGTGAGACTGGAACCAAGTCAGAGAGGTTTGTGGAGAACTGTCTCCCGTGGGAGGGACCCCATGGTCTCACAGGGGAAGGACTCTGCTCCCAGAGCAGCGGAAGAGAATCGTGGTGCTAAACTGATCACAAACCCCCCATGCTCTGTCTCCCTGGGCTGTCAGTGGCGGGGGGGGAGAGGAGAAAACATGTTTTAAGGGTTTGTTTTACTTCTCATTATCCTCCTCTGATTCTGTTAGCAGTAAATTCACTTTGTAACTTTTAAGTTAAGCCTGTNCCCAGTCCTTATCTCACTCATGAAGTGTTCCTTAATTTTTTTTTTTACCTTTCTCTCCTCTGCCCAGCTGTGGCAGGGGAGGGTGAGTGAGAAACTCCTGTGGGTGCTTGGCATCAGGCCAGTGACAAGCCTCGACAGTGGTGCAGTTGACATGCTGGAGAGAAGGGATGCCATCCAGAGGGACCTGGACAGGACTGAGAGGTTGGTCTGCGTAAAACTCATGAAGTTCAGCAAAGTGAAGCAAAAGGTCCTAAACCTGGGTTGTGGCAATCCCAGGCACATATACAAGTTGAGTGGAGAAGTGACTGAGAGTAGCCCTTTGGAGAAGGACTTGGGGGTGACATTTGATAAAAAATTCAACTTGAGCAGCAACTTGCACTCATAGTCCAGAAAGCCAACCATGTTCTGGGCTCCATCAAAGGAGGTGTGACCAGCAGGTCAAGAGAGGTTATTTTCCCCCTCTACTCTTTTTTTTTGAGGTCCCACCTGTGAATACTGCATGCGGTTCAGGGGTCCCAAGCACAGGAAAGATGTCTACCTGTTGGAGCAAGTTCAGAGCAGGACCACAGGGAGGATAAAGTACCTTCCCTATGAAGACAGGCTGAGAAAGTTGGCGTTATTCATCCTCGAGAAGAGAAGGTTGCATGAAGACCTCATATTCTTCCAGTACCTGAAGGGGGACCTTCTGTCAGGAACTGTAGTTACAGGACAAGGAGGAAGAGATTCAAACTGAAAGACAGTAGGTAAAGATTAGATGTGAGGGAGAAATTTCTTCCTGTGAAGGTGCTGAAACACTGGAACAGGTTGTCCAGAGAAACTGTGGATGTCTGAACCCTGGCAGTGTTCAAGTCCAGGTTTGGGGACAAGGGGACCCTGAGATATCTGGTTTAATGGATGATGTCCCTGCCCATGGCAGGAAGATTGAAACTAGATGATCTTTAGAGTCCCTTCCAACTCAAACCATTTTATGATTCTATGATTTGAACTACTGGTCTCTGTATTGGTATGAGAGGTATGGATTCATAACCATCTGTCAGCTGGACTTTGAACTATTCATAATGACTTTTTCAGCCCATTCTTCATTCCTCTTGTGGTTCACACACTGATATCTCTCTGCTTACGTTTCATTACAGGGGTGCTAGTAGAGACCAAGCTAGAAGATGTAGTAAAGGCAAGTAATATTCACTAATGTTTTCCTGTCCACAAACACAGTTATTTCATCAGAAAGGAAATCATCTTGATCATACCTGAATTTTATTATTTATTTTATTAGAAGTAAACCAATAAAAACTTCAAAAGTTTTACGTTATTAACTTCTTCTTTTAATACCTATTCCATGAATTATTTTGTTGAAAATATTAATCTGCAGAAGGACATTCAATGTCTTTATAGTGTTCTACACAAATCTTCACAAATATTGATATTAGGTTATTGTGTCTAAAACACAACTAAAACATTTGGAAGACTAATTTATACTAAAGAATAAGGGCACAGGCTGAGATATTTTCAGAATTTCCATTTACCTTCCAGCAATTAAATTTTGGGCTGGACATGATTCCCATGCATACTAATGGTGGTAACTGTCTTTGTAAACAATCTGTCCCCAATGAAAAGAAACTGCATATTACAAAGCACATATTACTAAGAGAGGTAGTTATAACTCTACATGCTACTGCTTGTGATATGCTAAATGTAGCACTCTACATCATAATGGGTTTTATTGTATAGGAACAGATAATTTACAGTAAAATTTTCTACAAGTTTCTGCTCCAAATAATCTTCTAAAATACAAAATAAAAAGTTAATTTATATTTCATAAAATTTACAGGAAGAATAATAAAAACACAGTATCACATTTCTAATTAATAATCTTTCCGCTGTGTAGTATATTGAAAGGAATTTTTTTGTGTCAGCACATAAAACCTACACAAAAAGTAATTAAATCAGTATTTGCAAAGAAAGTTTCTCAACAATTTAACAGTATTTTTGTAATATAAACTGTATTTTATGAAGCATATTTTAAAGGTTTTGGTACATAAAGTGTTGTATTAGAAATAACTGTCTTAAAGAAATTTATGGCCTTAACCTCTAGCAATGTCCGCCTGGACTTCCAAAGCAAGATGCCAATGCATTTCAAGTAGTGGGTTAAACAAAGTTTAGAAAAATATTGCTTGACTGAGTTACCCAGGAGACTACGACCACTCTCTCAAAAGAGAATGAGCCTAGGGTTGTGACTGAAAAATATTTAAAATTAACTGCTTGAACCAAGGAAGTTAACTATATATGAAAGCATTTTCTCAAATAACATATCTACCAGAGGTGAAAAAAATACTCATGTTGATATTTTGAAATATTTATTAATGTTGCTTTAGGTTACATTTCCACTAGAGAAATTCAAAAGATTTCTTATCATCCATTAAAAATTCATAATATTTTAATAGTACCAAGATCTTGGAAAACACGTATACCTTGTGTCAAAAAAAGTAATGCATAAACACAGTTTTCTCTAGCAGCCTAGCATCAGTTACCTAAGAATATCCAACTGTTCCAAATTTTGCATAAAGTAACAGGACATGTAGGACAACTACAAAATGAGAAATAAGTGGAGTGATTTTTAAATATGCAATTGTTCTAACAATTGCAACCCTAAGAAGTTTCCATCCACCAGTCTCTATGATATTTTGCATATTTATGAATGAAGTCCTGCACTATAACCAAGCTTGCCCCTGTTTAGAAATAAAAATATGTAAAAAGGGAAAATCAAAATGCCAAGATTTTGACTGAATTAATAACATAATAAGATGCCTAAAAGTAACATTTGTAAAGCTAATTCTACACAATTTGCTTAATGTTTGCATGTGTGACAGAACTGAAATTTGAAGTGTGTCTTTTTGTTCCTTAACCTCTATATTTCCAGTTCAGAGTATCTTTTTTTTTTAATTGATTTTTAACTTTTATTGATTTTTTTAACTGCAGTGTACAAGAGCATTCAAGTCAGTTATATTCCCAGGCACTCCAGTTTATACTCATTAAGGAGGATGATAGTGTCAAAAAATATTCTGACTGTGTTTCGTAACTGGCAGGAAAAGAAAAATCATATTCCATGCATTGAACTGTTTTTTTAGAAGAGGCATGTTGACTCTGAAAAGTAACAGAAACAGAATTACTCATAGGCATTGTAAAATAATTCTCATATGTATGATAAAAAGTGTATGTTTCACATACGTTAATTGATATATTTTGCACATGACAATTCACAAATTTGTTTTCATATATGATGAAAGATGATCTGAAAAGTTGTTTCAATGTTCACTTCTGCTTCATTTACATAAAGATTTCAAGTCTTGTTACAATATCAGTCAGATAATGCAAAATTTTGAATTACTAATGAAGAGAAATATTAAATAAAAACATACAAACACAAATAGCTCGATTTTGCATTTCCCTTCTTGACAAATAGTCCATTTTGTTAGAAATTTGGTAAAGTAAGGAGAAACTGGGAGCTGGTCCCTCTCCTTAGCTTACAGTCTCTCCCTGACCTGATTTCTGATCATGTAACCTAAAGGTAATAGAAAGGGAGTTTGTTTCTTTTTCTTAGAAATAAGGACTGCACATGGAAAAGATCCTTGGAGGTTATTTATTTTTGAATTTTAATTAAGATATACAGACTATATAGAGATTTGATCAATTTTCATCAAGTGTGACAATGGCTTGCATTGTTCCACTCTTGCCCTTGCCTTCAACAGTTATTACAAAGTAAGAAAAAAATATAAAATGCTATCTCGTGCCAGCCACAGAATCAGAATCCCAGAATGGTTTCGATTGGAGGAGACCTTAGAGATCATCTAGTTCCAAACTGTGTGCTGTGGACAGGGACACCTTCCACTAGACTAAGTTGCTCGAAGCCCCATCCAACTTGGCCTAGAATACTTCCAGTGACTGGGCTTCCACAACTTCCTGGGGCACGGTTTCAGCACTTCACCACCCTCACAGTGAAGAATTTCTTCCTTATGTCCATCCTAAGCCTCCCACTCTTCAGTTTGAAGCCATTCCCCTTTGTCTATCATTCCATGCCCTGTACGTGCTATATAATAGGGTATTAAGAAGCTATGCAATCTTGAGCTTTTTCCCAATAATCATCCCTTTGGCCCACCTCAGCTCTTTAGGTTGGAGTCAAATGACGAGGCTTCATTCCAGGTATTTTAGGTATATCTGTTTTTCTGTTTTAATCATCTCTGTTTTTCTCAGCTGACAGGAAATGTATGTCTATTGGTGAAAAATTTAAAATGAGTTATAGCACAAGTAAGCCACAGAAAGATAATCAAAGTGGAAAATGGAGTTAGACCAGAGAAGAGCTGGGTGAGAATATGTGTTAGGAACAATACTGCAGACACCAAGGTCAGTGGAGAAGGAGACGTAGGAGGGGCTCCAGGCACCATAGCTGAGATTCCCCTGCAGTCTGTGGTGCAGTCCATGGTGAAGCCGCTGTGCCCCTGCAGCCCATGGAGATCCACAGGGATTCAGAGATCCACCCACAGCCCATGGAGAGTCCCAGGTGGGTGCCTGTAGGAAGCTGTGACCCTGTGGAAGATCCATGGAGAGAGGGACTCTGCTCCCATTCTGTAGCAGCCTGTCCCTGAAGGACTGTACCCTGTGGAAGAGTGACCCACGCAGCAGCAGTTTTGGGAGGACTGTTGCCCATGGGATGGACTCACAATGCAGCAGGACACAGAGAGTTGTTGGGTGTGAGATTGATTCACATTGGAGAAGTTCATGGAGAACTGCCTCCCACTGGAGGGACCCCACAGTGCAGCAGGGGAACGACTCCTTCCCCTGATCAGCGGGACAAACCATGGGTGGTGAATTGACCATAACCCTCATTCCCTGTCTCCTTGCACCACTGGGGTTGGAGGTAGAGCTGGGAATGAGGGAGGGGTGGGGGGTAGGTGTTTTTTAAGTTTTTTTTTTTTAATTTTTCATTATCCTGCTCTGATTTTGTTAGCAATAAATTCAGTTAATATCTCTAATTTGAGCCTGTTTTGCCCATGATGGTATTTGGTGACTGATGTCTCCTGGTCCTTTTCTCAACCCATGTACCCTCTGTTAATTTTTCTCTCCCCTGTCCAGCTGTGGAGGGGAATGAGAGAGTGGCTTTTGTGGGTGTCTGGCATCCAGCCAGCATCAACCCACAACACAGGACTTGCGCTTTTTGTGGTCCTGAAGAGAACAGTGGTGTCACTATGCAATCCCTCCATTTCACATGATTTTGTAGACATCAAATTAATATCAAGGCGGGAAAAAAGGAGGGTTTTTTTACACATCAGATTTATAAAGATCTTTACTGTAGAATCCTGTCAGGCTGAGAAATCATGGGGTAAGATACCATTCTCTAGTCTTCTAACCCTGTGAAAACATAATTTTGATACATAATAACAAAATATTTATTATTTATCAAATTTATTCCCCTCTGTATACAATGAAAAAGCCTGAGACTAAGGAGAAAAACGATAAAAAGAATAATTAGTTGGTCAAATTTGACTAAACCTCTCTTGGGTCTGTTTGCTACTTTAGTGTGGAGTTAGAAATGTTAAAAGGACAAAAATCCCCCAACAAATCCTCAGCAAATACAAAGTGAAGGGAATCATGAAACTTCCTTGTTTTAGATCTTGCTAAGGAACATGTGTTCTAAATACAATAATATAACTGGGAAGGAAATGTTAAACTGTCCTTGAAACTATACCGATAAGTTCTAAAAAAGTCCAATAAATTGAAACTTTAGATTTTCTTTCTTAGTGTGAAACCAAATTTGATGTTGAGTTCACAAAACATGTCTTTGCTACAGGATCAGATTACTTACTATTTCTAGAATGTTAAACTTACTCTGAATATATTTTTGTTTAAAGCTTTATAAAATAGCTAAAAAATTTCTTTCTTTTACCTCATTTCTTCACAACGGTAACTTCAGTGTGTTACTTCTAACAAAATTGTGAAGAATCTGCAAACTGATAATTGTTGGATTTCAGAGTTAACAAGTTTCTGTTCAGGAAGAAGGCTTTTTTTAGGCATTAGATACTGGCTTTCTGTTCATGTAAAATGAGAAAAACAATTTTCAGAATAGAAGGGTTTATTTTTCCATTTCTCTCGCATGAGAGACTTCATAAATACTGATGTCCATATAGCCAGCTGTCATTTTGACATCCCTGGCATTTTATTCTTGGTCAAGGGCAGCATACAACCAGTCATCTCTCACACTCCATTGCTCTCTTTGAGAAATACAGCAAAGAGAAATGACTAGAAAAACTCAGATTTCTGATCTCTGTTTCATTACTCTCTGAGGTTTATATATTTAAAGTGGAAAAATAAGTACAGAAAATTAAGTCTTGACATTCATTATAAGCCTTTTAAATTGCTCTAATCTGAAAAAGGTCATAAACTAGAATCAGCCTTAATCTTTTTTGTATCAAAGTTTGACATGACCATTGCATCTTAAATTCCACCCATTCCCAACTGCACACCATTGATCCATTAATCAAATTTATTGTTGTCTATGCTCACCAGTGAGTTCTGTCAAAAGCTGTTGGGGGGAGAAAATACCACTGCCACTTAAAGCATTGTTCAGGAATTTCAAAACATTTCTTTCAGCTGCAAAAAGTCATAACATGCTTTTTCTTCCTTTGGATGTTTTTCTCTGGAAATCCTTTGGTCTGTCATTTGTAGTTAGAAGCAAAAAGACATGTTTACATTTCAGTTGTTACTGATACACCTTTCCTTCCAGATTAACAAAATTCCTTGTCTTTTTAAGGTTCTGAGTTTGGGAAATATGCATAAGTCATCACATATCATCAACTCTCATATCATAGCCCAATTAAATTTACAGATAAGCTGTGAGAGAGACTGAAGTGTTAAAGACTCAAACAGTCAGACAAGGTGCTCTGCTGAGGCCAGGTTTGCACCCCCAAAAAAGGGGAAGAGGAGAATTTTTTTCAGGGGGGAGAGGGGATGTGCACAAAACCTCTGATCTACACAAGAACAGCCGAGGTGCAGAAGGGGTACACACCCACTACCTGAGGATGACCACAATAAACTAGCCTTTATTTCCCAAGAAGATGCATTTGAGCCAGATGAAAGGCTGGTAAGAAGAGAATCTTGTGAGATGGGATAATGCTTTTTATCCTTACAAAACTCCTCACTTACACAACTGGCCCAGCTGTAAAATTCCACCTCCTGTCCCACCCCCAGCCCTGATAGAGGTATCAAGACACTCACACTAGGCCTGAAGGTGTTTATCCCTCTGATAAGGCATAACTGGCTCAACTACATAACATTAGAAACAGATGTCACCTATTAAAAGGGGTCATAAATCATCAAAGAACCCCAGACAGTCCCCAGACTCAGTTCTGGGCCCCTCCACCAGATCACTGATCCACAGTGTTGAAACCATGAAAACTTCCCCACCAGGGGAGGTACCTGGGCAATCCCAGCTGAACCTGAACATATATCAACCCCTAGAACTTTGTGTTTCACGGGCTTCTCCCAACCCTAGCAGATCAAGACTGCAATGATGACTTTGACCAAGGAACATCGAAATTGCAACAATCAAGTCTTTTCACTGGATCCACAGGAAGTGATGTCTTTCCTCTTCACTATCTACTCCTATGCTTCCTTTCTCCCTCTTTCTTTTCCCTGTATATTTTCTTAAATGATATTTTTATTGGCTTTATATTGTTATATTTCTACAGATATCTCAGAAAGGTTCATTCTCCATAACTGATGAAATTTTTTGACTTTTCACAAGCCTTTTTGTGCTTGGAAGCAGCTACAGTTCTCCCACAATAATGCAAGAAATTATTTTTGAATTTATTGCAGCAATGTGTGTCTAGGAAACTAATAAGGGAATTAAATATCATGTAATGATCTATGAATAAATAAATAAATAAATAAATATGATTTTTTCAGTCATTAGGTTTAGATGTTTTCTGTCACCTTTTATTAAGTCGGTCATTTTAATTTTTTTCTCAAAATTTTTTAAGAATTACAGTTGACAAGGAGGACACTGAATATTTCAGTCTCTGAAACACAAAATATAGTAAGTTTTATTAGTTGTTGAACCTACAACTAGTTATTTTTAAAATTACACTGCCCTGTGACTTCACCATAGTACATGGGAAATTTAAATAAAAGGTGCGTCCATTTCCAGTCCTTAAGCAGTTTATATAGAAAGTCATAAGTCATGACAATTCTAAATAAAGCTGTATGTATAACCTTGATTAACAGTGTGATATAAGTTCACTGACACTTTCTGCATAAGACTTGCACAATCCTTCAAGTTCTCTCTTGTAGATCCCGATCCTTAGAACTGTGATGTCTGATGTGACTCCTCCTGGGGTGCGTAAGGAGCACAACCTCTCTGTGCCAGCACACGATCATCTTGCTGTCTCAGCGAAGACAAATTATAGTTACAAAGGTATCACTGAAAGACAAGAAGCACCTTGAGCCATATCACTTTCCAAATCAGGGAAGTAGAGTGGAAAATCATCACAAACACAATATTCTTTGGAAAATAAAACCTGATCTACTGGCACGTGTCTCTGCCCATGACATCATGGTTGAAACTAGATGATCTCTGAGGTTCCTTCCAACACAAACCGCACTTAATTTCTGTGAAATATGGTGATGGAAGACAGTGCTAGTTAAAAAAATCCAAGAGTTCAGCTCTCTGCTGTAAACCACATTAGTTTTATTGCACTGCATATTTTATTTTTAATAAAAGACTATTTTCAAAAAGCATCCTCTTTTTTTTTTAGGAGAACATACATGTAAGTTGGTCTTTTGCATTATTTTATATGTTTCATAAACATTTGCTTGTCTTTGGTTTAGAGCAATTGTAGAGACTTCCATTGTTGGAAAATTTTGCACATAGTTGTAGTGTACATGTTTGCATGCAGAAGCATTTTGAAGGAAAGGAAGAAAAATACTTTTCAAGCTGTTTAAATAGCTTTGCCAAGAATTAGTGGATTTTCCTGCACTACATATTCTCTACGGAAAGAAACCAAAAGCATCATGAAGCATCTAGGTATAAAATATAAAAGGATTTAATAACATGCTTCACTTGCTCAGAGCAAATTGGGAAGCTTGTACATCTTTGGAAACCAGTCTTTCCAGCATGGTGGAGTAAATAACTGATGCAAAATATGTTACTTAGTATATTTTACAGTGCTATAATACTTTCTAATTTTGCTGCAGTGACTATTATTAGTTACCCAAAAAAAATTAAAACTTTGAACGCTCTTTTGTGTCAAATATCAAAACTTGGAGATCTAAAAGTGATTATACTTCTCAACAAAAATACTTCGACTCTTAAAATAAGTTGATAATATTAAAAAAAAAGTGGGTGGTATTTTTTTTCCTTCTGCTATACCAAGGTGGAATATATAGAACCATAGAATCATAGAATGGTTAGGAGTGGAAGGGACTTCTGGAAATCACCTAGTCCAACTCTCCTGCTAAAGCAGGTTCACTTTAAGTACATTGCAGAGAANTCCAGGCTAAACAAGTTCAGCTCCCTCAGACTTTTCTCTAGAGAGAGATGCTACAATCATAATCAGAGTCCTTCACAGACCCCCTCTGGTAGTTCCTTGTCTTTCTTGAACTGAGGAGCCCAGAACTGGACACAGCACTCCAGATACCGCCTCACCCACAGAGTAGAGGGGCTGGAACACCTCTCTCTGTCTGATGCAATGCTTTTCCTAATACATCCTTAATGCATCCTTGGCCTTCTTGGCCACCAGGGCACATAGGGACAGCTTGTTGTCCACCAGGACCCCAGGTGCACAGACAAGTCTGGAGAGCTGCTTCCCAGCAGATCAGCCCCCAGCCTGTGCTGGTGCCTGGGGTTATTCCTCCCCAGGTACTGACCTTGCATCATAACTTCACTGGGTTCTTCTCTGCCCAACTCTCCAGCCTGTTCAGATCTCACTGAATGACAGAACTGCTTTGTGGTGTACCAGACATTTTGTCAAATTTAGTACCAACAGCTGAGGGTACACTCTGTCCCTGCATCCACGGCATTGATGAACAAGCTGAACAAGACTGGATCCAGTACTGACCCCTGGTGGAACATCACTAGTGACAGGCCTCCGATTATGTACCACTTAGCACAACCTTCCAGGATCTGCCGTTCAGACTGTTCTCAAACCCCTTCACTATCATTCAGCTCATCTGCCCTTCCTGAGCTTTCATTTGAGGATTTTAGAGGAGACGGTGTCAAAAGCCAAGATGAAGTCAAGGTAGATAACATCCATGTCTCTCCCCTCATCTATGCAGCCAGTTGTTATCACAGAAGGCCTCTGGCAACTCTGTTCCATTGACAATTCTTGTCTTTTTAGGCATGTGCTGACTCTGAAGGTGTCATTTCTGAGAGATGTTTTGTTTGTTCTTATTATGGAGACACCTGTCACCTAGGAACTCAACTGGCAGCAAGAATATTATTATTAGGGAAGTGCCATAACCAAAGTGCCTGCTGTTTCTTTTCTTAGCAGGCAAATGTGCCTTTCCTAGGTGTGACAGTTTTTCTATTTACTGGGAAACAATTTTACTGGGAACCATTTTAGTTGCATAAAACAGAGGTCCAGCCACAATGCCTGACTGAGAGCAAATTTTAAATGAAAAAAAACAGCTGTTTATTTATGAACAGAAAGTTTTACCAAAGGTTTGAATTCTGCACTTCAATAACAGTGAATTCAAAAGAATACTTCTAAATGTTTAACTATACTTACTTTAAGCTATCAATACTTTTTCTGCACTTCAGCAGGAAGTATTAGTCTCAACGACTATGTCTTTCTACAAGTGGGCACTGGCTGCAAGATGATGGGTTTGGGTTCTGCATGTGGTTCCAGACTCTGTCTCTGATTCTTCTTGGTAGATTATCTGTAGCCTATGAAAAAGTAAAAAAAAAA
>VZRQ01010597.1:277183-332214 GCA_013397975.1 Machaerirhynchus nigripectus | reverse complement strand
CAGGTACAGGACTTTGCACTTGGCCTTCTTGAATTTTTATGAGGTTCATATAAGCATACCTCTCAAGCCTGTCAAGGTCCCTCTGGATGGCATCCCCTCCCTCCAGCATGACCGCACCACTCAGGTTGTTGTCATCAGCAAACTTGCTGCAGGTGCACTCAATCCCTGTGTCCGTGTCACTGACAAAGATGTTGAATAGTGCCAGTCCCAATGCTGACCCTTTGGGACAGCACTTGTCACTTGGACATTGAGCCATTGACAGAAGACCTTTGAGTGTGACCATCCAGCCAATTTTTTATCCACTGAGTGGTCCATCCATCAAATCCATGTAATTATTTTTCAAATTTCTCAAGAAGATGTGAAAAACAGTTTGTGTAATGTATGTAATTACTTATTAGATATTAAAATATTGCCTAATTGTAACAATAAACCACTTTGAATATCAGTTCTAACTTGTGTGTAAAAGTCCTTGAGAGACTGGTTTGGTCCATGGAAGCTCTTAAGACAAAAAATACACTGCTTAGGGGGAATAAATGTTTTGAATACCCACAGCTGAAAATATGTCTTCATAGACATTATGAAGCATACTTTTAATACAGATTTTAAACATTTACTTACAGAAAATAACGTGCTACATCTTTTTAATACTACTTTATCAAAAATCTGATGATAAAGTACTGTAAAACCTGCTGTTCAAACTTTGACAAAAATAATGCTAGTAATTCCTATACTTCATCTAATATTCAGTTTATTAAGAAAAAAAGATTAAAGGATCTTAGGGAAAATATATTATCAAGTATTGTTGTGAAAAAAATATTTTGGGACTAAACAGCAGAATGGCATAAAACAAATTTGTGGACAATAGGGGAAACTCGTCACATCGCAGATTGTTCAACAACAGTGCAACAGATTGTCTGATACTTACTAATGTACTGTTGATTTTTTTCCCAAAAAATGGATATGTGAATTAAGCCGGTGCTTTTTCTGATTTGATTGCAGCCAAAATCAAATCCAGCCATGGGAATGGCTAAAATGATTCCTAAAAAGGCAGCGAAGTCAAGGGTGTCCATAATATGTCACAGTTTTTGACTCTTAGGAAGACGAGAATCAGGAATTTTGAAAATACATGAGCAATTACATTCAGAAAAGTAATAAAGATGAAAGTATTAAGTGAGACCTCTAAGAGAGAAATAGAAAGACAAAAATAATTAAAAGAAGCTGAACTTTCCTGAAGAAACAGGTATAAAGTCATCTGCAATTTTTCCAGTGGTCTGGATTTACAAAGGAATAATTGGAATTTGTCTGTTGTTTCTTAATGGAACTTAATGTTCTCTTCTGTTTTAAAGCCTGCCGCACCTTTCCTTTTCTTGGACAAAATGATAACTAGAAAGTTTCTATTGCCACAATCATTAGAGGGGTTTACAGATAAGCTAGACAAGTGTCTGCTTAATTACATATATGAACACCTATGCACACTGGATAAATTGCATGCATGTATTTCCCTCACAGGCTAATTTAAATATTTCTCATTATAGTTTTACAATTGAAGCTGACTTGTAGTAGGCCAAATTGGCTAGTTATCCTTTGATTTTGGGGGGGCGGGATTTGTTAGTTTTGGTTTGTTTGTTTGTTGGGGATTTTTGGTTTTGGTTTTGGTTTGGTTTTGCCTTTATTTTGTTTACAAAAATTATTAAGGTTTAGACGGATTATTTAGAGGTATAAATTAACTTGTCATTTTGCTGTCTTGTAACATATAAGCTACTGGACTCAGAGATAATTTTCTTTGTATAGCTGATTTCAGATATAGATCCATAGTAGATTTTCTCCAGGTGGCAAAATATCTCCGCCAATGGACTGCAGTGCAAGGTTGGACTGAGCCAATGGTCTCCTATCAGCAGGCAGACATTGGGAGGAGCCAGGGGATATAAAAGTAACTGCATTACAAGTTCTGAGGTCTTTTGGTCTTGCTGCTTGCCCTGGTAGAGGTTTTTGTCATTTTTGCTCTGGCTCCAGCCTGCCTTTTAGATATTCTGCCCTTGCTGGCCCTTGCTCACCCTTCCTCGCCTTCCTTGTTTGTCCTCCCTCTCACTGGGTGCTTGGCTGGACACTGGCTGACCTCTGAGCCTCGTGTGTAACCTGTGTCCTGCCCCACCCCTTCTCCTGTGCCAGCTGCCACCTGTCCTGCCTCCCTGTGTACGTGTCTCATGCTCTGCCTGCTTCATCCTTGTGTTCCTGCCTGCCTCTAACCTTGCTTCACTGATCCAGCCCGCTGTGGAAATCCCTGCCGCAGCCCTGTCCAGGGTTCTGCACCTCCTGCCTGATCCCCACTCACCGCGTGTCCGGCCGCCCATCGCCGCCGGAGCTGTGCCTGTGGGGCCGTGCCTCTCCAGCTGCTGCGCACACCCCTGCCACTTGGACATCGATGGCACTCCCTGAGCTTCTGCTGGTAATGCCCGCTTTTCTTCTCTGTCTCCCCCTCTCTCTCTGTCTCCCCTACCCTTTTCATTTTCCTTCCTCCTTTGCTGTCTTTTCTACTCTTCTGTAGTACAGCAACACCTTTTTACCAATCAACGATTCTCAGATATAATATTTGTCTTGTTTGACTTAACTTCATCCTAGACCATCCATTTTAAAAGAACTCCCCACAGTTCCCCATAGTGGGACTTGGCAGCTGACTGAGGGCTTGATCCATTACCCAGAAAAGTCAAAGGAAATTTTAAATAATGCTAATTTCCCAGGCTAAGGTGAAAACCCATAAGGCTCTTGGAAACCTTCATATGACAAAAGAAAGTCAGTCTGTGAATAATGTGAAAGGAAACAGGCATTCAAACACTGCCATGGAGCAGAATGAAGAACCCTTAAAATATGTTTGGAAAACTAACCTTCTGACTGATCATCAGTATATTTGGAGCTCCTCTTTCCTATTATTACTGCATTTATATATCTTACTTAGTCTAAGTGTGAATATGTTTCTGACTTCAATTTTTGTGGGTTTTTTAGCTTCTTTTTAGCCTCTAGAACCTAATCAGTACTCAACCAAATCTTATTCTGGCTGTTGGTAGTGTCCAACTATAATTGTAAAGGCACTTGCTCCTCAAAGATAACTGTTCTGAGCAGGAACTAAGCATAATTACACATTCCAAGTGTTGAAATAAAAATACATATAGCAATATAGTTACAGGTATTCTTAGACTTCAATTCTGATAAGGAAAGAGAGAAAGAAAAGTTTCTATAGTGGAGTGAAAAAGTTACTTTCTGAGACTTCCCTTGAAGGCACTCCAAAGAGCTCCATAAGCATACATCACGAGTCTTCCCTGGTGTCATAACCAAATCTTCTAGGATAATTACTGTGTAAGAAATCAGTGTCCAGAACAACTGTGCTGGTTTTGGAAGAGTAAAGGGCAACACACTGAGTAAGAAGTAGAATAAGACTATCAAAATTGTAATGACATTTCTTCATTTCCTTCTTTCCCCTACCCAGAGCCGGCACAAGGAGAAAACAAAGAGCTTGCAAAAGGACTGTAATATAATTTGACTACATATTCTGCAATAATCTGACGGTTATTTATTTTTATAAGGGTATATTTAGAAGTAATTTGTGTTCTAGAGTTAAGGAATTATGTCAACAATTTATTATGAGGATAGATGGAGATAGTTGAATACAGAGAACCATTAGTGTAACATAAGAAATTCTAAAAATATGNTTCTCTTT
Source organism: Machaerirhynchus nigripectus (assembly GCA_013397975.1). Classification (NCBI taxonomy): domain Eukaryota; kingdom Metazoa; phylum Chordata; class Aves; order Passeriformes; family Dicruridae; genus Machaerirhynchus; species Machaerirhynchus nigripectus. The sequence goes on along the minus strand of VZRQ01010597.1, from coordinate 328,502 downwards.
TTCTGAAAAATGTGTCATGGACCTTCACTTCGAAAATTTCATGTTAGGGTTTCAATACTTTTAATATTTTATCCATAAGAATAATTAAGTTGAAGGTAGTTAAATTTATGATGTCATACTACACATATAAATGTTGATTATTCAGCAAAAGAAAATAAGCAAACCCAATTAGTTTTATGACTTAGAATGTAAGCTGATAAAGGAGAGATTTACAGTCAAATGCTTGCTCTAAAGAACACTAAGGTATTTTATCTTAAGTATGCTAGCACAGAAATGAGTATTAATTCTCCCAAATCAAAGATAGAACTGTTGGAAAAGTCATGCCCATACATGTTCCTTTTCAGCTTCCAATTAGCATTTAATTATTTGATGCAAATTTAAGCTCTCACAGATAGAAGAAGAGATATCTTTTTATCCAGCATTCCCTTTAGATTATGATACTAGGTGTGTAATCAGAGCAGACAAACAGAAGTCAAGTGAGGGGAAAATCAAATCTCAGATTAATTAATCATACGTTTACCCTAAATTTGAACTATTAAATCACAAAGATTGCAATTCTTAAGGTTTCGACTCTTCATAGAGGAAAATATTGGCAGAGATTTCTAAACTCCATGAGAAAACTAAAGCCAGGGACCTGACTTGAAAAAATTAATACCTCAATACCCAGAACAAATACTTTATTAGGGATGACCTGCAGAACACAACCTCTTTCTGTTGCTCACTAGCAGGTAACTTAATAACTACCAGCACGCTGGTTTACAGGAATTTCTATTTTAAAGTAACAAATTTTGTATACATAATGTAAGACGAAAAGGCTGACTTAAAAGGCCTGAAATTGATCTTAAAAATTGTCTAGAATTTTGCTGAGTTCCTTGACTTTGCTCTTGGGTTGTTTTTCCCATGCTTGTATTTGTCTAAGTCTGGAATGTAATTCCTGCAAACACTCTTAATATTAATGTTTTAATCAATTGAAGCAAAAATACAAATATACTTAAAACCTACAGGTTTGTTGCTATACAATGCTGTATTTCCAAATGATGCACAGAAAGGGGTTTAAAGCTATCAGTACGAACACGAACAAATGTAGCTCAAGAACAATTTCATTCCAATGATGACTGTGAATAGGCGGAAATGAAACTAATTACTAATTTAAAAACAATAGTAATGGGACTCTAAGTAAAGTAACTCTAAAACTGTTTTGTGGAATTTTCCATTCCTTTTCCCAAGTAAAATTTTCTGAATTTTTTTCTGGCAATTTTCTCTTACCTTTTGGGGTTTTATTTTAAATTTTTTTCCTTTTGGGAAATGTTGTAGAATTGAATCTGAATAATATCTTTTCATCTCTGTAGAGTTTATATTCACATGGATCTGTTAAAATTCTTTTCCTCAAAAAGATTAAGTTTGTCTATTTCATTATTCAATGGCCTGACCTGAAAAATTCTACCAAAAATTGGCTTAAAACTGTAGGCTATAAGAAATCTTCATAAAACTGCACTTCTCTTTGGTTAAAAAACCAAAAATTGCTAAAATTCTGTTTCTTGTCTCAAAAGAATTGCATTTTTTCTTTCCAGTTTAGGCGTGTTTAAGAAAGTACCGTTTTCAGAGTTATCTTGGAACCTTTGCTTTTTTCCCACACCTCTGGGAATGGAGAATGCAGCATATGAGAGAAAGAGGTCTTCCTAATAACAACTAGCTGAAGAACTGAGTGATATCTGAAAGAAATCAATCCCTGAAAGATATTGATTTAATTTCAATGAACACACACTGAATAAAGTACTTTTTGAAACACAGAGGCTCAAAGAAAATCAGGAAAAAAAATGGGGAAGAATTTTTGCAGTTTTTCTTCTTCTCACAAAAATATCCCCAACAAAAACAGACCTATATTTTTTTACTTATCTCCCTGTCCTGGTTTCAACCAGAACAGAATTTTTTTGCAGTAGTTGTGAGGAGCCAGAGTCTGGACCTACCTGGGCATGTCTAGGTTTTTATTCTATACCAACTCATGTCATTGCTTGGGGGTGAAAGCAAGGGACTCTGTTCTGTGAAGAAGGGCATGGCTTTGGGTGGAAAAAAAGCATGGCAGGATAGGGAATCCATCGGCCACTGTTGATTGTGGTCCATGGTGAGTATTTTTTCGTGTGAATCACCTTCTTTTCACATGCTTTTACTACTAATATAATTGCTGTTACTTTTAATTTACTTATCTCATTGCTGTTTCGAGTAAATTGTTGTTATCTCAACCAGTGATCTTTGTGTTTTGTATCCCACAGGAACAGCGGAAAGAAGCAGCTTGTGGTTTTATTTTTAGTGGAATATTAAATTGGGGAATATCATTCCTAAAGGGCTTTGACAGTTCTTAGGAAGACTCAGATAAACAGTTAATTGTGTATAGCTGGAATCAGAAGGATGTGTCAGGAATTTTCTTTATTCTCTGTGTTTCTGAAAAGTGCATGATTTCTTTATGATACTCTGTGGAGAACACTGCAGAGCTTCATGTGAATGCTGTATATCTGCCTCCTTCCCACACTAGAGAATGATCTTTTTTCTAAGAATATCTGAAAACAAGGGCTTGCAATGTTATAATTTGTTTGGTGGTGCATTTCACAGAGCACCTTTTATCCTTTGCTCTGTTATAGGATATTCTTTTATCCTCTTCTCTGTTATAGGATATCCTTCCAATCCTCGGTATCCATACAGATAATTGTTAATTGATTCTGATCTAATTTTCCTTTGTATGTACTTTGTTAAGTCATGCTTTCACAATTTTTTATTAAAACCTACTTTTGCTAATACCTTTGTCTGTAATCCCTTAAGCGGCCTAACCACTCCCTCGCAACACTATGCAGACTCAAAATTGTTCCACAGTTATAAAATTATTCCAGCCTCATTAAAGAAAAAGACACAAAAATACCATGAACTGGTAATGGTAATGACGTAAAAGTACTAAATATATTTCTACTTAAAAAATGCAATTACATCACAATTACATTGCAATCAAGTTTCACAGCATTTTGAATGCTCCACAAAAGACGCCTCCAGTGTCTAAGTGTTGGTAATGAGAAGCTGTTTTTTGCCTGAGTTACTTTAACTTTCATCATAGAACTATGCCAATTTTTCCAGCACACAAAGGATATTGACCTGTTGATATGAGTCCAGGGGAGGACCACCAAGTTGGTTAGAGGGATAGAGCACCTGTCCTAAGAGGAAACGCTAAGATAATCAAGATGGTTCAGCCTGGAGAAGAGAAGGTTTTGGGGTGACCTAATTGTGGCCTTCCAGTACCTGAAAGGAGCCTACAAGAAAAATGGAGAGAGACTTTTGACAGGAATATGTAGCGACAGGACAAAACGTAATAGCTATAAACTGAGAGAAAGAAGGAAAAAAATTCTGTACCATAATTGGTGGTGAGGCACAGGAACAGGTTGGTCAGAGAAGTTGTGAATGCCCCATCCCTGGAAGTGTTCAAGGCCAGGTTGGATGGGCTCTGAACAACCTGGTTCAGTGAAAGGTGTCACTGCCCACAGTAGGGTGTTGGAACTACGTGATCTTTAAGACCTCTGCCAACCCAAAACCATTCTATGATTTTGTGAAATAAGGTTTATAAAACAGGTCTTTTATTTTGGTAGTATTCCTGGAACTAAACTAGTTTGGTCAGTTTACCCTCTTCACCAAAGTTTTGAGGAGTTTAAAAAGAAGATTTAATGGAAAATGAAGGACAAGTAATTTAGTTTATGTGTGTTTTAGAAGTAATTTAGTAGTGCCATGAGGTATTAGAATATGGTTTGAACAAAATGCCAGTCTTCTAAACAATCATTATTTATCCAGTCATTAGCTGACAGTTACTTTTACATGTTGTTAAAATTTATTATCTAATTAAATAATTACAGGGTTTTTTGAATAAGATGTTTCAAGACAAAAAATGTAATATATCTTGTATCAAAAGAGCTGTAGTGTGTTAGCCTGGAGAAGAGGAAAGTGAGAGAAATTCTTATAAATGCATACAAATAACTTAAGGGTGTGTGTCAACAGGATGGGGCCAGACTCTTTTCAGTGGTGCCCAGCAAGAGGATAAGGGGCTACAGACACAAGATGAAACACAGGAAGTTTGATCTCTATATAAGGAAAAACTTCCTTACTTTGAATGTGAGAGAGCACTGGAACAGGCTGCCTGGAGAGGCTGTGAAGGCTCCTTCTCTGAAGATATCCAAACTCCATCCAGTGAGATCCTGTGCAACCTGCTTTAGGTGAACCTGCTTTAGGAGGCAGGTTGAACTAGATGGTCTCCAAAGGTCCCTTCAAACCCCAACAATTGTGTGATTCTCTGTTTATCACTGTGGCTAAAGGGATTATCTTACTTATGCAAGGGCACGTTTCAGGCTTAAATGTAGAATTAAAATACATTTTCACAAAGCAGTCATGATTCTCTTGCATTTTATAAAACTTATATGAAAATCTGATATCTGAAACAGATGTATATATGTACTGTGTCTATGTATATCTACATTATAAGTTAAATAGATTGTGTTCTTAGGCTGTGTTTTTGATATTCCGTTATAAATATAAATATAATTGCTTCCCCTTAAAACCACTTGAGTACAAATTAATAGTTTAATTTAAAAGCTGAAGATGTCATGAATAGGAGATGAAATTCACAGATTTGTCTCTGTCTAAGGTTTGCGTTAGCCAAAACTTTAATCACTGAAAATGTTAGTGTATTCAGGTTCCACAATAACACTTGGATTCTAAATTTTTTTCTTGAAATTTCAATAGAAATGGATATTGTTATAATCCTATCCACTTTTTTTGCTTAAGTGATGTTTCAGAAGTCTTCACAGAATCAAAGAGTAGTTAAGGTTGGAAAGGACCAGCAGGGGGATCAACTGGTCCAATCTCCCCATTCATCAACAGGGTCATCCCAGAACACTGCACAGGTTTTCATATAGATGGTTCTTTAATATCTGCAGAGAGGGAGACTCTACAATCTTTGCACAATCTGTTTCAGTGCTTAGTCACTAACACAGCAAAGAAATTCTTCCCCACATTTGGGTGGAACTTCCTGTGCATCAGTTTCTGCCTGATGCCTCTTTTCCTATAGCTCAGCACCACCAAGCAGAGCCTGGCTCCATCCTCTTCACACCCTCTCTTCAGATACTTACAGACACTGATGTATTCCCCACTCTGTTTTCTCTTCTGAGGCTGAGCAGACCCAGCTCCCTCACTCTTTCCTCATAAGAGAGATGTTCCAGCCCCTTAATCATCTTTGTCACCTTCCACTGGACTCTCTAGAGGAGCTCCATGTCTCTCTTGCACTGAGGAGCCCAGAACTTGACACAGCACTCCAGATGTGGCCTCACCTGGGCTGAGTAGAAGGGCAAGATCACCTCCCTTGACCTGCTGGCAGAGGTCTTACAAATGCACCCCTGGATACCACTGGCCTTCTTGACATGCTTGGTCACTTCAGATTTACATGTGATTAGGCAGTTATATGTTTTGGAAAAAAACATGTCCTTACTATAGCAGGACACATCACTAATGGGTTTAATAATAGTAGTATACGTATTCCTCAAGACTTACTCTATTCTATAGATTTTCTAAGTGGTGCTCTGTTGGTGGCTGAGAAATTACTGGAGTATGTTCCAAATGAATCAGGATAACTTTTTAGCTACTTCATTTCAGCCATATATTCACAGCAATCTGTCCTAACACTGCAAACCATTCCCCTTCTGCAAACTAAGCACTCAAATATTCCAGACAGTTCAGTGCTTTTGCTCTGTTTTGCTCCTTGTTTGACTGCTGAAGCTGTTCAAATTCTCTGATGTCTCAGGTGTTCCAACCAGCACTAGGTGAGAAGCTGATAATGCTTGTCACCAGGCAAAGTAAAAAAAAATTTTGACTGCCAAAACCACAAACACTGAGTAATCAAAACAAAAGGTCAGAGCTACAGGAGTTAGATCACATGAGATATAGACTGACTCAAAACATGATAAATACTTCCTTAATTTTCCTTTTTTTCCCTTTTTTTTTTTTTGTTTAAAAAGAGTCTAATGTCAGACACCTTTCCTTAAAAGTAGCAAATGCAAAATTAAATTGCATTCTCCAATAATACTGGGAAGCAAAATGCATTGAAAAATATCTCAGTCCTTTGTGGCTTTGTTTGCTTAGGCTTGTTTGTTTGGTGTGGGTTGTTTTTTTTTGCCTTGTGATTATGCAATAATTGTCTGCATTTCTGAAAATATTGACTATCTTCATCTAAGAGCCGCTTTAGGATATAACCTTTAAATGGTGGGAAAATGTGTGAGTAAGTAAAGGCATAGCAGCTCTACCTGTGTGCTAGTAAGTGACTTGTGTTTGTTGCTCTCTTTGCTGTTAGTGTGCAGTTGAAGATGTCTAAGACAAATAGTATTCTGCTTGATTACAAATAATACAAGCTTTCAGTCTTGCTACTGTAACTGACATAAATTGTGCTAGATACTGTCAGTCATGTGGATTCATGACAGCCATATCCTCAGAAAACTGGCATTTCATTCCATAAAAGAAAATTATATTTCTTACAGAATGACTTGATCTATTCAAAAAAACAGTCTGGCTTTTTAAAAGGGGATGCTATTATCCTTGTTCATTTTGCTTTCTTGTTTTTAAGGAAAATCTACCTAATTATAGGATTTTCCTAATTTCTAGGATTTACCAATAGATGATCAGGCTTAGACAAATAAAAAATTAAACTCCGTATGTCCACAAGCTATTCCAGTGAATTCCTCTGTCCTCAGAGGAGTGTGTAGATTGCCACCCAAAAGGAAATTGTGTTGCCCAAACATCAGCTAGAGTACACTATAGTTACTGATCATTAGAGTACAAATCTCCAGAGTAGCAAATTAGACTGTAGGCTGTGTCTTATCTGAGTAGTTACATTCATATTTAAGTAGAGAGAAGACCAAGGTGATTGTGAAGCTTAACACCAACATGCATAATAATTTTACTGACAGCCTGAATTCAGTGCACTGTTTCTGCTCACTGTAGCTGGTACTGGGACACTACAGTTTCCTTGTCGAGTATCAGTAATACAGCAGAGAGGCAAGGACAGCTAAAAGAGAAAAATTCTGAAAAAAAAAATCTCAAAATGTTGTGACTTATCAATCACTCAAAATTTAATTACGTTCTTGGTGTGTGCTGTAAAATATGGTTATGAATCAGCTCTTTTCCTAGCTCCACTTTTGAGGATATTCCAATATACAGTGTGGCCAGATCTCTGCTCAAGGTTACCCATAGAAAGGATTAATTGATTTAGATAGGAAGCTGGATCCAACAGTGGATCTCTGATGAAAGTCCTGGCAACTGAGCTAATAATGTTCCTGCTTTTCTGTGTGTCCTTGCAGTCTTGTTCAGAAATCTAGTCCAAGGGATGATATATTTCTTCTTTAAAACCTAGCTTTGAAATAAGTATTTCTCTGTCAAAAGAAATTTTAAAAACATTTTTAAAAAACGCTGATCAAATTTAATAATGAGCACTCAAATATGTGCACTTGATTTTTAGGTGAAACTGGATAATTTCAAATTTTTATCAACTAAGTTTGACATGCAACAGCCATAAATAAACAAGCAAAAACTACATGACTGCTATTCACTTGTTTTATCTTTTTCTCTTGGAAGCACATTTTCTCCAAATGATAAATTTATAACTGTCATACTACACTCATCTGTTCTTTTCAAATATGCTATACATATTTAAGAAGAAAAGGCTGACTTCCTTGTCATCCTTTTTATTGTGGTTGACTATCTTTATTAAAATACTGTTTGTAACTGAAATATATCCACACCTTGACTATTGCATGAATTTCTGGCTAGAAAGGATCGAATAAAACCAGAAAAGGCTAAAATTAGTGTGACAACAATAATGAGAAAAGTAGGAGAATTTCCATACAAAGCAGGCTAAATACAACATCTCTTTGCCATGGTAGCACAATTATTTGATAAAACTTCTTCAAGAATGAATGGCACAGAGAAGGTGAATAGGGGATTGCCACACCTACTGAAAAGTTCCAGTATCCATTTGAAGCAGAACAAAAGGAAGGGGAGAGGACGTATTAAACATGAACCACCAATTAAATGTTCATGATAATAACTTTCAATTGGAGCAAAAAGAACATTTCGTATATACTTGATTACATTGCCAAAAGTAGCTGAAGGGATAACAAAATCAGAAATACTTGAGTCTTCCTCTATATTTTGTGATCTGAAAAAAATTACAGAAGCATGTCTTTAGATAGCATTTTTTTCCCCAAAAAAGTACTTTGGATTGGGTTTATCCAAGTCACAAGCTGAATAAGGAGATTCTACTTGGTATTGGAAAGAGGTGAGAGACTGAGTATAATAGTACAATTTTTATCCTGCCAAGAAGACATACACTAATGAACAGGAAAAGAATGAAACAGCTGGAGACTATTTGCCTAGTCTCAGACACACTGCCTTTTCAGGCAGTACTGCTGTCCCAAAAGTCACTCATGGATTTTTACAAGGCTATAGAGTTGCCCATGTAGCTGTTTTGCTCAGGGATTGCTGAGACTCTATTCCCTCCTTGCTTCTTTGTAACTTCCTTCTTCAAATTGGCTTTCTTGCCATACATACTGTCTAAAATAAACCTTGCCTACTCTTCTATCCCAACATGTGATCTTGGGTTTGTTTTTCTTTCGATGTGGGAACATAACATGCTTAAATACTTGAGCTTACTAAAACAAAGGATAACAGTTCAACATATATATTTTAATGAGTTTCAAATGCATATTTTTGTCTCTTTCTGTATGGTTTATACATAAGTGAAGTACTAGTGTTCCACACGGACATAAATCATGTAAACATGATATACTTCAGAAATGGTACAGAGATAAGTGAAATGCAGATTGTGAAGTGTGAATACATATGTATATACTGAATTGACTTCTGACTAAAGTTGAAACAAATTAACATAACTTGGGCAAATGTACTTTTTGCATGACAGAATTTCAAAATTAACAACTTATGCTTCTCACTTTTGTTTATTAACTCCTTGCAAATAAAAAAAATATTCTCACTGCTATTTTCGTTAGCTGTAATATGGAGAGAATTGTTCCTTCTAATGTATCCACCAGAGACTTAAACTAGTCTGGTGATTCAGATTCATTGAAAAATTTATTTTACAAGGTGAAGTCTTTCTTCCTTTACAAATGCATCATGTTGTGTATCTTATACTCTTGCCAGTATCAGACTGAAAAATCAAAGCCAAGACCTTGCATATTGAATTGAAAATTTCATATAGAATCCACAAAATATGGGACGGATGCCTAGATGTGAAAAAGGTTTTATAACAGTCATGTAAATTACTATTATTCCACAGCTTGAAGGCATGACAAATTTTTTTTATTATTAGGATAGAAAATGTATATTAAGAAAATATTTATTTGAACTGAAAAGAGTGGATTTCCGTGAAGATCACTGTTCAAGATATAATTCATTTCAATTAGCCTACAAATTTCACCAAAAAATACTTCCCAGAAAAATATGCATTGTATATATTCAATTTTGAAGCTTAAACACTACATAACAGGTTTGAAAAAATTCACAGTAAATCAGTACACATTATTACATAAAGATTTCAGGAATTATAACAAAAAGTATAAATAAAATATTTTGGCCATCATTCTTTGTCTTTCTTTTACTTAAACACATTTCCTAATCTCTCTTTTAAGAGTCAAGCAAAGAAATACTGTAACTTGCTCTGACAAACAGAGATGAGGCGGAAGAAAACACATTACTGGGAAATCTCTCAGGATATCTGTTGGACATTTGAAAAGTCGTAATTCCACAGGTAAACAGCAAAACAAGACAAAAGAAGATGAGGAGGAAGATGTAAAGTTGCTTCCGTAAGAGAGCAGAGCAGTGGCGACAATTAAGACATTAATGTGTGTGTATGCATGTATATGTATATGTGCATTAGCAGCTCAAGAGATTTAATGAAATAGGAAGGCCAGTGGCATGAAAAGCATTAGTTCCTTTATGAAAGTATTAGAAGCAAGAAAAAAGAGGCTTGGTGTAAATGACAAATTTGTAAGAGTAACACATGAAAGGAAGAAACACATGCTAGTCTTCTGTTCTGTATTTGAAAAGTATCAGAATTTAGATGACATTTTCTACGCTGTGCCTAAAAGACATCTCTTCTAGCTGAGCTTCTTGTCTCAGCCCAAAAGTGCAAGACTGAAGAATATGAAGAAGGAATGCACATTTGATAGTTACCCCTAGGTCTTGCAATCCTCTAAGCAACTGCAGCTCAAAGTTGTCTGAAAAGGATGTGACTGCTCTGTCATTCATATGTCTTACTTGATTTTTCTTGATTGCCTATTTTTTCAATTTTAAGTCTTTAAATTTTTTCATCCAGAAAGTCTCTGGAACTGAAAGGTCCATGTATGTAATCACACAGGGTAGGAAAATTGAATACGTGACAAGAACTTTCTGAGATTTCTCACTTAATTTTTTTTTTTAAGGTAGAAGCCCATTAAAAGTGTTTAAACGTGTATATGTGACAGACTGCAAACAGATCTATGAATGGATACACATTTTTAGTGGGGTGATTTCCATGTCATTGTGTTTTATCACACCCACAAAAGTTTTCTGATTAAGACATATCACAATACAAACTCTTTGATGATAAAGGCTGATACAATAGTAAACATCACATAGAATTAAATTGTTTAGGCAGAGTAGTCTGACTTTATATTCCAAACAAAAGCTGGTAACGTGTGGGCCTGTGGAAGAGCTAATATCTAAAGTATTTTAAAGGGACGCATTGTTAAACAACATCAATTAAAAATGGACAAGCAAACAGCACAAAAAAGATTTTCTTTTAGGTTGAGCTTCTCAGCAAAAATAAACCGGTATCTATCAGGTTTGATGAAATTATGTAGTATGTTTTTATTACAGATATATATCACCAAAAACCCATGGATTTGAGTAACTAATTCTGAGTATTTATTCTCACATAATAAATTTCATGCAGACACCTGGTAACAGTATGGCCAGTGATCTAGGATTATAAAGGGCCATCATGATCACAAGAAAATCAAAGGTTATTATTTTATAGAAAAGTACTCTGAAGTTTACTTTGATTGTTTTCTAAAATACAATAAATTCTCTGTAATAAAATCACTTGATGACATCAACTTTATTTGAAAAGAATTTAAAATCTTGAATGGAAGAGTTAAAAAGTATGATAAGAAATGACAGCTGTTGTTCTCAGGTTAATAAAAACTGTCCCATGCAAAAAGGAATGATAAGCAGGTTTAGCAGAAATGCCAGCATTACAGGCTAAAAGCAGAGACCTCTAACCTGTGTTAATTTAATACTTTAACTACGTGTCTTAGAGTTTCAAGAGATGTAGAAATCAGCCAAAGGACGATGACTGACCTCAATGCTCTCTTTTTTCTTTTTTTTTCTTTTTTGTTTTTAATTCTGTAAGATTTTTTCATTGTGATTTCCCCAGGATATATAAAATTCTAACTTTTTCTAAGACCTTAAATGAACACCACAGAATGTAAATCTGTCATGCACCAGTAACAAAGTCACTAAAATAAACTTATGTCTAAATAAATATGATGAAAATTTTCTCTCATGTTTCTTCTTCTAAAGTTTCTTTCAGAGCTGTCAGACACGTTTTCCACGTGATCTCACTTAGATATTTAACTCAAATCTCAGTTTTTCTAAATACATAGGTCTGCTATTGTGTTAGTCACAACAACAGGAGACTTCAAAAGTACCTCGTTTTTGAAATCTGTCATGAAAAGCTCAAATTTTCTAAAAGTTGTTTCTGATCCCTGGTAGGTAAATGGGGAATATCTGGTAGAAAAATGGGTTGATATAAACTTGCATGCACATTTGAAAGCTTTTCCAGTTCTTCTAAGTTTAATGAGAGAATAGGGTGAATGCTTTCCTTTTCATTGATATCTAGGCTACCAGTTGTCCATTATCTGAAAGGTGCTAAGTAATAATCAGTCATATATGTATTTTGGTAATATTGGAATTTTTTCCTGCTTATGACTATAGTAAAATCTACACTATTCACTACTCACAGGCAAAGATCTGTAATTTTGAACTATTATCCTTAAGTATTGCAAAATACACTTCTCAAAATGTTTCATAGGTTCCTTGCATGGAGTGTTTTAGCATTTGTGTTGAAATAGTAATGGAAAACAAATTGAATTTGAAAAATAATGGACTCAACAATTAGAAACTTTGCTGTTACATAGAAAAGAAATGATAGAAATCTTTTACCTGATACATATAAGGTTCTTACTGGTTTTAACTAGCTCTACAGAAATACACCTTACAGTACATCCATATTTTAGGTCTGAAATATTTTTCAAGGAAAGTAGTAAAAAAATGCTCTTAAATCAGTGCAGTACTGATCTTTGACTACAACTTATAAATGTACATAACAAAACAATTGCACAGATTTTTATTTGTTGTTTATTAGGAAATTGTTTAGGTTCTGCTGTGACTCATTATACAAGCTGCACTTTAGTGTCAGTATGTGACATTACTGGGTATTACAGATCTTTGCCTTAGAAGTACTGAATCTTAAGAAAATATGCAGTTTCCAAAGGAGAGGTTGTTTTAACTACATATGTTAATATGTAGTTAAGCAACCATGAAACTACACACCTGAAAGCAGGAACGTGCTTACTATTCTAAATTTCATAGATATTTTTCTACTGTTTTTTAATTTTTGTAATAGCTCTTCAAGGGCTGTTTGCTCCACATTTACAACTGTGAGTAACTGCCTAAATTTACATCTGTAACTCCTCTGTAACTCCTAAGAGACTCAATATTACTGTTTTGAAATGTAAATTGAAATGGAAATGTTTCTTAAGAAACAGAAAAAACAGTCTGAAAGGGCTGAGTGAGGGTCTGCTGAGGTTAGATTTGTTTGAAAAGCACCCATACTGGGCAGGACATTAGAGGACATCTCACGTCATATGCTATTTGATTTCTAATCTTGAGATTGGTACAAACAGGAGGCTAAGGAGCAAAGGATAATCTTAAAGTGGATATTTATGATGGTTTTCCTGCTGATTTTCATTTTCTTCTAGAATAGTTTTGCAAGGATTAAGACCAGAATATTTTAGTCTGTAACTAAAAACTTGAGATAATGAAAAATGCATATGAAGAAAAAAGTTGCATGTTTACTTTAGTTTTGTTTCTGCAATGCAAGCAGAAGGAAATGATTTGTGAAGAGGTTTTTTGTTGCATGACCTTGATTTGTAATTCATTAAAAGGAAGGTTATTAATGATAGGAAAAATAATGTGCTCATAGTTTCATTAAAATGTAAATTTCATTATAGGATCTGACTGGGTTTTTTTCTTAGGCTGCCTTTATTAGGCCTCTCAATAAAAGTAAAACCCATTCCTTATTTACCCAGTAGAACAGATAGTTTGGGTTACAAGTATCAGGCTAGAGTTTTAGTAAAATGATTCACTACTTTAAAAAATGGTTTTATTTTAAAAAATTTTTCTGTTTTAAAGGTATGACTGTCCCAGTCACATTTATAATTTAAGGACTGAGACAAATCCATAACCTTAAAACTGGTAATAGAGAAGGTATTTATGAATGATTTTACTGAACCCTTATTAACCTAACTGTAATTTGATTCTGTAACATTTCCAGTGTGAAATAATGCTGCTTCTCACTGGCAAATCAGCTTGCACATAGTAAATGTTGAAATATCACCAATTGTATCAGCTGCTGTACCAAATTTCACCTCCATATATCCCAAGGCATATAATTTAAAGGGAATCAATGAATATATTATGCATGCCTATATTGCAGATATTGTGTGGACCCCTCGTAGCCACCTTCCAGTATCTGAAGGGGGCCTGGAGGGAAACTGGGGAGGGACTCTTCGTCAGGAACTGTAGTGACAGGACAAGGAGTAATGGTTCAAACCAAAAGAGGGAGTATTTAGACTAAATATTAGGAAGAAATTCCTTACTTTGAGGGTGGTGAGACACTGGAACAGGTTGCTAAAAGAGGTTGTGGATACCCTATCCCTGGCAATGTTCAAGGCCAGGTTGGATAAGACCTGGAGCAGCCAGGTCTAGTGGTCAGTGTCCCTGCCTATGGTAGTGGGGGTTGGGATTAAATGACCTTTAAGGCACTGTTTCTTTTTTTGAGAAATGTCCAAGCATAATATTGAGTAGAACATTCATTTTGCTTTTGCTTGTTTTCTTTCACTGAGTTTTTTCTTATTTTATTTCAGATCTTATTTTATTTCAGATCTAATGCAGTCTGAAGTCAATGCAATGTTACCATCCTTACTGAGGCCAGGTGAAGAAGGAGGCAACTTTTTACTATAAACACTGGACAAACCAACATGAATCACAAGTGGATGGTAATGTTTTTCACTACAGCATTTCCCAAAGTGTGCTGCCTTATTGAAAAGATCTTCCAGTGAAGTGAAGCTTTGGTTATACGCCCAAGATTAAAACAAAGTTGCTACATGAGCGAAAGAAGGTACCTCTAAAAAGCAGGTAGAAGACAGTCTGTCTGACCCCTCTTCCTTGCCCCCTAAGGCATACACACTTTTAAAAAAGTAATAAGGCATTTCAGTCTTGTCCACTTCCTCTATATCAGTGGAGAAATCATTCTATTCTGCATATGGATATGGACCAAGGGATGCTTAAGCCTTAGTAACATTGCCCAGAGGAAAGCATATCTCCAAGCATATGATGGTTTGAATGTTTTTCATAATGAAATTATGTTCCAGGTTTAGAAAGCACTGAAAATTTTGGGAAAGTTTCCACTATGAATTAGGGAATGCAAATTTAAAAAGGAGGTATCTATCAGTAGTAATGCACCACTGGAATACTAAGTACACCAGAGAAGCACCGTAATCCACAAGTTTTCCATTATTACATGCTTTTATTCACTGACATGACCTTATATCTGGAATCTGAGAAATCTTTCCTACAGGTTAGTTACAAAACCAATATGCACTTCTGAAAATTTCTGCTCATGAATCAGTATTTTTCACTTAAACCACCTCCTCTATAATGAAAGTCTTGGCCGTCTTTTATGCTGAGGCTCAATGTATTCATTAGGATTCAAATAAAAAATGCAGTGCAAGGGTTGCTTTTTAATTTGGTGTTGTTAAATACATTTTCTATGCTATGGATAAAAATCTGGCTGCTGATAAAGCATATGCAGAGAGGCACTGTTCTGATCTCTGTTTATCTTCCTGCCACATTTGAAATGGGAATGTGTATTAATATATATCTCTGTATAAAAAAAATATATATGCTTACAGCTGTACTTTTTGGGGATGGAAAAAGAGATAGTTGTAAATAAAGAATGCATTTACACTAAAGTATGAAAGAAACCCTCTTTTTCAAATTGAAGATGGATAAATATCCTTCATTTATCTGCATTTCTATGTATTCCTGCATAGAGTAAGAAGACTTGTGTCTTTTCCATGTGTAGTTTATGAAATCAAAATATTTTTCTTCTAGTGTAAGTTTTTTTCCAGTCCTATTTTCTCTTCAGACCATTTTATTTTGTTTTGTTTTCTTTCTTTCTTTATCACTTTTAACATATGTCAATTAAATGGTCTATCTAATTTATCTACCCAGAATCTCTCAAATAATATATAATAAATCTCAGCTCCTGGTGCATTCTTGAAGTGAATAAGATTAAATGAAATGAAATGTTTACCTCTAACCATCAAAGGAAAGAAGGAAACAGAAATACCTAGCAGAGGAAATTAGGTCGTGGCATTAACACATAGCTTTCTGCATGCCTAGCATAGTGGTATTAAACAGATGCTCGCAGAAAGATTGAGGAATTTCAAAATATAAAGAATTGTAGTACTTCAATTTTTTTTTTCCAAGCAATTATGTTCACAGGTTAGCAGTCTTCAATTGGTGTTAATCTTAGATTGTTTAAGTACTTATCTGGTACTGTTCATGTTTCTCACTTATTCTGCTAAGAATCCTCAAGAAAATTTTACCAACCTCAGCATTTATCTGCTTTTATGGTAATAGCACCGTTTTTAAAAAATCTCTTATCTCATTGCACAGCCCTTCTAGCTTAATGGCTCAGAATATTTATGGTATATGTTTTTCGATACCTGCTGAGCATTATGAAACAGGCTTTATGAACTATGGCATGAAAAGCTCTCATGTCCAGCATATAAAGCCGGAAAAGAGAAAAAGTGAAATTATGATGTTTCAAGACATCTTATTATAAACCTACTGTAATCAGATGCTATTTTTTATAATATATCTTCTTAGTTCAGATGTAGCTGACTATGGAAAAGAAATGGGAACTGATTATGGCAAACATACTGCTAGTGTGTTGTCATGTATTTCCTCAGTTAACACTTTAAATCTTTTTAAATACGTGAACTTCAGGGATTTTGTCAGTGAGTTTCTTCCTCCTGAGATGAATATTTATCAGCCCACTAAATGATGTCAAGAAATATCTAGACACTGAGTTAAAACTGAGTCTAAAATTTCAGATCAATGATAAATAATCTAACAAAGTCAAATGTCCAGTCCATTTGGATTTGAGATTTTGGCTGCAGGTTATTTCTGTGATATTATTAATGTTCTGTCAAGTTGTTGGTCATTACAGGCAACTATAAACAACAGTAACTCTAGATGTAGTAAAACCAATGATCCTTAATACCAGTGTATCCTTAATACAGTACCATCAGCTATAGTAAGGAATCAAATTGTGCTGCTTATGTGTCCCTGAGAAAGTCAGGTTTTCACCATGAACTATGAAAATCAAATATATCTTCAACTGTATTTGCTTGTTTTGATCTGGTCTTCAAATATAGTGGTAATTTCTAATCAATCACTAACGTACTATTGTTTTCTTACAATGAAAACCAAAACACATGTAATTTTGGGTGTCTATCAAATGCCTCTGTATTTCACTTAGAGCCAACTACGGTTATTAGTGCATTCCTCCATGAGAACTGAAGCATTAATCCCTATCTAATTTGATAGGTACTGGTACCTGAGAGGGTAGCTGTAGATAGACTGACCACGACTGCAAAACAAGGGAGTCCTGTAAGCAGGAAAGGTCTGAGGTTTGTGTGCACATTCTGGTCATCCTGGTAGCTGTTTTTTTCATTCTCTAGGTATGCTTATCTGTCTTAGTAGGGTAGAGACAGACTAATCAGCTCAGCATAATAGGTTTAAAGAGAACCTACCTGCAGCATGAGATGAAATGGGGTACTCTGTCTGAAACAGACAGGCCATACAAGTGGAAGGCTTCTGTTGGAAACTGCCAACAGAAACTTTGTGATAAATCATTTTTATCCTGATGTAGCTGTAGATAAATCTAAAATAATGCCATATCATTAGATTATAGTTTAAAATAATGCATCTCTTGAATGAAGCACATTCCTGGTATTAAAACCTGATGCCTCCTTATTGGAACACAGTGCATTAGCAAACAAAAAAAAAATTACGGAGTTATTGAAAATTAAAATAAGAACTACAAATCTTGACTCCATGATTTTGCTCATAGATTTTTTTCTGGGGATAGCAAATCTTTGCTCATTGGAAAGAAACAATGATATTCTTAAGACAGAGAAAATTATAGGAGAATAAAAAGTACAGGTTTGAAGAGAAATGTTTTAGCCTATCCACTTATTTTAAAATTCTTCTGTGAGTGAGAAGGGATCACTCTCAGTTATAATCTGCAAAATTTATTAACTGCAAAGTTAAACATTAATGGTCAAAAAACCTCAAAAAGTGCTTTCTCTTCATCTATTAGTGGCAGGAATTTTTTCTCCTGAAATAAGTAAAAAAGATAAGATAGCCAAAAAAACCCTCCAAAACCCAAAGCACAACCAACAAAACACAACAACAAACCTCCTAAGTCCCCCACCAAAACCAATCAGGTTACAATAAACATTTGCACTGCTTTTCTTCCTTTGAACATTAGTCAGTCAGCAGATTATATATACTGATGATAATTTTTCTTCTTAGATACTTCAAAGGCATGCTGGCCATTTTCCTGTTATCTCATGAAAATATAGACAGAGGAAGGCAACAATAATTCTGTATTGGAAGTTAAAAGAGTAAGAACGTATCTGAAAATATCTCTAAAGCTATTCTAGGATATTTTGGTCTGATACACTGTATTTATATGTTTCCTCACTTCCATCCATGATAACAATAGTCCCAGGGCTTCATAGGTAGATTATTATTCAATTGGTGTTTCTTAATGAAAATATGTTGGTATAATAGACCAACAAAACAGTAATAATAAAAAGGAGAGATTTTTTTGTCCTTGTTGTTTTACATCTGTATTTTAGCTGCTCCTTAATTTATTTCTTTCAGCAGATATATTCAGTACAATTTTGAACCTAAATGAGCTCAGTCTATCTATGTCTTAACATTACACATTTTACCTGCAAAGATAAGCATTCTATTAGAAATTTCTGTGTATCATGTTGTATCATTTTTAACAGCTAAAATGCTAAATAACAACATGTTGTAGCAAAAGAAATTGAATTGTTGGAATACATGGGAATTAAGCTAAGTAACACTAGACCTTGTGTTTCTAAAGATGTGAATTTAGATATCAAAGGTAAAGGGAGTACAATCTGCGCTTGACATACATCTTTTCTTATGCACTGTGGGTGCAGAGTCATCTTGTAAAAATTATTTAGCTCATATAATTTGGTTTCATTATATTCATTATGTCTTAGGAAACACAATAGCTGTTTAATAGCTGTTTATGAATCGTGTATGGTATCAGCTAAAATCTGTTTTAGAAAGGAATTCTGTGACATTCCTTGTGCCATGGCAATGGAGACAGTGTATAATAGCTGTGCAATAATGGGGAGTAAATCCTGTGATCACAGAATAACCATTAAATAAGCAGATCTTCAAGTTAGTAATTTATAGTTAATAGATTACACCTTTTTAAAATTAATTTTTTATTTTGCAAAAAGATGTGATTAGCATGCTAGCATGTCTTTTTCACTTTAATAAATTAAACCGAAAAATTTTCCTGAGTGTGTTGCTATACATATACAATGCCAAATCAGATTATTTCTAGCCAAAGGCAAGATATAGTGTGCTAGTAACAGTAAATTTTGATACAAGGATTCTCAAAAATAGCTTCTGGAAGACGGATCTAGAAGACAACTAAAAAATTCAAGAATTTACATATGAAAGACATAGGTAATCAATATGTCATGGTTGCAGTTTACAATTTGTTGGAATAAAATCTTATTGATTTAAAAACTGAATTAGCACATTCTGCTCAGGATCTCATATGAGCAATATCATAGTAATAATATTTTAGCTTTGAAACAAACAAATAATAAAAAAGCCCAAAAGACAGGCACAAACTAGTCTTATTAATTTAATTAATGGAGATTAAATGGAAATAGAATAAAATAGATACTGTTATAACTCTTCAGACATATTTAGGGAAAAGAAAGAATTGCTCAAAAGTTAGAAAACCTGGCATTTTCAGGATGTACATGTTACATGTGTGCCTTTCTGTATTTCATTTACACATAGTAATGTCTGTGTGCTAATGAGTTGGGTCTACCAGACCCCTGAGATCTCCTGCTACAAATCTTCAAAACAATTTAAGTTATTGTAATCACCCAGATATAAAGTGTTAGCTTTTCAAGGGATGCATCCTGTTTTTAACATTTCTAGACATTTTTAGCTACCAGGTAATGTAAATAGATTTAGATAACACTATCAGCTAAAGTAAACTACTATGTTCTAACTAGTGGGAGACCGGGGCTTTATTAAACATGAAACTTTGTGTTACCTAATTAATTTCTAAATATTGAGGACTGTATGTATAAATATTGGATATAAAACGTGGATTATTGCATGTTTGAGATAAATTTTCATACAAAAAAAGAGTTGCAAAATGTGAAGAAATCCTCACAGAATATATTTCCCTTATGAGTAATATGAGAGAACTGAATGAAGTCCTTGAGGGCATTTCATTATTTCCCAACGAGCCTCTGCTTCTCTTCATTCTGTGCACAATACCTTCTTTGACAATATGTCATCTTCAATATTAACCACAATTAAGTCTCCTCAAAATGCCATTCTTTCAGTTTGTAACATTCTTACTAAAGCAAATGGTTTATTTTCTACCCTAATATATAATTCTTTACTTCTACTTTAAATGCAGTATGTAATAGAAATGTACATTCACATTTTAAGGCTGCCACTAACACAATCTCAAATAAATATTGGTATGAAATACTCAAAATCTAAAAAGCAGGTGTGTCTATTTGACATTCTTTTAATGTCATCAGGACAGATTAAATTAATGGTATTGCAAATCAATGTTAAAATGTAACAGCAATATCAGATAATCATAATTGACCTATTCACAGCTGAATTTGCATAAAGTCTGAGCTCAACAACCGTGAGACTTCTTTTCAGAAGATCCAATGAGAGAGAAAACAAAAAGGTAAGATTTTCATTTTCTGTATGAAATAAAATATTTTCACTCTGTTATAAAATTACATATCAGAGGTGTATCTAGATAGGGTACTTCTAATTAGACATTAATCATAATCCTAAATTTTAATTATCTATTTCCTCTGCATTGACATAATTAATTCATTTTTCTTTAAGAAATTTGATCCTCCTTCTGTAAGACAGAACACTATTGAATCAGAAGAAATTGAAATTAAATTAGTTATTTTTGAAAAGTTCCTAAGAAGATGAGAAGTCAAAACATTCCCAGCAAATAATAAAGACTACTTGAGAAATATTCACAGAGATATTAATAAAAAGATGAGACTTCATAAAATGTTTGAGAAAGTAGTTAGTTGAAATTAGTTTTGTATCACCATTATGATCAGTCTGGATAATCTGGTGTCAGATCATCCAAATATCTTCTGTACGAAGACAAGGTGTCTTATTTTTACTTATGAACTAATTTGTAACTGGTGAGTTAAATAAATATCAAGGAATAAATTGCTTAGTACTCAGTAACATATTTTCTTGTCATCCAACATACCTTTTGCCATGTGGGACAAAAATAATCCAGTTTTCCAGCTGGTAGTTTTTATTTGCATGGCCCACAGCCAACTGGTTGTCATTTCCTCAGTCACAGTGGAACAGGAAACAAGCTCTTGCTGCATATACATACCCACTTCTATTTGTACTTTTCCTTCAGGAATAAACTAATTGCTGCTGTAAAATGCTGTCTGTACTTTACCCAGAATTCCTCTAGGAATCCTGGTAGAGACGGATGTGAAATCATACCAGCTGGCCCTTTGGCTTTGACTAGACAATTAATAGGTGGCTGCCAATTAGCTGTTCTCACTGGAACTTTTAAGAAACAAAAAGTCTACATGTAAATTAGATTCAACATCCACTGCTCATACTGATCACTCTCTGCTTCATGGGTCTTAAACACTATAGTTGGAAAAGTATGAATGTCTTGTCATCTGTCTCTCTGCCAATGCAGGTTTGGTTGCTATTATGTGTTCACTGGGTGCTATCTTAGTTAGGTTTCAAATGATAACTTTCCTAATTTTTTTGGTTAGAAATATAATCAAGAGTTGAGCAGATTCTTTTTTCTTAAAGGTTTTGTTTGTTCATTTGTTTGTTTAATATTTTTTTCAAAGTCAGCCTAAATGTTACTTCTGTTCATTTATCCTCGTGCTTCAAAACTTTCCTCCTAATGGCTTTGCTTTTTTTCCCTTGCTATCTGCTGCCCTTTGCAGTCAAGTACAAGTTTCAGTGTTCTGTTAAGCGATGCAGTTGCACTTATCCTTCCCCCTACTGCAAAAAAATCGCACTTTCTTTCAGCAATATTTATGCATATACCATCATTCAAAAAAGAAATTTCCAAAATTTCTGAAAAGCTCTTTTACTTATAGACACCGGAACTTCTATTATTTATTGTTACTAAGCTGGACTCAGGAACTCAGCATGTAACTGTATTCTAAAATATCAGATTTATTTTGATTGTAATAGAAGCTCTAACTTGTAATAGATTAAATAATAAATTTGACTTATAGTTTGTGAAATTGAAAATGAAGGTCACTCTCTCACAGATAAGGTATCACCAGAATCATCAGCCATTTGATATCATGTAGTGAATTAGTAAAGACTCTTTTTCTGAAAACTCTGAAATATTTAAATCACCTGACACTAAGATCCCACCTGGTTCTTGGTTTAGTATAAAGTTCTAAAGGTCTAAAATTGCATTACAGAGTTTCCTTATGCTGAGTTCCTATCTGAGCTGTGAGGTGTTCAATAAATAATAGACAAATTCTACTTCTATCACAATTACAATGGCAAGAGTGTAACCCTTGAGTGTCAGGAAACAGGCACTTAGTATTTCTGATTTGGTTGACAAAACACTCCCCAGAGACTTGCCATCTTGCAAGCAGTGATTGCACAGGTTAATCAATATAAATTCTTTCTGACTTTTCAGGTATTTTTAGAAGGAAGAAAAAGAAAAACATTTTACGAGATAATCAATTTTGTTACAATTCCTTTAGAGAGACAGGAAAGCTGATGTTTCACAAAGGATTGTATTATTTCAGATCAGCTGTTCTCAGAAGGCCAAGAGAACCACTAAGAAACCACCTGAAATATTATGTACAATTCTTATTATGTTTGTCCAAGAAAGTAACTTCAGTTTGAAACAAGTCAAGAAAATGTCTTCTGGTGTAATCAAGGAAATCAGCAGTCTGTATTAAAACTTGCAGACCCTGATAATCTAGTAAAATGGAACTGAAGAAGAGAATAAATCTTATCAGTGTGTTTTGGAAAGAAGGGTTGTAAGAACATGAGGTAGTGAGAAATGGTAATGGATATTCTACACGCTAGAATATGCATAAACAAGTTATCAGTAAATTTATGTTTGCAATTAAAGGGAAATATTTTCTGTCAGCAGGGTTCTTGAAAAGTACAATGGGAGTCTAAAGTACTGGTGAACAGGGGTATAAGTGTTTTGGGAATAGCTGGTGTCCAAAAGGATGAACTGTATATAAGGTTGCAAACAGTCTTATTGAGTGGTAAGGGCTGACTGACTGCAAGATAAATCACAGAATCACAGAACAGCTGAGGTTGGGAGGGACGTCTGAAGGTCATCTGGTCTAATGAGCCTGCTAATTAGTCATGGTCAGAGAGTGCTGACCTGCACTGTGTCCAGATGACTTCTGTGGATTTCAAAAGACAGAAACTCTCTGGGCAACTTGTTGTCAGGCTCAGTCACTCCCACAGTAAAAAGTGTTACCTTACACTTAACAAACTGTGCTTCAGTTTGTGTCCTCTTTTCCAGTTATTGCTGCACAAGAGATACCATATGTATCAGACAGATATTGACTACTCAGTCACTATGTTTAACAAAATAATTATTTCAAAGCTTAAATTTCACATATTCTAAACTCTTTATACTAGCTGCTTTGTTTTATGTTTTTTTCTTTGATAGCAAAGCTGGTCTTCCCTCCAGTGTAGTCGTAAAGTGCTGTTGTGTTCTTTCACAGATGCTGGAACAAAGCTGCTTTTGAAATAACAACCAGATAACCTTGACGACAAATAGCTGCTCACCTTGAAGTTTTATGTAAGCATATGAAGCCTTATCATATGCAGATTTTCTGAGCATTGACTTGACAGGTGTCTGATTATCTGGTTATAAGTGGTAGTTGTTCTACGAGTCAGCACAGTGATGTCTTGGGCTTTGCAGGCTGCTATGATGTATTTGTGCCTCATCTGAGGTTCTATGCTTTTCAGGGGTGGCAGTTTGAGGTAGCTGATCACATCGACTAGTTTAAATCAGTAATTTATGCCTCTAAGTAATAATCTTCTCTAATAATCTTTAATCCTCTATCTCTAATAATCTCTATCTCTAATAATCTAAAAAGGTGCCATATGACCCCATGTTTGCTAAAATTACTTGTTTTAATATGAAGTATATAAGTTGATACCCATACTTACAGCTTTTGTCCTCTGGAAAAATTTCCTTCCATCATCTCTTTTTGCTTAGCAAAAGCTTGGCAAGCTTGTCATTTTTAAATACAACATCTTTAAGTAAAAAATACAGAATTTAAGATTATCTTCCTATGTTTGCATATTCAAATCTTATGAAGATTAACTGACTTTCTTTATCCTTGAAACACTATTAGAACGATAGTTCACTCACTCTACATTTGTATTTTATATATCCCACTAAGTAAAACATACACTGAGTGTCAGAAATGGCACTATGGAACAGACTGGATAAAAACCTGATTGCTATAACAAATATGCTTCTGAATAGAGATAGTTAATTTCATTTTAAATGCAAGCAATAGGAAAAGAGATAAAGTATGAAGTATTTTCAGAGATTTATAAATGTAGTTTATGATTAACCTGAGAAAACATAAAGGGGATAGGAATTATACCATTGTACATCATAAATATAAAAATAATTTTTTAAAAAAGTTCCTGTATTTAGTCATATTATTTGCTAATAATTAGTAACAATGAAACACTGAAATTACTGTTGTCTTTAGAAACAAATAGTGTTGACATCAGTGTATTTTTCATTATTTCTTGCTATATAGTCTTATCAAAAATAAAGAAAACTATATACAAGAGGAAGATGGGTTTGACTTTTACTAATGATTCTAAATATGAGAAAGATTAAGTAAAAAATTACAAGTTTAGAATTGAGTGAGACAGAATTGTGAATCAGAAAGATCATATTCAGCTAGAGTGATACACATATATAATTATAGGCTTATATTACATTACTTTCTACATATTTACATGTAAAAACACAGATCTGTAACTATGCACTTGTTTTAAAGAATTCCTATACACATCCCACAGTTTCCAAAGAGCAAGCACACTGATTGTTTTATCCCAAAGTTAAGTTAACACTTGAGTAGCTCTCCTAAAATCTCCAGTTACATTCTTAATAAAATATATCAAAATTTAGCAGTAAATAAAAATTATTTCACATCACTTTCTTTTGTTGGTATTTTCTGACAGTTGTTATTTTCCCCAAGGTCAACAATCTTTATACAAAAGCAAATATACAAAGATATAAGATACCTGTTCATTTCTATATGAACAGTGTGTTCAAAGACTTGAGTCCTAGTCTGTGCTTTGGAACAGAAAATTTATTAACTGAACTACTAATGCTGGTCCCAAGAAAAAGAAAAGTGCATATTTATATAAGCATACATATGTCTATGTACCCCTATATTTACCTAAACGTTTATAAATACGCATATATACACACATGAAACACAGATGCATAAACAGAAATATAACAATACACATGCACACATAAATATATGTTTATATATCAATATATTTATGTATGTAAATATAGCTCTCTCTCTCTCTATATACATATATATGTGTTTATGTATTTTTCTGTGTGTTTGTATGAATCTATCTATTTCCTAGGATGCTAAAAGTGACAGAGAGCAGGGCAAGGCAAAATGAGGATGCATTCCTTGCAAAAGGGAAGAGCTGACCTTCAAACTTTTATGCCTCGGAGACTTCCTTGGAGCTGAGTGCTTGTACAATATGTGCAGCACGCACCTTTATTGAAGTTTCTGTCGAAATCTCCTTCTGCTATCTGTAACTTTGATGTGCACAGTTGTATATGAGTGATTTTATTCCAATTTTGTGTATGGTTTCAAATTTCTCATCAGAATGTTTGTAGAACTGCCTTGACTATTTATGTTGTTACACCTCTCATGAAGACCTCCTATTTGTATTCCACTTTTTTCCTCTTCACTGATGTGAGTAATTGTTCCTTGGTCTACTGAATTGCAGTTCTAGTTTCAGCTGAATGGCACCTGCAAACGTTTGGAAAATATAATTACTCATTGCAAGTAAGCACAATATTAGTATGGTTCTCTGCTCAATGGAAAGAAAAAAAAAGGCAGCTTCAAAGTGACTCATTCCATGCTTTATCACATAATGGTCTAATTTTCTGTTCAGTGTGGACAACATAACCACCTGCTAGAGCAGGGAATATTTCTAATAGAAAAATGACTAATCTCTTCTATTATACTACTAACTCTTACTATTTCCTCAGAAATAAGGTAATTAATTTAAAATATATTTGACTGAAGTCTTTAAGATGCACATCTTCAATTGCATATAAAATATCAATACATAAGATGCACATCTTCAATTGCATATAAAATATCAATACACTTGAAATTTGCACCATCTTTGTATTTCTCCATAGAAAATATCTCCTCCTCATGCCAGATAATCCAGATGCAGTCAAATTTTTGGTGATTATTACCTTTCAATTAAAACAAAATGCAGTCAGGTACCTCACAAAGAAAACCTGTTTCTTCTCAAGAGCCTCTGGATGCAAGCCACCATATTCCCTGCTTCAGTACTCTACTCGTATGAGAAACAGTGTTCTCCAGAAATATTTGCTGTGCTCATTCTCAGAGTTATAATCTCAGTTGTCTTATAGGAAAGAGGAAAAAATAAAGGCTATCATTAGTGACAGAGATGAAGGTATCAAGTGAATCTTTGGCAAATTTGCAGACGACATCGAGTTGAGTGGCGTTGTTGACACACCTGAAGGATGGGATTGCCTCCAGAGGGACCTGGAAAAGCTCAAAAGGCAGGCCCATGTGAATCTCATGAGGTTTAACAAAAGACCAAGTGCAAGGTGCTGCACCTGGGTCAGAGCAACCCCCAGCACCAACACAGGCTGGGGGATGAACAGCTGGAGAGCAGCCCTGGGGAGAAGGACTTGGGGTGCTGGTGGGTGAGAGGCTGGGCATGACCCAGCCATGAGCACTCCCAGCCCAGAAAGCCAAACGTGCCCTGGGCTGCATCCAAAGCAGCGTGGGCAGCAGGGCCAGGGAGGGGATTCTGCCCCTCTGCTCTGCTCTGCTCTGGTGAGACCCCACCTGGAACACTGCATCCAGCTCTGGGGTCCTCAGCATATGAATGACATCAAGAGTGTGTACAGAGGAGGCCAACAAGATGACTAGAAGGATGGAGCACATCTCCTGTGAGGCTATTCTATAATATATCCTATTCTATGATCACCTGATAACATCCAAATAAAATGGCAATTTATATTTTTTTCTGTGAATCATGCATCCCTTCAGGCCTAAGGCACTAATTAAAAAAATTAAGGCAGCTCTAAAGAAACACACAGTAAGAAAATATTCCTGTTAAGAAAGCCTATATAACTTTTACATGAATGAAAATAATCAAAATCAAGAAATAAAAACATCCATCGTGTAGAAAAAAACTATTACATAACCTATGAATGTAAAGATCCTGTGAAAACTGATGGTAGTTAAATGTGAATGAAGGACCCTGTATGATGAAGAATTGAGTAAAGCAAAAGGTTTGAGTCTTCATAGCATGGACGAAAATTATCCTAGTGATACTATCTATATTTACACACAGCACTATGACAGATTTTTGCCTTATGCCGGAACATCTAAGCTTACATGTAAAAAAGTTCATGAGGAAATTAACACTGTGTAATTTATTTTGACTAGCTCAGTAAAATATCTTCTATTTGTGTGTACTTTTGTACTGCAATTATTTATGTGTTTCTGTACACATAGACCTTATATACTTATCCTGCACTTTGTTAGAGTCATGCAGTCCCCATCAATATGCTGAACAAGTTAAAGGGCATGCTTATTCTTATTTCACTTTTTCATGTGACCTTTACTTGCTAGAGATTGTATTCTGCACCCTCTTTTTTCTTCTTTTAAAAAATGTTGGCTTCTTATAGACTTCTCCCTGTGCTGATACTGCTACTTAATACTGAGTGTATTTTAGTAGCAGTGTTAGGTTAGATGGATTTTCCATTCATAGAGCTCAACTTCTGAACTACTGGAAGTGCAATGTTGCAAGAATGCCCCAAATAAATTTCACCATGTTAAAAAATGTAGATAAAGTTCTTCCATTTCTATTAAATTGTGGTATTTCAGTGATGTGTGCAGTCTGCTGACTTAGAAGCAGAGTTCATACTAGCACAAAAACACAAAGTGTAATTTAGTAACCTTTATGTAATGTGAAAATATACAGATACAATGAAATAAAGCCATCACAATTTTACTGCCTCTACAATGATACAATTTGCATTGAATATCTATTGCTGATGAGGTTATTTACTCTCAAAGCTTTTCATGGTGGTGATTTTTAGATGGTGATACAAACTTCTTGGGTGATCAAGTTGATTTTGGTCATGTTTGAAAACTGGTTTGGAAATCCTAAATCTCAATTAACCATGTGTCTGGATTTTCTCTGTTAGAGCAAAAAAACGAAACGGCTTTGGGGAAACCAGGCAGAGGACTTATGGTAATTCATACTTTAATCAGTAGAGCACAAGAAGTGCTTTACCCACAATTTTTTTAAATTACTGGCCAGTTAGCAAACAGGTAAGTGCACCTTTGGTAAACCAAATCCACTTCTCTAGTAGATTTTCACCAGTGACCTGGATGACATCTCCAAGAGGTATTCATGTAATCTCAAATATTTTCCGTAAATTTTGTATTCCATGCAAGGAATTTTTGACCTATAAAAAGCTATAGAAATACTTTAATCTGGGAAATCAAACATGAAGCAGCCAGAAGGCATAGTTACATATGCAATTTCTTTCACCTGGAGACAGAATATTTCCTTGCTCTAGACTGAATATATTCAAAAATCTTTCTGCTGCCCTGTTTACACTTAATATTGTACTAAATTATGTTTGACTAGTTAATTTCAGCCTGTACAGTAGCATTCTGAAGATTATATAGATCTGCAGCTATTGATTGCTGATAAAGTATAGGGTATGCAGTTGTCAAATCTTCATTTCACAACTCAGGATAGACTGAGCTTTTTGCTTAGTCTGTTTGTTTCTACACAACTAAAAATAATCTTCAATTAAAAGTTTCTTGTGAAGATTATTCTGTTCACTTTAAGCATTTAAAGATACAACAGATACTTAAGAATGTCTGCTTCTGATATACAAAAATTATTTTAGCCAAAAATATATCATGAAAAAGATCCAATATTAAGAGAAAAAATAGTCCACCCTTAGTTCCCTATCAAAATAAAAACAACAGGGAAAATAAATATGAAGAGCTCCTTAGTTTAATAAATGCCTGCTAAAAGCAATTAAACCTTGTTTTTCTCAAACACTTATTTTAGTAATGTTCTAGTACTTCTGGGTTTAGTAACTGGTATTACAGTGAAAATAACCAGTAAAAAGGCTCTCCGTGTAACCTCTCTCCACTGTTTGATGCTGCTTTGGGAAAACATAAGTTGTTGGGTTTTTTAAAGTGTTACTCAAGTAATTTTGTTGGTTTCTCTGTTCTTATACCCTGCATTCATACATTCATTCATTCATTACTAATTTTCTCATTTAGGTGTCGACTTTTTTGGGGTGGAAATGCCTGTAGATTTTTTGTCACAGAAAGTTTAGCTGATTATTAGATATATAAAGTAGCCCAAGGTCAATACCCCATAGCATGAAAAGAAGCAGAACTGAAATAGCTGGAGATTTTTCTGCTGGGAAATTTTCTCCCACATTGATCTTCTAAAAATTGTAGAATACTCAGAAAGGATTTCACCTCAGTGGCTTCCACTTACCAATATGTGGTGGGCTGAACCCAGATGGCAGCTAATCCTTTAACCAGTCACTCATTCACTCCCCCACAGTGGGATGCAGGGAGAGAATTAGAAAGGTAAAAGCGGGAAAAACTCATGGGTTGAGATGAAGACAGTTTAGTAAGTGAAAAAAGAGAAGAGGTGGGGAAGAACTGAAAGGTGGTGACAATCAGTCACCACCTCCCACCACCAGAATGATGCCCAGTCAGTCCACAAGAAATGGTTAGTTTGGAAAATCTGCCTCCAGTTTGGTTGCTGAGCATGATGCTCTGAGGTATGGAATATCTCTGGTTCTTTCAGGTCAGCACTCTCAATCTCTTGTCCATTCCTCACCTACCTGCTAAGGGACAGCTTGAGGTAAAGACAAGGCCTTGATGCTGTGGAAGCACTGCTCACAACAGCTAATACATTGGTGTGTTATGACCACTACTTTGGTCACATATGACCTGCTATGAAAAAATTAACTCCATCTCAGCAGAACTCAGTACATCATCACATGAGGATTGTACAAGTGATGAATAAGGATGAACATTTGAACAACTGTGTGTGTGTGTGTGTGCGTGTGTGTGTGTGTGCACAACTGTAAACGCATGTGATGACATTTTGTTCTTCTTAGTCCTTAATCTGCGATTAAAATTTGAGCATTTTTAGTTGAAAGTAGAGCTGCAGTTAGACTAGGATGGAAGCAGATGAAAATAATATCTAATGTGACAAAAAATGTATTGCTACAACAGGAAAAAATCTATTTGACTTTTTTAGAAGAATGTTGCATAGCAATAAACTTCCCACAAGAATAACTTCAACTGCGTTTGTAGTAATGTGGCAGGGTGGAAATCAAACCATTTTAATAAGGCTGGGTATGGGTGCTAGTTCCTTCTACGAAGGCATAGAAGATTATGTCGGGCTAGAGACATTCTCAAGCAAATATGTTCCTACAAGATCCTAATACTCCACTAGCCAGGGTGAATATGTGTAAACAGTATGAATTTCAGGAACTGAAGAAATTGTGTCATGATGCAAAGAAACAAGCTCATGCTTGTAGATTGGATGTGGTGCTATGCAAGGATGTGGTGCTTGCAAAAACAGACTCTAAGAGGAAATCTTACCGAAGGTGAATATTTTGTTTAGGGTGTAGGACAGAGCTCTGCTTTGAACACTAATTGCAGCAATGACTGTAGAAGCAGGGGAACCTTGGGAAAAAAGAAGAATGACCTGGATAGGGTGATACTGTGAGAGACTCCATGAGCTCAATCTATTTATTTTATTGAACAAGAATTTAAATGGTGACTTGATCACCGACTTGAAGAACCAATATGGAAGACACTAGTGACACAGTATACATACAGAACAATGTATATTACAAATACTTTATTTTCTGGTAATTGTAGCTGATAAATTTAGAAAAATCATCCAGTTCTGTGGTGGTTTCAAGTTTTGGGATTTGGTTGGTTGTTTTTTGGTTTTGTTTGTTGGTTTTAGTTTGGTTTCTTTTAACAAAGAAGTTCATCCTATAAAAGCTGTATGCTATTGATGAAAAGTAGTATCACAGAAAGAATAATTAATTTGTAGAAGTCTCTGCCATTTTTAGTATGAAATGGTGAACACTTGATCACTTCCAATGGGCTTTTTAATCCCCTAGTTTAATTTAAAAAATGACTGTAAGTGTGATGCAATGTCAAAAGGAATTGGTTATAGCTCTGACAAAAAAAATAACCTGCTGAAATGGTGGTGGTGTAAGTGTGGAATAAATTTTTCCCTTTTTTTTTTTTTCCAGGATTAAAGTAGAAACATCTGAACTCCTTTACTGGAGTGAAATGTTCAAAACAGTAAGAGCCACTGTGAGAAACAGTAGCAAATACAATGCAGGTCAGAAGTTAAGCTGTCTGAATTGAGGGGACGAAAGCATTTTAAGCTGAATACAAATGTAGAGAACTGCGTATTAACCTTGTGGAATTGGTAGCAGTTGAGAGCCTAAGCAGGCAGAATTGAACAAAGACAGAAAGATAGAGGCATTAGACAAAAGAGGTATTAGCAGTTGAGGCGACAGAGAGAGAAAGAAGACTTTTTTGGAAAAAAATATAGTCGCTAGCAAAAAACCTGCAACTGTGAGCAGAAAAATTCTTTTCACTCTTTGTTTTATTCTGTTTTGAGGAAAGAATAAAGAAACAGGACTGCCTGAAACATCAGTTTTTCCTCCTCACAGAAATATCAAACCTCCCAAATATTTTCTAATTGCTTGAGATACATGGCATTTTTTATTATAATTTATTAAGAAATTTATTTTTCTAAGATTTTTCTTAAGGATTATCTTTTTTCAGATGTATCTGAATTATACTTTAGTATGTGTTATTACAGTATATTATATACAATAACAATTTAAAATATTTTTTTGTGAAAGAAAATATAAAAAACCCTAATGAAACATACAATGGAATAGATAGTTTTTATATTACTGTGTAGAGCAGTTTTTAAGTAGCTGAACTTGAAAAGGATAAGTAATTTTTAATCTGGTGAAATTAAGACATTCATGAAGTAAAAAATTCTACATAATTTATGACAGAAAAACTGGTTAATGCTGAGTTAGCTACTGGCATATTTTTCTCTTACAGTAATTAGTAGTTAAAGAGACAAAGAATAAGTTTTAGTATGTATAGCTTGGTTTCATGAATAATACAGAAAGTTATGAAATAAGTATAGAAATAACTTAGGCTTGTATACCCAAGTTCATTTAAGGTTAAAAATGTAACCAGATCCAACAGAGCTCAACTTCATGGGGAATCTTGCACCTCGCATGAAAACTTGGCAGTTGTTCTTCTGCTCTTTAAAAGGTCTGAACCACAAAAAGAATATGAATACCTACTAAGTTTGCAAGGGATAATGCTTTAGTTTAATTCATTACCTAATATGTAAAATTTCTTCAGTGAAGATGGGTTAAGGTTATATGAAAGAGATTTCCTCAAACCCTTTGTATTTGATTGGCCTGTCAGCACCCCAGGAAAGCTGAGCCACTTGTGCCTCACCAGTGTGTCAGTGTCCTGTTATGGGGACTGTCCACTGAGCAGTCCTTCAGGGCTGAGGGGGGCAGTTCATCTGAAATGTTCAGGGTCACATGCCAACAGCAGAAGAGAGACCCTCTCCTAGGTCTCCACCCTTTTATTTGAGTATGTTACCCACTACCACAGACTACCAGGGGCCTTGAAGGACTCAACACTGACAGTTCACAGAATAACACCCTTTATTAATAAAATTGTGACAGGTTAAAGTTCAGGGTTTGCTGGTCTTAACATCTGACTGGAAAAACATAATCAAAGCAATATATGAATAAGCTCTAGTGTCTAACAAAAGACAGCTTGAGATAACCATTCAGCATGCATACAGTATGTTTTTCACCCTATCAGCCTCCCTATGAGGGAGAAGACATGTTCAGCCCTCAATAGATCCCAGAAGTTACAACGGAGTCTTCCCTAACTTCTACCCATTTTTAACTTTTTCAGTGGAGCTTGAGTGACTCTAGTCATACAACATGCAAAATGAAGAGTGGTGACAGCTTAAATGTAGGTAATTTTGGGATGCAGGTGTGTGTCAGCATTACCTCTGAGGAGACTGATTTTGCAAGAGGTGATTGTTCAACAACCAGACTTTCTCTTTTATCTCCCTTTTTGACAGCTGCTGTGTAGCTTATCAGATGAAAGCACCACTGAGTTCCCTCCTCTGCAAGGATTTCAACAGAGACTGGCCTCACAACTTCACTCCA
Organism: Machaerirhynchus nigripectus; assembly: GCA_013397975.1. Lineage (NCBI taxonomy): Eukaryota > Metazoa > Chordata > Aves > Passeriformes > Dicruridae > Machaerirhynchus > Machaerirhynchus nigripectus. The sequence goes on along the minus strand of VZRQ01010597.1, from coordinate 295,111 downwards.
CTTTCTGTTTCATCTTCCCCTTAGCAAGTATTGCGTTTGGGAAGTTGGGCATGCTGACTGCATTCCATCCAGGAAGTAGCAATCACATTTCCCCCTTCTGTAACTTCTGTACTCTTATAACTGTGTCTATAACTCTCCACTCCACCCTATCCTCTGTTCCATCTCCGTCTTTAACATGTACTGTGTGTATGCTGACTGTAATTTCTATCTGTTAATATATAACTTTCCAGATTTCTTTGGTTTTAACTCCAGCCTTTTTTTCCAGTTAGTATTCCCACACCTTTTCTATAGCTTATCTGAAGAGATCTGTTTCTGCTATAACCATTTATTTAGGATAAATCTTCTTTATTGTCTATACCTAATCTGTGAGGGACAAGATACATTTTTGTCCTTGGTGTTGATCCCTTCATTCAACCTCCAACTTCCAAAATTTTGTCTGGAATTATAGAGATTTCATGCAAATCTTTACTGGTGAAATGTTTTGCTGAGGTAAAATACTGTACTATAGAATTACCATGGCATGTTGACACATTTAGACCTTAGTAAGTTTAAAGAGGATTCATAAACCAATTTTTGAGATTTGTGTTTCTATACATGGGAAAAAGAGATATGCCTTATGATCTTTGTAATCAATTTAAACAAATAAAACAACTTAGTGTTTAATATATTTGGGTACATGGTCATTAGGTAAAAAAAACCCCACAAACCAAACCAAACCAAACCAAAAAACCACAAAATTATATTTTAAGAGAGTTGTTAGAGAACAGTATTGATAAATCTACTCTTCAAAAGATAGGGCAAGTATGCATGATGTAATTTATTTCTTCTATCATACATTTAGGTAACAGTGGAAAATTTTGGTGGCTTCATGGGAGTTTTCGTACATGTTAGAAATGTCAAAGTCTTGAAGGAAAACATTAGAAATAGCTGGTGTCGAACATAAATCACAGTTCTTTAATGTAGTAAAAATCAGCTCTTTGTTCTCACTAAACTTTCAAGAAGTGCCAGCGTGCAGGATTATGGATTGCTGTGCCCATCTCTGTCGTATTTCCACATGCAAACACATATTGTTAATTAAGGACAAAATACATTTTTGCATCAACAAATCTCTTAGGTAATTTTTAATGACAGAAGCCCCAGTGACAATGTAGGCTGACCCCTTGATGTTGGAAATGGGATAAGGCAGTGTTAGAAAAAGTAGTAGTATTGACATTGTAGCTCCCAGCTACTCCCGAAGTCTGATTAAAACATGCATAACCTGGATACATATATGTGTAATTCCAAAGCCTTCAGCACCACCTTCCTAGCTATTCTATAGCTTTAGATTTTATTCATCAGTGCACTGGTTAGGAAGAGAAAGAAATATAACTTACATATTTGGTTCTTTCATAAAGAAGCTTCAAACGTGCCCTCCTTATGGCAATGGTAACTGTAGAGCCATTAATTTGACCCATAAGTCTCTTTAATCGATTCCCTGACCAAATCCAAAATTGTCCTAGGAACAGCAGAGAGCTTTCATGGTCAATGTGCACCAGTCAAGCGCTGTGATCTTCTGTTAATAGAGGCATAGCCATAACTATACATCTTCCCCGTCTCTTACTCTGATTTGTTCGTGGAGGAAGCAGCAGTTAACAAAACTTGTAGATATGTTGTTCACAGGGATATAATGGTACCTGTCATTGAGAAGGGATACATCTGATCTTTTGTCTGTATTTACAAATAATATGTCCTTACTGGTCTGGAGAGAAGATAGGAGGCCTATAAGTACTAACAAGCACTTCAACTCTAGATGATATAGGGATACTCCTTTAATGGAGTGAGCAGACCTAGGGTCAGAAGGGCAGGGCAATTTGTCACAGAAGACAAGAAATTAGTATCTGAATTATAGATTAAATTTGTCTGTAATTTTCACTGGCTTTTAACAGTCTTCCTAAATTGTTTCCAGTGATGTCACAAAAACTCATCAATCTGTTTAAACTACAGTTCTTAGAACTGATGCTAGGAATTCTGGAAAGATAAATTGAAAATCTTCTTAATTCCTTTTGTTATTATTGATAATTTTATGTTAACTGATAGTGGTCATTATACTATTAAGAGATCTTTGGATATAAGCAGTCAGTGTGTGTTAAGATGAAATAAAGGAACAGTTTTATGAAGGAAGAAGATTGGGGAAGAAATTGGAAAGACAGTTTGGCCACATTAACTACTTCGGAACAAAACTGAAGGAAAGTATATTCAAAACGATTCCTTTAGATATGAAGTCATTAGTCACAAGACTTTTTTTCTACTTTTGTTTAAGGAGAATGTATTTGCAATATATGATTGTGATGTCCACTTAAAGACCATTTTGTAGAAGGGGAAACATTTTCTTTAAAATACTCTTAAAATATCTTTTACATCAAAATATTGTAACACTTTATTTTTCTCCTTTAGAATATTGTGAAGTCAAATCCTTCTGTTTATAATTTGAATGTGAATGCAAGACTTTTTAGAGATAGTGTGATGCTTTAATTTCTAACGTCATCTTGAACACTACATCTTCCTAGAGTATTTCTTTAGAGATTAAAAATTCATGGAGAAAACAAAATAATTATGTTCATGTATGATTGCAATTCTGAATGTGGACATTATCTCAGATTCTAACCCACAGACTCAGAGGTAGCTATTACAGTCTCTTCTTAAAGGGACAAATATGAGTTATTTGACAGGACATCCAAATAATGAACATGGAAATTCAAACATATAGAGAAGTAAAGATCTAAAGTAAGCCTAAAAAGAGCTTTAAGTAGCAAATCTTGAGCTTTTGATTTTCCTTTGAAACAATCAATTCAAAAATCAGCCTCACTGTCAAAGTAACATGAACAAAAGGGCCAGCCTTTTTAGTTTCCTTTCTTTTTTTTCCTTTTCTTCCCACTTTATTTCTCTTTTCTTTTTTCCCAAATTAGACTGACTAAAACCCAGAATGTGAAGAAATGAGAAGAGACAGAGTAAACAATGCCTCTGAGAAAGCCTTTAACTTCCATTTTTCAAAACCATTTTTCATTCTTCAAAGTTCGACATAATGAAGACTTAATAGAGTTTTTGACTCCAGACTATATTTTTTATGACAAATACTGTGTGGCTAATACTTCTGATGAAATGCAATGTAGTAGCTTCTACTGAAGTTTTATAGATTAGGATTGCACATAATGAGATCTTTCCCTAACATAATTTCTTATGAGTCAACACACTTATGACTGCAAGCAAATCTGTGTTCTCTAGAACATAGGATTCATGACAGAATATTTGCATCCAAAACAACTTTTATATAGTGAAGTAGCAAAGAATAGAAATTTATTTTCATTATCATAACAATCATATATATTTAAGTTTTTAAATGTTGCCTTAATAGCATCAATATTCACTTCCCAGTTAAAAACTGAGGCCTATGCAAACTATCCAAGACTAACAAGAAAGAATGTTGAAAGTGAGAAAGGTATTAAAAAATAATGCAAAATTTCTTGACAACGTGTGGTTGTGTGTTATGATATAAAATAATACTGGCTCTGCCATGATAGAGACCAAAAGTTTCAGGTATACTGGACAGAAATCTCAAAAACTTATTTAAACTCAAAGCTCAAACCAGTAATATTCAACTAAAATCCATCAGCTTCTTCCTTATGATCTTAGGCCATTTACTGATAAATTAAAAGTTGTGTATATGAACACTTGTTTCTTATTTTAATTTAGGAGGTGTACCTATGGACATTATTATAATTGTTCTGTGGGATCTACTCTGTTTTGACAAACCTGTTTAAAAAAAACAGGTCATTCATCACACAGCAAAAAAATCCATGAGCATTAAAAGATTCTAGAATGAATGAATGCATTTAGCCCGACATTTCTTAAAAGACAAATGATACCTCATGTACAGACTGGGGGGGAGGTACTGGAAGGAAATTCTTTATAAATCTACATGACAGTAAGGTTATGAAAAGATCGAAGTGACTCCACAAGGCAGAACACTACCTAAAGGCAATATCCATAAAAGATGGACACTCCATAAAGTATAAGTATAGTACTTTCTAACTTACAATCAGTCATAAAACAACTGCTAGCATAAATGTGTTTGAATTTTTGAATTGTCTGTAATGGAGCAGCTGTAAAAAATCCAGCATATGTAAGAAACTAATGATTTCCAAGTTTAAAATAAAATGGTTGTGAGACAAGCCATTATTACTACCCCAGATCATAGTTAAATGAGTAAGGAAATGGAAAGATTACTGAAATTTTAAGATAAAAGTTGACTGAATTTAATGAATAAAAGAGGTTTGATACCTACTGACTATGTTTTCTTTAAATATTCATAATGTAACTGCAGCAAAAAGAACCAAAGTGTCTCAGTTTGAACGTCCTGAGATGAATGTATCCGCTAATGAAAGGCAGATTTCAGCAGCGCCTCCCCCACCCAGGTTCAGAAAGAAATTTCTTGGAGGTAAGTGGAAAAAAAAGCTGTTTATTTGACAAGCATGGTGCACTCAGGCACAAGGGAATGAATGTTAAATAATAAAACCTTTGTGTAGGCTGTGGAGAAGACCTGGTAGATTCAGAGTCCTTTCGGTAGGTGTGGCTCTGTTCTCTCCGGAGCTGGGGTGCGCCATGGGCCCCTCTGGGCAGTGTGGGGCCTCCTGGTGATGGTGTTCTGGGCCACAGCAAAGCTGAACAGTTCCAGGAGAAGAAGAAGAAGCCACAGTCACAGGAAAACTTCTTGCCTCAGCTAAAGAACAAGAAGCTAGCTAAAAAGCAAGGGAATGCAACTCTTTTCCCTGCTGCAGAGCCGAGAGCTGGGGAGAGAGCGAGCGAGTTACCTGTGTTTTTGAACACGGGCTGCCAAAAGAGCTCCAGCGGCTTCCCCTGCTGCGGGACCCAGCTTAAAGGCACAGAACTCATGTCTGGGCAATAAGCAGATGACAGGGAATACAGTATAATGCTGTCACCCCAGGACACCAAGTCTGTTGTGTCACCAACAAAGATATTGACACTCAGCCAAGAAGCATGGAAAGTTACTTAGAATCTGTAACTGAAACAAAGTTTAATTTGCTGACTTTTCCACTGAGACTAGTTCTATCTTACTTGTTTTTTTCATAGCAGAAAGACCAATCATCTTGATTAAATAGCCCTGACTTGTGCAATATGACAGTATTACTATAAATTGACACAACACATATTTTTGCATAATAATTTGGAAGACTGAAACCTTCCACTATACCAAGTTTCTTTGAACTGAATTCTAATGTGTAACTGGCCCAGTTAAGGGGGTAGAATTTGTCCTTGATTGAAATCCTACCTCTTATTAGTCAGAAAATTCTTACACTGCGGAAAAGGTTTTCTCTAGAATAACATATTAATATATGTATTGTTTTAATACTAAATACCACAGTCAGGATTACAATCCTTTACGGGATTGTAAAGGAGCTTTCTTGCATAGTCTGCCCACAGAATAATCTGAAAGAAGGTAGTGATGATACTGTATAGGCCAAGAAGTGACAGACCTATCTCTTCTCTCCTGAAGGCCTTAGCATGTTGAAGAAGCATGACAAAAGAAAAGCTCGGTAATGTGGAGTTTGGAAGCGTACAGTAAAAAAAAAAAAAAAAGCCTATATATATATTAAAGCATCCAACAACTTCAAATATTCTTTAAATAATCTTATCTAATTTATCAAATTATGTTAAAATGAAGTCGAAATCATTGTACATCAGGGAAGATTATCTTGATATATGTTAGTAACAATAAACTGTGCAGGTAGTATTTTCTAGACAGAAGTAAAGTAATTCTTGACAGAAAAAAATCTGTAATAAGGGACTCACTCAATTTCTGTCTTTTTGTCGCACTAACTTAGTATCAACATTTTTGTTGATATTGTGTAGAACATGGAGTGTAGCCCCTCTTCAATACTGAGCCAAGATAAATACTTTCACTCAGGCTGTGGATTACTCCCACTCAAGCAATGCTTTTTCAAGTTCAGGGGAAAAAATATCCAAACTTGCATAATATGTAGAAGTAATGCTCCCTAATTCTTCTGCTTTCTACTTGCACATTTTCCCCTCTGTCTTCCTTTTTCTAGGCACAAGAACCATTCACAGGAAGTATTTGTTCCCTTTTAGGTCTCCTCTGAAAACCTGTCAGTCAAGCTCCCCTGAAATATGTATCTGAAGGAACTTGGAATAATAAGTAAGTAATAACATGTAACAACAGAACTCAGCCAGCAATTTGGGGGTTCAGTAATGAATGTAAAGAATATAATCTGAAATCATAACCACCCATATGGTTGTCTAACTCTGTGTACTTGAGCACAAGTCGTCTGAGGAGGGGTTAGGGAGGTGGGGTTGCTTAGCCTGCAGAAAGGGAGGGTCAGAGGAGACCTTATCACGCTCTACAACAGCATGACAGGAAGCATGTAACAGAGTGAGGGTCAGTCTCTTCTCACAGGTAACAAGTGATAGGACAAGAGGAAACAGCCTCAGACTGCACCAGGGGAGGTTTAGACTGGATGCTAGGGAAAATTTTTTCACTGAGATAGTGGTCAGGCACTGGAACAGGCTGACCAGGAAAGTGATTGAGTCACCATCCCTTGATGTATTTAAAAAACATGTAGATATGAACCTGAAAGTGTTAGATTAGATGTAGAACTTGGTGACCTAAGGATGTTTTTAAACCTAAATGATTCTCTGATTCTGTGAACTGTGTTTATTACCTTATCATGGCTTTTCAGAAAGTTTATTGCATGTAGATTCTAGGGGCTTCCAAACACCTTTGTGATAGTTTGGAATCAGAACAGAGAAATAGCTCTTCTTGTAGGCTTCCATCTGAATTCAAGTATATTCACTGAACTGTTATTTCTAGTATAAAAAAATAATTGAATCTGCTGAGTCATCTCTGATTCAAATATTGAATAAGGCTTTCTCATATTATTCCTATTCTTTAATTGTTTTTGTTTCAATATTCATTGCTTCTCATGTGTTCGGCAGTATTATTAGTCCTTCGCCTATTCTAATCTTCCATGAATAAAAAGGACTACTAACTAATTTTGAAAATATTATCACCAGGAAACTACACTGTAACCCACTTAAGTAATTTCCAAATCCAATCAAAATTTGTTTGAGAGTGTTAGAATGAAGCTTACCTTTATATTTCCTAAAATATGACTAATCTTTCTGTGAAGAGACTGACAAGGCTGATTATATCATAGTAGTGTTTTTTAATTAAATGGAAAAATACTTAGTGTGCCATTTATTTTTACTATAAAATATTTTAAAATTGCTCAGAAAGAGGGCATGGGTATGGAGATAATTTAGTTTACAATGAATTTTTTTTTCTGGATTCTGTCTTTGTAAATTATATTCTCCATGAATAACAAATAATAAAACCAGTAGTTAGAGGTATTGGTTTCCTTTAAAGTTGTGAACTTATTTCTTACTTTTTCAAATTGTAACTATTTTGTACATCATCCTAGGAGATTACGTTACACATACTGATTAAGTACTGTTTCAACAAGGTTTTTGATTTCATTTGATTGCTAATAGTCCTTAAGTTTTATTGAATATCACTTCTAGATACTTGTAAGGGACTTTTTAGCTTTATATGGAATGTGCAGCATTTTATACTGAATACCTCTGCTGTTATAAACCATCTCATCTTACTCTTTCTGTATTGATCAATACTGCAAGGAGTAATGTGGGGTTTTTTTTTTTTAAGATTAGAACTTTATTATCCCTTCCCAAACAGAACATTCATGAAATTATATAGTCAAACTGAAAAAATCCATTCAATATAAGAAGGTTTATACATAGTGACCCATATGAGCTTAATGACATTAAAATATTTTATTTACTGAGCTCAAAACAGTGCTTAAATATAGGGTGGAGCACCTTAATATTAACTTCCATTGACTTAGAGAAAGACTGACTGCACATATATTAATTATTACTTCTGGCTTATCATTCTGAAGCACTGTTTTGTTCTTACCACTGCTGATACTGTGGTAACTGTCAACTTCCCCTGCTGATCTCATGGAGTGAGTCATTGAAAATCTAAGCTAATTGTGTACTCTGCTTCTCCTCTGTACTCCTTCTTTTATAGTACATTTAAAGTAATTTGACCTTTTTTTTTCTTGCATTTCAAAATTCTTGAGTTTTGCTGTCATGGAATATGGCACAAGGCACCTGTTTACTTTATTTGGTTGACTTTTCATTGTTTCTATTTTTTTCTGTAATACACTTAAATAATCATCTAATTTTTACGCAGTTAATTAAGCAGACAAGTAGAACTTAGGTCACAGGTTTGAGAGCTGCATGTGCATGTGTCACTGTTTTGTTTCTTCAGATAGCTAGAATATTTCCTCAGAAGTCTATAATAGGTTCATGGAAACTTAGAGACATTTAGTTTGGAAAAGATTTCGAGATCATTAAGTCCAACAACTGAGCAGCTGTGCACATGGGGATAATTAGCTGTGTAACACATGGCTTTCCCTTCCACTGTGTGCTGCATGTTTGGTTTTCCATCTCTGAACACACAGATGCATGAAAGCTGTAAAAAAGGTGTGCTGATGTTTCTATAAAAATGTGTTTCCCAGAGATTTAGAGTTAGAAGGAAGCTTAGAATGAAGATCATATACTTAAAAAAACCTGGAAGATCAATTTCTCTAGGCACTTGGCACTCAAAGTTCCAGGAGATGTAATACGGAATGTAAAATTCTAATGATGTTGTGATCTTGTTACATATTTACGACAACTCCAACAAACTCAAAATTAAAAAACATGGAGGGTTTTTTGAAATAAAGAAGCTGAAATAAGATATTTTACTTTAGTAAAACTTTTACAAATCAATTCCTGGAGCAAAAGAATCACTTTTTCTGTTTAAAAATCATCCATAAATACCTCTTGAGTGACAACCACCTAAACTCTCCTCTTTTTCTGAAGAGAAAAATGATGGAAAGATCTTATTTTTCCTGCGTGGTTTGATTTGTCACCATAAAATTGGGATAAGAGCGGAATTCAGGAAGCTTTCCTTTTTTCAGACTCTATCTTGGTCAGTTTAGACAGCCCTTTTTCAGTAAATTGGTGTCTACTACACTAACTCTCTTATTTATCTCCTGCAAAGCTTAGAGTATGCATAATGTACATGTGTAATAGTGTCATCTGCTGGTTTAACAAGATTTAATGGGAAAGGAAAGGCATACTTTATTACCTCATCCTCAAGGCCATTCTAATACTAGGCAATTTTTCTTTCAACAGCCAAGATACTATTGCTTATGAAATATTTCTTTCCACATCCAAGACGCTGTAATTTGTGTTATGTGGCACACAGTTGTTCAGTCTGCCAGGAGCTCACAGTCTGTTCACATTTAGGAGGTTGTTGCTCTGATGTCAAGAGAAGAAATTTCTATATTACATTTTGCTTGCATGATTAACCAGAACCATACAAAAGTAGTTTGAGATTCCCTGTGAAATTACTGCATTTAACTGTCAATGGCTGAATAATACAAAAGGAGTTTGAGATTCACCATGAAATGACTGTATTTAACTTTTGTTGACTATTTCTGTTGCATATACATCAAAAGAGGAATTTTATTCTGCTCCTTTGTCCACAGTATATTTCATGGAGCGCAGAGATGTTCCTTATTGTCTGTGAGCGTATGTTTCCTTCCACAAAAAGATGTAGACTCCTCTAGCTTTCTTAGCTTGTGCAAACTACTTCAAGCACAGGCACCCAAATCATCTGGAATTTATCTAAAAACTCTCAAAATTATATTTTTCCAGTTGTCTAAAGTCTCATCTTATACAAATCCATTAAAAAGTGAGTTTGAGGAAGAAATTTTAGTCAGAAGTTGTAATTTATGCCAAAGTCAAATTATTATCACGTTCTGTGTACAGTTCCATCCCATTCAATTCTCCCTTGCTATCTGTTCTGTCCATAGTTCTTGTTTAGAGTATAAATCCCTGTTTTTCTTATTTGACTTTGAAATTTCCACTTCCGCTTCAACACTTATCTACCAAAATGCCATATTTTTTTTAATGAACTAAATCTAGTCCCTAAATTTATTTTCTGCTTTCAATTTTATAGTATTAATTGGCAACTGTTGTTTATAAAAATTGTGAAGAGATTATTTTGAAAGACCTTGGAAAATGTAATAAGGTTTAAGGTTTTATTGAAGTTCAAAATTAAGTTTTGCCAATGAAATTTCTGCATAAATTATTCATAGAAGACTATAATGCATGAATAATTCAAGTGGCATCTTTAATTAGATGCTAAAAAACCCTTGTGAAGCAGCCTATCATGGCTTTATCGATTTAGAAGCAAATCAAGTTTGAAAAACAAAGAACTTGTGCTCTAAGGCAAATTAGCCGGCAATTATTGAATCACTCGTTGCAATTGAACTGCTATCAATAGTTTTTATATCTATAAACATACAGTGCATTATGATGTATAGTGCTTATGAAATGCCAATGAAATGGAGTCCAAACAATGAGATTTTTAATGAAAATACAGTGCTATGTATAAGTTGTTATTAGCATTGGAAAAATGAGCCATGAATAATAAGCTTTTGAGGCCTAGTAATAGTGGATGATGGAACACTGTATATCAGAACAAAATAGCCATTGCTTGTTTCTATTAATAAATATTTTTAAGTTCTCAGAAAAACTATCCACTTTCTTTGCATCTTGGTCCTCATGTTAGGCCTTAGAACAAATTTAGTATCACTAATAAATTTTTCATAGAAAAAGTAGGAATAGAAAAGTGCTCCAATGTTCTTCTGCAAAAACACCTTGTTCATGAAACAATCTGCCCGTTATGGCAGAAAGTTGTCTGATTCTTTCCTATTTCCTTTAATATTAAGTATTGTTTCATCATTTTAAGAGACAATGTCCCAGATTGCAAAAACTTACTACAAAGTTCTACTTAGCATCAAGGCTGTTTCTTCCTAAAAAAATTCAAACATGCTACCTGTTTCTAGTGGGGTAAGAAAAAAACAATGTTTGTTTCCGTATGGTTGGGGTTTTTGTTTGGTTTCATTTGTTTGGTTGGTTTGTTTTGGTTTTTTTTTTTTTTTAAGTGTTTGCTTTTTGTTTATTGCTGGTGTTTAATAAAGACTACTATATCTCAGATTCTCTTAAACTGAAATTATTAAGTTTTCATTTGATTTTCCTGAAGTATTTCTACTTTATAAGTGGAATTACTATGCTCATGCACAGGAGAGAATGGTTGTCTACTTGGGCTGCAGTTTAGTCCATCAACCTCGACAAAATGCAAATATTGGGGATGTACCTGGCTTGTTTTCCTTCTTTTTTGGCTATTCTAAAGGAATGTATATACTAACCTAGTTACATTTTCTATTTAGTGCATGCTCCAGATATTTCCTGTTTTGTCGGGGGGTTTTTTGTTGTTGTTGGGGTTTTTTTTTGTTTGTTTGTTTTTTGGGTTTTTTTGGGTTTTTTTTTGGTTAAATAGTAGCAGGGAACGTATTGCACAGAGTGATACACAGATGTATGACAAAACTTTTCTTATGAATGATCATAGTGTTATTGTATGTTTGTAGAAAAAATGATCAAATCATGAAATGAAAATGTTTTCTATTTGTTTCTGTACAAATAACTGAGGATGAAAGAAGCTGGGAAATTCCAGAAAACCAGCTTCTCATCTCATCTCATCTCATCAGAGATGATGTGTTCAAATTCTTTCAGTATTTCAGAGCTATCTTGTAATAGCTATTGCAGGTGATATTTCAAGCTTGTGTTGAAAAGATGGATACCAGAACAAAAACTTGCACAGTTTTATGGAAGTTTTCAATGCAAATTCTGGGACCATTTTCAATTTGCCACCTGCCACTGAATAGAAGCCTAGCACTGCTAACATCAAGGTCTTGAACTTTCTTTCTGTGAAGACAGAGATATTTTAAACTGTACAGTTTGTTTAATGAAATCTTCCAGCAGTTTTGTAGAGCATAGTGAAATCCTAAGTCAATAATTTCATAAAAACTGATGCAGTATTCCTCATTATCTGTCCTCCTCTATGAAGAAGAAATATTATTTGGCCTACAGGTCACAGTCTGTGCTGTACTCTAATCAGTGGCTGGTTTTCAGGGTTTTTGTCTCTTCCTTTATGACTGTTAGAAAATTACGTACTTTACTTCAAAAGTAAAATGAAATCTAATTATATAACTCCTGTCTGTTTAAAAAACAATACTGTTGATAAAAGTAAAGAAGCAAGTTTAAAGAAAGCTTAAAAGAAAGGAATAAAATTGTGCGAGAAACATGGGAGAGATATTATTATTTAATTGTCTAAGCTGTGATAATTAGATTCCTAAATAGAGTTTGGTAAGTGTAAGACATTCAGCAAAGTGAGGTTTAACTGCAAGATCTAAAATTCACATAGAGCTCCTATTCAGCCCTGAGTCTAAACATTCTCATGGCTGCTAGGGTATTAGGAAATAAATGTCAAAAAAAAAGTTTTAGGGTATGAAGTTGAGAAGTGTGTTTGTAAAGACCTCTGAGAAGAAAGGAGAAACCAAAAATAGGTAGCTGAGAAGTACACCAAACTTTTTTTGTTCTATGGAAAAGTGATGAAAGTAGAACCCAAAGTTCTGCAGAATACGTAACTTCTTACATCCAACTTCTTTTCAGAGATGGCTCAGGGAAACACGAACACCAACTTTTGTCTTTCATAAACAATACTTGAATGACAACAGTCTTTATTTAATAACTCAATGGCAAATAGCTCGTTGTTTTCATAGTAGTCTTTCAGCATAGACAACTGCAATAAAGCATTTGTTCCTGGCAGAGATTTATTTCTTTCCTTCCCTACTCCAGTCACTGAATCAGAGAATATTTGTTAATAATTTTGCACATGAAGTACATGGTCTTTCTTTTCCTGCTGCCAGACTTTCTGCAGAGAAATTATTAAGGAAAAGTAAAACCTTATGTTGTTATGAATTTGCAGAAAATTATTAGTATTTATTTTCTTTAATTGGAGCCCCAAAAATTATACTGTGAAATCTGCACCTCTTTGTCTTTTGATATGTTTATTCTGTGCATTAAGGAGTTGTGGTTTAACACAGGTACTTTTTTACAGTCTTCTGAACAATTTTGTTCTAAGACAAGATCCAACTCTTTAGTGTCTGTAAGCTCTTAGCTGGAAAAAATTCCAAAACTCTACATAATTCTCAATTAAAATAACACTACAAGGGTTTGACTAGCCATTTTCTGGGTAGTGTCTCCTAGTTCAAAAGCTGTTGCAGTGTTCTCTTTAATGATATATCTGTAGAGCACATGAACACAGGGTACGCACAGAGACACATTCAAACTGGGAAGAAGAAAGTCAGTTTCACATCTTCACACTAAGAAGGCTTAACTGCTTTCCCGTTGGTCTCCTTTGGTCATCACTTATGTTAATATAAGTTGTATCTCTAGGTAAACACAGATCTAAAATTTAGGTTCTTCCTCGTAGGTTCAGAAGGCTTAGAAATTTTAATATATTTATGCAAAGAATAGCAACATCCAGAAAAGTAGATGACATATTTAGCAGTAAGATGAGAAATCACATCTTTTACACCAGAAATTTTAAGGTGTAAAGCTGCTGAATTTTTGAAGACTATAAAAAAGATCAGGTTGTCAACCCACCTCTAACTTGAACTTGAGGATTCATCCTGGTTTAAATGTGTATATACATTTGACTCCATGATTTGTGTAAACTGTATCTTCAAAAGGAAACACACAAACACATGCCCACCAGCCCCTCTTAAATTAGCTGCTATTTAAGATCTTCTATACTGATTTCAAGATTGTAGATTATTCTCTGGATAATGCTAATAGTTAGATAAGAAGCTGAATGTGTGACAGTTTTTGAAACATTTACACTGGTTAAAAAGTTAACTTTTCTTAAAAAGGCAAGATATTTGAATGACCTTGCCCATAAAATGTCTTGCCTTGAAGTTTTGTTAATTTCTATGATCAACTTTGCTATCAGAAATATTTTACTAATGACACACTGTGTATTTATGGCTTCAGCTGTAATTGGTCTTCTGATTTTTAAAAATTATTTGCATCATGCCAACATGATCCTATTATGCATCTTCTGTATAGTGTATGACAAACAGATGCAAAGTGATCACCAAGTCAGATTATTTTTTCCATTTTATAAACTCCCTATTAGCATAGATCTCAGAAATGCTCTTCAAACGTTCCAGAGGTTTCTGCCTGGAAGCATCCCATCACAACGGGAAAGGCTTTTCTTTTTGTAGTGCTCAATTCAGGTTAGCTTTGATGTGCTGTGATTTTACTACAGCCTTAATCTTGTGAGAGCTTTCTCTCCATCCATACTCAAAATGGTTACTGTGTCTCATAATGACTGGCAATTTTGTGCAGACTTTGCAGATGAAAGCAAACATCTTTGCTTTGGAAGTAGCTGAAATAGTCTTTCAGTTATTGCCCTGAACTTGTGGTGTATAGAGGATCATTGCTGTCTTACAGCGTAGTATAAGAGAGTTAGTGAAGCTGAGAGAAGGACTAAGGAAAATGCAGAACCACGATGTGTGGAGTGCCTAGAAGGTTGAAGAAACAAGATCATGTGGGGCTAATAAAGCTCTGGAAAGGGAGACTACACATAATAAACATTGAGCCATGGGATAACTAGAAAGGATAGCAGATAATAAGGGAGAAAAATTAAGTCTTCCTGAATATATGTTAAAAGAAGTCAATTCAATAAACGCAGGCATATCCTTAAGAATCTTTTTGTTGAGAGACTGGCAAATGGCTAGCTGTGAGTTAAGGAAGGTTTGCCCTAAGTAGAAAATTAGGTAAGTGTTCACATTATGTACCCTTCTGGGATATAAGTGGAATGAGAAGCTGTCTGTGGGTATAGACTTAACACACTTTATGAACTCAAATGTTGCTTCTGATTTATTTCCCATTCTTTCCTTGAAATTTAGATCAGGCTGTTTTGACTGATTCAAGTTACAGACTAATTTATTATGCATATACTAACATGACCACTTTTAAACGAAGTATTCTGCATGGTATTACCCTAGCTAGTTAGACTTTGCTAAACAGTATATTCAGTCTCTTGACAATAAAGGCTTTAGCTGCAATGATAAGGTTATTTCTTCTGAATGCTTTTTTCCATGCCTTCTGCTTCTTCTTTTTCCTTCTGTTCAGATCTCTGTTCCTTTCCCACCACTTCTAGTGCTCCCAACAGTGCTGATTGCAGACAATTTGAATCACTTGTGCAGAAAAGCTACAGTGTGCACTGACTTGGGAAATTCAGGAACAAATCAGCCTATAGGATTCCTGATGTATTGAAGGATGAAGATGAAACAGGATGTAGAAATTTGTAAAAATGATTTAACAACTGTTGCTGAGTCACTTTGGAATTAGATAATAATATATCGACAGGATCAGCAGTAAATGACAATATTGTGATGAAGCAGAAGAAGCAACTAACGGAATGCACAGAAGCCTAAGATTTGACAAGAAATGTAGTAATTTCGTAACATTTACCCAAAGTACCCTGTGAGGGATTGTGTTAGGGAGAAACCAGCAGTGCTTCCAAAAAGGAATAAAAGCTGAAAGTTCATGCTAGTAGTCAGTGCAGAGGCAACAGTAGTTGGAAAGCAGTGTGAAGGAAAGGGAAGTACACCAAGGACTAAACTCTTGCCTTAAGGCTGTCACATTGAATTCATCAACTAAGGGTAGTCTGAGGCCTTAAAAATTGTAGAAAAAGCCCTGAAAGATATGATTTTGTTAAAATAATAAATAAATACTGAAAAGGTTAGATGAGAAGGAGAAATAATGACTGTTGAGTTTTGAGTTTGTCAAATTTATTTATTTTTATTATTTCAACCTACATAATAGTTTTCCTGAAGAGTTGGTGCTGGGGCCTCAGTTCTTTCACTGTAAATAAGAAATGTCATTTGCCTTGTCTCCATGGTGTTGTAGAGTTCATAATAAAATCACGCTAACAAAATGCTTTTCTGAGATCCTCACACAAATTATAAAAGTGTATAGGTCTCTGTAGAGATTTAGCAGAGGGCAGTGTCTAATTTCCACCACTTCAGCACAGACAGCTACAGTGGAACTCATTTATTTTGCTCTTGGTTCAGCAGGGGTAGAATGAACCTAAAGTACAAGATACTCATCAAATTAATTTCTTATGGTAGTTTAGTGTGTCTTTCAGCCTGTATAATTTGTATTGCTGCTTCAGTATGGGCAATAAGTATTATGTGTAGAGGCATATGTGTTAATTACAGTCAACTTATGTGATATTGTCTCTTTTCCGCCATAAATTTAACACCGTGCCCTGGAAGACAAAGTGAGCAGCTACCTGGGAGATTGTGTTACCATTCTACTTTTGAAGTTTTTTTCTTTGATACTTCTGATTCTGTAATCAGAAAGGGTCCAAGCTCATAGAAGGAGAGTACAATGTGGCTTCCATGGTTGTTATGTGCTGTCTTGAGGAGTAAAACCAGAGACAGAAAACATAAGGGCAAAAACTGTCTCTTAAGAAAAAAACCCCATCACACTGGCTTAATTTTTCCTTTTTCTTTGTTTCTGTTTTGCCCCCGAAAACCTCCAAACTACTTTTGATAATGTCCCATTCATTCTACAAGAGGTATTTTGCAGTGGACAAATTTCAGGCTGTGGCTTTTAATTTTCAGTCTGTTCAGTGGGATTTCATTGTTTCATTCTGTCTTCAAATGCAGTATAACACATTTATTTTTTTCCCTTGTTATTGCCCTATGTTTCTCATGGAAAGAAAATCCTCTGAAGTCCCCAACTTTAAGACTCTTTGGCCGTCTGACATTAGCCATTTTATTGAAACCAAAATTATTCTTGGACACTTATCTTTCTAATCAGTTCTGATCAAAAAGCAAGCTACCCTGACTGAATTAATAGCAGCCACGGCTGCCTGAGTAAAATTACAAATCTAGGGACGCTGTATACTAATTTCATGAAGCAAATTGCAGGGTGCAAAAGATCATTTTATTTCTTAATACATTCTTATTATTTAATTTTTTTTAAAGCAGATTTCCAGCTTGGGTTACAGTCTTTTTGTTGTAATTTACTTTGGAACTGAAACCAGCTAAGACAGTATTTCACCAAATGAAACCCAAGGGATGACCAATCCCATCT
Organism: Machaerirhynchus nigripectus; assembly: GCA_013397975.1. NCBI lineage: Eukaryota > Metazoa > Chordata > Aves > Passeriformes > Dicruridae > Machaerirhynchus > Machaerirhynchus nigripectus. The sequence continues at coordinate 277,948 of VZRQ01010597.1, read as the reverse complement.
CTTAACCATTTGATAATTCTGCAACATGGGCACAGAGGAAACCATGAAACTTTAGGAAAGCTATTCCTAAGAGAAGTCCAAATTACTTTGGAGTTTTTTTAAGGGCCTAAATACCTTAAAGTCTCTTTTTATATAAACATGATAAGGCCTTGCTGATAGAACCCCTCTGTTCTTTCTTGAATTTACTTTCAGTAGTTATCACTGATAATATATTTCACAGCTTAATTTTTAAAAGAATAATGTCTAAATAATTTTCCTTGTAAGAGGTTTTGTGTGTCTTTTCCTTCTATCTTTCCACTACAAAATGATGATTCATTTTATCTACTGTTTAGTTGTTAGTGCAAAATAATGATTTGTGGACACTTGAATATAAAATCGGTTTTTATTGCAACTCAGTAAACAAAAGAGGTGATTTTATTTAAACATAATTGTGATGGTTTGAGCCTGAGTTGATGGACAGTTTTTTAGATCAATAATGCTTCTCAAAATTCACATATTTAAACCAGGTGGGAGCCCGGGAAATCTCTCTTCCTTCCGGCTTTCGTGCTGGTAAGAGGGCTCTGGCCGCATGGCCTGGCTGGGCCTGGCTGGGCCTGGCTACTCGGCCCCGGCAGGGGCTGGGGCCAGACCCGCGGCTCCGTGAGGGCCATGATGCCCCCCCTGCCTTCTCCGGGGCAGCCAGAGATGGACTTTTTACAGCTACTGCCGAAACCAGCTCCTGGCTGCTGCCCAGCAGAGAGCATGTGACCACCAGAGAGATAAGTT
>VZRQ01010597.1:250370-276562 GCA_013397975.1 Machaerirhynchus nigripectus | reverse complement strand
TGTTCTAACGGTGTATTTTAACTCTTATTAATCCTTTTCTTTTAGTTATGTTAATAAACTTCTTCATATTCTTTATGTTTGAAGCCTGCTTTGCATTCCTTCTAATTCTTATCTCACACAGTGCAAAATAATGATTTGTGGACACTTGAATATAAAATTGGATATTATTGCAACTCAGTAAACAAAAGAGGTGATTTTATTTAAACATAATCTTGATTTCTTTTTGATTAACTTATTCTTCATATAGATAATGTAGACAAGAATACCCTACTGTTTCTCTGAGGTCACTGCTACCATTTATTTCTTTTTCAAAATGGAGTAAGTATCAAGATATCTAATGTGTCTATCATAATCAATAGTATGTACTGGTATTTTTCTTTTAAATAATTCACTTGCTTTATATTCTGTCTATAAATATATATAAAAGAAATCAAGTTAAATCCCTGGAACACAGACAGTACTTATCTCCCCTTGGGTGAGAAAAAAGGCTGGATACTGGGAACTATGTAAAATGAGCCAAGTATTGAAAATGAAAAGAAGTGAGAAGAAGGTGAGTTCTATGGAAAATCAGGGATATAGCTTGGTAATCATGGCACGTAATACCTGAAGTGAACAGCTCTGAAAAATATATCTCAAAATACAGATGCAACAGAAAGCCTCAAGACTAAAATTTCAATATATTCAGGGTGAACCACGGGGGTGATAAGATTGTGCAAGGTTTAAAATGGCTGAGATTTTTAGTTCCTTAATCTGTAAACTGTCTGAGAAACAAGAGGCAAAAGAGTGATTCAAGAAGTGTTTATCCAGTCCTGAAACATCAAATGCTTAACATACTTGCATCCATACAGCAGAACTGCAGCTTTCATTGAAAGAGAAAATTTCTAAACAATTTGTCTTCTCTAAGTATGAACCAATTAAAAATCGATGGAATGTCACCTTTATCAGGTTTTAGGTATCCTAAGCTAATGACTCTGAAAGAAACTTCCTTTCTTTTCATAAATTTATTTAAATCTTTATCCTGAAATTTACTAATAGTATTTTGTCAGCCACATAAACGACAACTGTTCTGAAATGCTTTGGCCAGAACAGGTAGAAACATGTAGTTCTTCCTGAACTGATATCTAAAATAATTATTTCAATAGAAACATGTATTATTTTCCAATCTGAACAGTAATGTTACTCCTTTATAAAGGAGGGAAACGTGTCGCCCTGAGTTTTGCAGTCTTTCTATGTTTTCATTCTTGTAGTAGAATTTCCCAGGCACTTTACTGTAAGCATCAGGCATGTTTACCTACCAGTATCTATTATTATCATTCTTTTTGTTAGGCAGAGAATTATGGTAGACTTTTGACTCTGACCAGTGTCAGTGAGAGGTGGTAACCCCATCCTCCAATCCATGGTTGTCTCTAAAAAGATATATAATTGACTAAATAAAGAGCCAGGCTGGTCTTCTTCCTCCTTCTTCCTTCTTTTTGGCCCTTCTTGCTCTCTCTCTTTTGGCCCAGGCCCTATCCTGACAGAACGGTGTCTGCATGGTTCTTTCGTGTCTGAGTATGACAGAAAGGAACAACAGAACTTACTCCATTTGAATGGCAAATTTGAATTATGAGATTCTTTGATCTAAGTTTTTATCTTCCTTACCTATGAACTGGTCCTATATAATCCCTTTCCTGTCCCCATAAGCTCCCTAAGAAAACAGAAAACAAATAAAATATACTCACATGATGAATGTTGAAAACATTGTAATTATTATCAGTGGCAAGTTACTAAAAATTGTTAATGCAGGGTTTTTACTACAGCTTGAAGAGTATGTGATATCCCCTACAGCATAAGGGCAAACAACAATCAATGAAATAAAATCAGGTACTTAATATATGCTCATTTAGTGAGTACCTATTAACCCAAATACCAATGAATCAGAGTGACTAACAATTAGTAGGTGATCATTAAATTTATAGCTTGTATGCTGACATGTACACAGTGTCTCCAAATTAAAAATGCATCCTTATATCTTCTAATTTTTCAGTTTTCATTTCCAGTATTTGCAATATAATTAAACTTGTGCTCTATGGTACTAATACGTAATATTATTTATATGTTTTGCATTTATATGTTTAATGTTTATATGTTTCTAAGTTTCAATCCACCATACTTTTGAAAGTTCCTGTTAATTACACTTGGTTTGGGACAGTCATATTGGGTAACACTTTTTACCCCATTTCAAGAGGATTAAGAATGTTATCTCCTGTAACTCATTTTGAAAGGTTCTATTCTTTCACAAGACCCAAGCACAGTGCAGCAAATGTTCTTCCAAAAAAACCGTTGAAATTTTGCTGTGTAAGGGCAAAATTTTTTCACTTCAGCAGTAGTAAAATTATTTATACTTGTATACCTGCATAAAGTAACATTTCAGAATATCCTATGATATATTAATGGTCTCTTTACCCTCACTGTTACGATGCCAGGGATCCCTGGGCAATGGGAAGGAACACAAGGATGAAGGAGAGGTCAGATCTGCCACACCCTTCAGCTCTTTTTGATGACTGTTGATCTTTGAATAGAAAAATACTGAGCTGAGCACATATACACCTCCCTGTGGTCTGTAATTAGGCAGTCATTGTGGAGCAACTACTTTTTCATTCATGGAACAACTTCTTGTGATAAAACAGTTTCAGCGATGTTAACTTGTACATGAGATTAGTTTATCCTGTAGATATGGGGGAGGTCTGAATCTCCCTGAACCTACAGGAATAAAAGGAGTTTGTGGCTTTTCACACAATTGCTGGTGTTTAAGAGAATATCGTAACTCCCTCACAGTGGGCTCTCCGTGTGTATGAGGTCACTGAGCAGTCTCAAACTATGATCAACTTATCTTTACAAAATTATATTTATGCTGCAGTCAGAACCTTTAAACTAGTCAAAGTATTTTTTACCATGGATATAGAAAGTTACTTCATTGTGATGTTTTTTTCCCATGGAAAAACCATCCCCTCAGAAATTTCAAGTCCGTGTCTCCTTTTTTTGCTTCTCTGAAAGAAAATTAGCATTTTCATATAAAGTTAAAACAAAAGAAGCCTTATCCAGTATTTGTTTTAACAATGGCTCAGGGGAACTTATATAGGCTGTAAGTGCTCTTTTCCATTTCTGTTGGGAAGGTGGAAAAACTATGTACATAAAACTTCATTACTCAGGAATGCTTTTTTTAAATACTAAATTGCTTGTGAAGATGAGCTTAGTATCTCCACAACTGCCAGGTTTATAATCATATAATGTCATATATTAGTACATGGTAAACTCTGTCAGAGATGAAAAGCCTAGTGTGAAAATTAATACAATAAAATACATCTGTTGCTTAGCTGTAATCTTTTGCAAGCATTAAAATATAATATGAAATGGGTTCTAACTTTGAACTGATAAAGCAATTATTTATTTTGTACAAAAATTTATCTCTTTTCTACTAGAAAATAACAAAATCTGGTTTTGCATAATATTCCTATTGCTCATGCTTTATTTCTTCAGTGTAGGATATCGCTTTTCTTCAATGGTGTGACCAAGACATGGTATGAAGAAATGTCATGATCAAGCTCATTGAAATAACCATTCCTTAGCTACGGGCAACAAGATGTTTTTCAGTAATTATTATTACTGATAAATATTATTTTTTTAGAGCACGTTAATTATTCTTTCCAAGTCTTATTTTATTATTTTCTGTAAAATTGAAGATGAAATGCAAAGATACATTCACAATCAAGAAATCAAGAACACCTTTGAGACAAGAAATTTTTTTTCTCTGAATCTGTACCTTTATTTCTTAATATTACACTCTCTGCCTTTTCTTGCTTCTGTAACACATTTTCTGAAAGGAGTGAAAATGAAACATAAGTGTCTGAAAGTGGCACTAGTGCACCTTGAAAATAATGTGAGCCATAATGCTGTAGAAGAATTCAGACAACTGAAAAATGCTACAGTATTTGGGTTACCATTTCCAAACACATGCATTGTATCTAGGCTGTATTTCTTAAACTATCTTTTATCATCTTCATCCTCATCTCTATTTATTGGGTATTTTTTCAGTTGTTTTTAACAGATTTTTATCTGGATGAATCAATCTTGTTTTACTATACAAGTATAGTATTTCATATTCTCATGCTTTGAAACCATCCTTTTGAAATTACAGATCAGGATTCATTCAAAGGAACAGTTTAAACAAAGGTAGATTTTAATGACGTTTTAGTATCTCATATCTGTAGAAAGATATTTTAATTCATAGTATCTAAAATTCCTACTAAATATTAAATTAAGATCTACAAATGTTATTATTAAACAAATCTTTATTGTTGGTACTCTTCCTTCAATTACTCCATGTCAAATTTGCTTGTGTTTTCTGTTGTTGCATTTTTTTAGGACTAGCAAGAATTTCATTTCTCATGAAAGGAATAATTCTCTAAATTAGTTTTTGTAATATTTTGAGTCATTGCTCTTCTGAAAGCCTACAGTTTAAACTCCACACCATGTCACTGTTACAAAACATGTCTTGTCCTTTCATGTTCTGTGCCCAATGCATCTTTACTTTTTTTGCAGTTGCTACAGTCCCTTTGAAGATGTAGCAGTTAACTTTTCCTCTGCCCATTTTCCTGTGGAGATACAGAGGAAAACAAGACCTAAGAAGAAACAGCACTCTGCTAATTTCTGATGAGCAAAATTCATCTGTGGAAAGTCAGCTTTGGGTTGAAGATGAAAGTCTCTCATCCATACTAAACTTTATTTCTATTGGTACTCTGCTTTCTGTATGGGTAAGGCATTCCTTTTGCAACAGAGCAATGAGTATTTCAGGATCCTAAATAGCCAAAAGTAGATGGTCACCAGTGCAGTACCATAAATATGGCAGCAAATAACCTTCAGACAGAAGAACAGAGATTAGGAGAGTGGTGTGTTGACCTCGGCAGGATGCCAGGTGCCCAACAAACTGCTCTATTTCTCCTCCTTATCAACAAGACCAGAGAGACAAAATATCATGAAAGGTTCTTGGCCTGAGATAGGGACAGTGAGGGACTGCTCACTAATTACTAACATGGACAAAACAGACTCAATTCAGAAATTAATAAGAGAGTAGAATAATGAGAATTAAGGACAAATCTAAAAACTTGTTCCCATCCTTCCATCTTCTCAGGTTCAGCTTGGGTCTGATTTTTCTATCTCCTCCCCTTGATCAGCATAAGGGGATAGGAAATGGGTGTTGTGGTCTGTTTATAACACCTTGTCACTGCCACTCCTTCCTCCTCATGCTCTTCCCCTGCTCCAGCTTGGGGTCCTTCCAGGGAGACAGTTCAGAAGACAGTTCTCCACTAACTTGTCCAGTGTGGATCCTTCTCACAGGATGCATTTCTTAATGAAATTCTCCAGTGTGGGTTTCTTCCATGGGATGCAGTTCTTCGGGAACAGAGTGCTCCAGCATGAGTCCGCTGTGGATCGCTGCTCCTCCACAGACTTCCATGGACTGTAGGGATACAGTCAGCCTTACTGTGGTTTTTACCAGGGCCTGCAGGGGAATTTCAGCTCCGGTGCCTGGAACCTGGCCTGTCTTGGAGTCTGCTGAAACTTGCTGTATCAGACATGGCAGAAGCTTTTGGCAGCTTCTCACAGAACCCACCCCCGTAGTGCCCTCAGTACCAATACTTTGCCACATGAACTCGATATAGAGAACCAAGGCAAAGTAAGGCTGCTGGGGACAGGCTCTGATGGACAAAACATAGAGGTGTGTGGAGCAGCTGAAATGAGCAGATGCTTCATTTGTAGGGAATGGTCATTACCTTTTTCAGGGTCAAAATATTTTAGCGGACAATATCCACTTTTGAACTCAGAAACTCACACTTTTTTTCCTCCATAACACTGGCAGAGACTGCATCAAAAATATATTTCTGTGGCCAGCTTTGAAAAGCTCTGAAGTTTGCCACAAGTTTTAAAAAAGGTTTATGCATTCAACCTTTTTAAAAAATACACATGGCCACAAAAATCCAACACAAAATAAACAAATAAAATACACAATTGTAAAACTACTATAAATCTTCCAAATTCGTTATAAGATGACTTACTGAAATCCTTTCCCTCTTTTTTTTTGTATGACTGTATGATTCATTGGCCTTTAAGCATTTAATTAACTCTCTAAGGGCTTTAATATTTGAATGGTCTCTCTCATAAAACATTTAACACAGCAATGCTTGTCTTTTTATGCTTTGATTCATTACTGTATTTTCTTAATTAGTTAACTGTAAGGTTAAATAAAGGTAAGACATCTATATAGTAACAAATTTGGGATCTAAAGAAATATTTTTGTTACTCCTGAAGATATTGTTCATGGATTTTGAATTACAGTTGTCCTGTACCTTAATAATTTTTTGTATTTACTGCCCTGTGAATACCTAGTAAAATTAAAGGATCATAAGCTAAAGCAGAACATAATTTTTAGATGATCGTCTTCATAGCTGTCATAATGTTTTATAAATTCAATTAGAGCTGATATTTCTATAACTAAAATTGAGATTAAAATATTAAACATGTAATGAATATTCAAATGAAAATACAATTTCCATGGTGTTTAACTAATATAGCTTATAACAAGAAAATTCTTTGTTGATAAGCACTTCACTTGTATATAGAGTTAGGTTACAGTCCAATTATATGATATATAAAATAGTTACAACAGGGCATCAAATCCAAATTATTTGTAGACACTTCACTTTCAATGCAAAAATTGAACCAATGGGTCTTGGTTCACATATAACTAACTATGTAACAGGAAATGCAACAAGGAGCAGCTTGCATTCTCAGCACAGAGAAACTAAAACCAAAATAAAAATTCTCTCTCTTGTCCTTAAAAAATATTGATTTCTCAGAACCAGTACTGGATATAGCAACCCTAGGAAGCCTGTGTAGCCTTTGGTTGTGCTGTACCTAGCTTTAGAGCTGTTGTTCTCAATTTTTTATTCTCAAGCACTAAAAAGAAGAGAAAATGCCATTTTTCTAAACCAGCTATGGTACAGTGTTGTCCTTAATCACATTTTAGAGTAGCTGGAGACAAAACAAACCTTCTCTGCTCATGACAAAACTTACTTTTGAAGAAAGTACATTCCAATGAAATTGAAAGTCAGAATCAAAAAAAAGTATATCCCGTCAAATATGGAAAGCATAAAAGATGATGATTTGAATAACTAAAATTATTTTTAAGGGAAATACTTTCAGGCTGAAAGCTACACTAAGGAATTTTAAAAGAATGGTTTTCTTTACCTACTAAGCGGGTAATTTCAGTGTCAGTTACTGTTTTCCAAAACTACTTAATTTAACTTTTAACTACCTAATTTTGATCTAGAAGTCATATCAGTTAGAGATAAAAATGATTTGTGAGGTGATCATGAGCAGAAGACAATTGTATATGGATCCACAATACACTTAACCCAAATATTCCCAGGCCAGGGCTGTGCTGCATGGGGCTGTGGATCCAGGGAGGCCCTCAGGCTATGGTGTGCTGCACAGATCCCATGGCTGCAGGATAACTTCAGCCACCTCACTGCAATAGGCAGCTCTCACTCCGTACCTCCAGGGATCAGGCCACTGGTGTGCCTTTATCTAAAAGTGCAGCAAGAAGTTATTGTAACATATTTCTCTTTAACTGTAGAAATGATAAATAGAGCTTTTCCTTTGTAAAGAAAGTCTTATAATAGCGCAGATGACCAAAAGAGGAAAAGCTACTATGGATAGGGTCTACATGGCACGCTGCACATGGGTCTGTTGGATATTACACTGCTCAGGGCTCCTAGCATCTAAAGGTATTAATATCACCTCTGCTATTCTCTTACAGTTTTAGCAGTAATGAAAAGCATTTTAAATTATAATTTACAGGTCTACATGCCTGTCTTGCTGGGACCATAATGAACTGTCTTCTTCCAGTGCAAGACAAACCCCTAGATCAAATTAATTTAATTTTTTAATCCTGTATCCTTCTGTGACTAGAAATCTCATAAATTCATATCTAAAAATTCGTTCTCAGTTTCAGCTGCCTCTACAGGTATAATTTTCATCTTCTTGTGATCATAATTATCCCATTTTTATTATCATCCTACTGGGGTGTCATTTAAGATGTGTCCTTCCTCCTCCTTTCTCTTGTGATTCTTCAGGGTGAAAAATTACAAAAACGTAACATGTAGGGTTACTTCATAAAAGCATGTGCAACAAAAAGCCTATAAACTTTATTTTTGCTTAGCAACTGAAATTGCATGACCCTTTTGTTCCAACTTCTCTCTAGTTCTTGAACCCCTTATTGTTAAAGTCAGTCTGTGAAGGTCTCCAGCAGAACCTATCAGCCAGAGTATGTGCTCTATAGAGGAACTAAAGACTTAATTTCCACTGCAGCAATGACATTTGATCTTTCATGTATCTACTATTCCTCTCACCTGTACTGTCTAAATTCTGGAAAATATAAGACAATGTCTGTCTCGAGTGACATCATCTTCCAACATTAATATTTTCAGTCTTCTTTTTTTTTTCCTAATGATGACCAGTCATCAAGTCCATTCACTTTTCTTTCCAGGACAAAAATCAGTTATATATTAATTTACAATACATGTATAAACATGTGTATAATACAATGTACGTAACTGTTCAATACCGGTGGCTTAGTGCTCAGGTAGTTTATGGCTTAGTAGAGGAAATAAAGACACTTACAAGGTACAAAGAAGGAAATGCACTAATCATTATTTACTTTTACATTAGGCAGAAATTTACCCAGCACTTTTAATATTGCTTGATTTCATCTGTGTTATGGGTTGTACTGTGTCTTGCTACAGGCAATAATTTCATTTCAGATGAGGTGTCATATATACATTAAGCCAGCACTGTATTAGCATAGCAAATGTTGGTATAAAAAGGAATGTGTCATTAGCATGTGCTGCTTCAACTGTTTTATTAAAAAAATTTAACCACAGCAATTTGTGATCTTAAAACAGTCATCGCAATTCATATTCAAATAGTAGCAATGCTTTTAACTTTTCTAACCTGCATTCACTTTCAGAAATTCCCGACCAGACTTTTGAGGATTTCCTGTGTACTCTGATTTCATCCAAATAGGATCATTACCTCGTGACACATTTATTTTCAGGTTTTGAAATTAGCCTTGCTTTAAAGAATTATTTCAGAAAAAATAATGTCACATATAAGCCTTTCTAAGTACATGTTATCCATTATGTGTATGTATACATATATATGTATGTATTTATATACTAGTGAAAGTGAAACTTCAGATCACTCATAAGTTTCCTTAGGTACTTTTAATGGTCATGATTATATTTTTAGAGAGGTAGACTTTTCAGTCTTTTCAGAATTTTTTAAAAAATCATTAGGTTGGTAAAGAATTCCAAGATCATTGAATTCAGCATCATGAATTTTGATTGACCAAACACCTTGACCAAACACCACTATATCAACTAAACCATAGCACTAAATATGACATCCAGTTATTTCTAGAACACTTCCAGGGATGGTGACTCCACCACCTCCTTGGGCAGCCTGGTCCAGTGGCTGAATATCTTTTCAGTGAAGAAGTTCTTCCTGTTGTCCAGCCTGAACTTCCCTTGGCACAGCTTCAGACTATGTCCTCTTGTCCTGTAGCTGGTTGCCTGGGAAAAGAGGCTGATCTCCACCAGGTGACGCTGTTGTTTCAGACAGTCATGGGGAGAGATAAGGTCTCCCCTTAGTCTCCTCCAGGCTAAAGAACTCTAGCTCCCTCAGCCACATCTTATATGACTTACTCTTGTCTCTAGTGTGCAGAAAATAATTAGGGTTTGTGAAAGGACTCAATCAGGTATGCTGGAATCAATCTCTACACTAAACAAAAGCCACATTAACATCTTATCTTACTGTGCTATAATTTGTGTATTAGAACAGGACGTGGTACAGAAGAAATACCCACTCATTGAAAGGATTTGTTTTTCTCCTTCAGGTGAGATAGGTGTGGTAAGATGACTTTCTGCACACTGAGAGTGGAGAGCCAGTGCATTGATGATCTGCTGATGCAGGTCCAACAGCTGCAGTCTGCATACACAGATGGAACAGTTCTCAGCTATTCTTTGGTGAGTTGAAAGAAGTAGAGTTGAATGGTTAGCAGCAACTGAGCAATAAAAGGAGTAATAACAGGCCTGTTTGAAGCATGTTAGGAAAATGGTGTAATATTGATCTTCCTCAATATTTCAAGTGGTGGTGAGACCTTCTTTTATGTTTATAGGCTAATGATATAAAAATATGAAATTGAGACACTGCCACCACGGCAGAGTCATCCTTAACTATTTATGGAAGTTACAATAATTCTGATTGTGGTAGGTTGTCTTAGACCAACAGCTAAGCACCAATCTAAATCCTCCTCTATTTTCCTATCGGGGTAGGGGAGACATCTGAAAAGACAAATATGGGAAAAACTCATGGGCTGAGATAAAAACAGTTTATTAAGTGTGGAAAAAAGGGGTAGGTAGCCCCCAAACAAATGATTGAAGCAATCATTCACCACAGATTGACACCCATCCAGCCTGCTTACAAAGGCTAATTTGGAAAAACTTGCCTTCATTTGAAATTGCTGAGTGTAGCATTACGGCATGAAATATACTTCGGTTTGGCTGGCCCATCTGAGTCTTTCACAACCTTTTGCCCAGCCCATGCTTTCTCATGAGAGGGCCGTGTGAGAAATGGAACTCAGTACCGTACAAACACTGTTCGGCTGAAAGATTGGTATGTTATCAATATTGCTTTAGTCACAAATAGTCACACAACACTATGTGGACTAATATAAAGAAAATTAACTCTGTCCCATCCATACAGTGCACTAATTTAAATTCCTACTTAAGATGTGTTTCACTTAGGCTACTTGTACCCAAGTCTAGAGACATGTCAAAACTAGCCTTTAAGTTTTAAAATTATTTAAGAGTTTTGGTTGGATATACAGCTATCTTGATTCTTGATGTCATTTATTTGGGAATTCCCAATGCATTTGACATAATGCCATGGAGCATTTTCACTAAAGCACTTAGAAAATTAAGTAGTAACAGGAGATATAAGTATTAAAAAAGCACTTAGAAAATTAAGTAGTAACAGGAGATATAAGTATTAAAAACATAAAACAATGATAAACCATTCATTAGGAGAAGATATGAAAATTTAGAATTTTATTATACACGCCATGTTTCAAATGTGTTCTGAGCAAAATAGATGAGTTTTTATGCACAGTGAAATTCTGGTTGTTTCTTCTAGATTCCATTGATACTGATCCTTTTCTCTTTTTGATTCTTACACACAGGTTCTTGACCTTGGTTTTGTGTGTAATTGGGTTAAGGAATTTCATCAAAACCATGGAATGCTTAGTAAATGTGAGTGCAAATTTGCTGTGCATTTTTACTTTCCTATTATACCTATTTAGAGATGTTTTATCAGTACTTACAAAATTAATAAACAGTGACAAACACAGTCTACTGTATATACGTCCCAGTAAAGTACACTAATATTTAGGTAATTACTGTTTTCCTTCCAGTAAATCCTACAGTTTCAAGAACCTGACGAAACACCTAGCTAGAACAAATTTATCTGAAAGGGCAGGTAGTTAAGATTACTATTATGCAGACATGCTTGTTTGTCTTCCCAGATATGCCAGCAGTGACCTTTTCAGCATTTCCATTGCGTATTTTATCAACAAACACTGTCTCAACTCTTAGGAGAGCTTGCTCGTAAGTACAGGCTATGAATTCAAAGCTTTTCAGTTTTGAAACTGGGAATCTAGCACACCCTAATGCATCTTTCAGTATGCCAAAGAGAACTGATGATATTCACTTTCATAAGGCCCAAAACTCTGCAGACCAGCACAATCTGAACCCGATGGAGAGTTGTACCAGGACACTGAGCATACACAAAATAAATCCTGTGAGGATAAATAAGGATATTTATCACATTTTGAAGTGAGTATTTGTTAAAATGCATTAACCTATAAGAATGGAAGCTTCTGAGACTTTTAACTTCTTTTCCTTCTTTTTCCTGTCAAAATATTAAAGTGAAAAGGTTTTTAATAATTAAAATGAAAACTGTGCATTTTCTTCAATCTTTCTCAAGAGATAATGAATATTTTCTAATTGAATATAATTCTGCCAACATTAATTCATATTATTGCACCTACTCAAAGAGAGTACGTGTTTCAAAGCACGAAAACACTAGCACTCTTCAGAGAATGAATTGAAGGAGGTTTTGGTGTTTGATTTTAATTGGCTGGTGAGATTTTTTTAACATCTCTTTCTATTGTCATTTGTTTTTTAAATAGTTGATTTTTTTTTTTTTCTCCCAGAAGTGGTTCATTTAGAGCAGATTACCTAACATAAAACGTTTGTGGGAGTGGTAAAGTCCTAAAACTGTTACAGATCACAGAAAAATAATCCCACAACAATAATGATGAAGCATTGCCTACCTCACCTCTTTTATGCTTAGTTATGAAATTAATTTCAAAAGGATTGGAATAATTAAACTTAATAATAAAAATCTGCTAACACAAAATAAATGGACTATATAACACATGAAAAGATATACAAGGAAATCACACTCATGCAAGCTATATCTTTAGATTATTTTTCTCTCCTCACATACAGTTGGTAAATTGTGACGGCTGTATTGTGAGATAATGACAATTATATGTACTGTTACGGCATTCTATTCTGAATGTGCTATTTGAACGGTATTTGTTGCTATGTCACTGAGAGGGACCTTTTGCCTATTTCTTTGCTAATACAATCTTTTTTATGAGGTGTGCCTGCAATTTCCTGAAACATAAAGTTTTGCCCAGTTTGTATGACCCAGGATGGATAAAAATGTAGGTAATAAATTGAATCCGAGAATTGGGGGTTATCATAGTGATACAGTTTTTTTAATTTCCCTCACATCTTCTGCATTCTGAATTTGAGGGCACTGATAAGTTTAGTTTATTCAGGTCTTCTTAAAAGGTCAGAAAGGAAACCCATACTGTGGTCTTGGTGTGCAAATAGCTGTTTTTCTTGATATTTGACTTTGAGCCAGTAGAAGTTATATGTCCCTTTTTCTGCTCCATTGGTCATTTACACATTTTAATTTCTATAGGATCTCTTAAAAAAATTTAATAGATGCATATCTCTCATCACCTTATTCCACTCCATTGCCTTCTTATTATCTTACTAATTGATTACTTGTTGGGTGTATAACTGAGGCAAAGCATGATAATAGTTCATCTCCTTCTTTTATGTAAGATGCAAATTAGGGCAATAAAACATATTTCACCATATCAGAACCAGTCTTTAAAGAACTAGTGAAATGTGCTGGCCTCTTTGACCTTCATGGAGATGAATTTTGTCTGCTTTTATACCCTATAGGGAAAACATGCAGAGACAACAGAATTAGTCAACAAAGTAACGTATTTTTACCATATTTAACAAAAGAAAAATTTAAGCAGCCTTTTGGTGTTGTATGATGAATTAATTTCTCCTGTACAATCATTCATTGGTCCTTTTGTTGAGGCATCATCTGTGTGCAATTAGTGTCATTTTCATTACACTAGAAATTTCCTTTATATGAGTTACCAGCACTGTAAAGGCACTCAACTGGTTCACAAGTTCCACAAAGGTCAAGAGACATCATCCTTGAAGAGGTGGTAAGCAATGGCAGGTTTGGTCAAACTCAAGATATGCCCCATTGCATTGTAATTCATGACTCAATAAAGAAAGTCTGTGCTTACTTACTAGCAAGATATGTTCTTTGTTTGTATTTAGTGTTAACTCACTAGCATGTGTCAGCCACCAGGTGAAAGAATAAACATACCCTTCAAGGAGCATAGTGGTATGACTTCCTGCTAAGAATTTCAGAATATGCTTTCAAAGCAGTGTATGGGTTCAAAATGTACTGGTAAGACTTTCAGAGTCCACTAGTTTGTTCAGTGACCTTGCAGAAAGTACTTTGACATTTTAATTTCTGCTTTCAGAATTCATTCACAGAATCTTCTCAATATTCAGAATATTCACAGAATATTTGACAAGACTATGAGTGTAAGGGATCTTACTTTCTTTTATCCAAACTTGTTGTTCATCACCAATATAATTAACCTTAGGGAATTAAATAGTATTTTAATTAAACTATAAAGAATGAAAAGATAAGAAAACAGGAAATAATTATAGTACAAGAGACTCAAATATTTTATTAGAAACAATATATTTGCAACTTATGCCTATAATATAAGAATAGACATTCAATAAAGTAGATGAAGATCTACTTTATCAGCCATATTAATTTCCTTTTGCCTCAATTATTGAAAATCTATCCATTCTCTTGTAGTCCATGCCTCCTGCAACCACTCATCTGGATTCTTGCCTTTCATATTTTATCATTACACAAGCTTTTCTAATTTGTTCTGGATGCTGAGTTGTACATTTTAGAGGATTTCTAATTTTGAGAGCATGTGTAAGAACAGGTGCTTCAACCTAAGAATCATAAAATGTCTCTTTTGTGATTTCATAGGTTTCTGAGAATCAGTAATACAGATGAAATCTGGAGCTGACCCTATTAAAAATCAGGCAAGAAGCTTACACTATAATTTACATCCTCAATAGGTGGTGTTCAGTTTGATTATTAGTTCAAATTTTCAGAAAGGTAAGAGGTTTCAAGTCGCCTTTTTTCCTCTCATTCTTTAATACTGGTCATTAAGCTGTATACAACCTGATCATAAGGTCCAGGGCCTGTACACCCTCCCTATCACAACACCAAATGCAGTTGCAGGCTTAAAACATGACTTCTTTTAAGTTTTAGCAGTTATGTCTCTTACTAGTAATACTACTTTGGTAACTAGCTGTGAACACTAACCACACTTCTGTGGTAGATTCCTGACATTCCCAATGCAATAACTGCCAGGTGCTGCAATGCTGAAAAGGAAAGAGATCGTTCATTTTAACATAGCAAATGTAAGACATTACAGTGGTCTGGCAAGCTTACTTTCTTTTGATATTGCTGAAAACACAGGGGGTTAGCCTGAAAATGTCTCCCAAATATACAGATTGAAGACCAGGTAAAAAAACCTTAATATTCCCCCAAAGAAGATAATTACAATACTTGTTTCTTTGTGAAAGACTAGCTTTATAATTTGTAACAGCTGTTATTGGTCTAAATACAGGGCTTACTGCTAGGTCTTTTTTGCGTCTTTAAGTAGATATATACGTATTTTCAAGATTACATTTCTAATTAACTTCTGCCTATGTCTGTTTCCCAGTGTGTTCTCTGGCTTTTCACTGTAATGGCACTTAAAACTAATTGAGCACTTCTGCTGCTGATTGCTGCTGGAGTACATGAGAGGATATCTTTCGTTGCCTTTGACCTGCCTTTGCTATTCACTGCCTTCCTAGATCAGACAAAACATGAAGTTAAAATTAAAATTATATGAATTAACTTACCATACAAGTGTTAAAGAGATTATGGTATCTTTCTGCTCAAAATATAGTTTTTTTAAGATATAGAGTAAAAGAAAGCCCGAAAAATGTAGCTTCTTTTTATCTAAAAGAAGAAAAATGAAAAAGGTAACACTATTTTTGTTGTAAATCTAGTTAAGGTGCTAAATCAGACATTGATACCTTAAAAATACACTTGACAAAGTTTTTATACATGTGAAATAATTACTATTTCAGGATTCGTATACAGATTTATTCTCTAATCTTCAATATTCAAAATGAACAAATAAAACTTCTACTAAAATTTACTTCAGAGGCCGTATCTTTATCAAAGGTATTCAGTATCAATGAGACCATAGCACCTCCTTAAATGTGTACATTTAAAAGTGTATTTTGGTATTTATTTTCTCAGCAAACAAGATTTTACCTCAGTTTCCTGGTGTTACAATTTAAACCCAGTACTTTAAATACTGTTTTATTTACTAATCTAACTTTCTTCTTCATAAGAGACTGGAAATTGTCTGTGCTTGTGATGGCAGGAGTACCCTGGGGAAAGCAGTTGTGGAGAGACTTAACTGCAGTAGTGTGCAATGCCTGCCTTGCTTCTAACTTTGGGAAAAATTTGTGCAAGAAGAAAGTGAGTGGTACAACGGGCTGAACGGTCTGGTGCCCATAATGAATTTTAGAAAGGTCAATTCATCCCATAAAATGCTAATACAGAACATGAGGAAATAAAGACATTTCCTTTCTATATGAGATGAACTAAAAAAAAAAAAAGTCTTTGAATGGTTTGGGTTGGAAAGGACCTTAAAGATCATGTAGATCCAAATCCCTCCCATGGGCAGGGATCTAAGTTCATAAATGGAAGTTTCATTTTCACCACAAAGCCAGAGCATGATTGAAGTCATGTTGGCTATGTCTAACAGTAAGACAGTGAACTGAACTTACATTTCCTTGGCTTTCTAAGATCAAAAATATATTAGGAAGCAACAAGATAATTCTATGTTTATTCTTGATACTTCTTTATGCTTTGCTATGACTTTTTTTGCAAGAATACTGTGGAATGTTTTTCATTTTAACATATGTCAGAATGTTTTAGAAGGCTGTACTGCACTGTACTGAATCACAGTGTTGTTGTAAAGTGTCTGATGTTGTCATTATTTACTTCCCTTGTGGACTTTTCCTACATTAATGAATCTCTTTAAAAGTATGGGCATTTTTCAGGAATATTTTTGACAGGTAATTCTGTTCTTGTTTAAGCAAGGCAATCTGTTAAGACAACTCTAACATTTCTTTTCTGTTGTATGATTATTCTTCATTATTCTGACCTAAGTTCCTTTTTGGGGAGAATTCAGAAACAACTGGGCTGGATAGAGCGGGTCTTGGCTGCTCTTATTAGAACATATGACAGATTAAAAAATGAGGCTTTTGCACATTTGTTTATTCTCCTTGAAAAAGAAAGAAAGAACATCTGAACTCTTAAGACATGTCAATACATAGCTCATGTGTTTGCTTTTCCCTACACATATTCCCTGTGTTGAAAAAACAAAATCCACCCAGGTCCTGAAGAACATATGAGAAGAACACTAAAATTTCTTGGTAAGGATGTTGAAAATCAAGCAAACTTGATGCCACTTTTTGAATGAAATAGCTCCTACTTTTCTGTAAGGATGTGGTAGTATGGCAGATATTAATCAAGGTCAAACCATATTTCAAGCTTGCATAGGGAGCTACATGTAACTGCCATGGCTAAAAATAGGCAATTATTGCTCATCTTAGGAAGAAAAAGTTGGCAAGATGCCATAGTGACAAGATGACTCCCTTGTGTCTGATGGCTGCAAATGACAGGTTTTGCATCTGTTAGTCCCCTATTTGCACAAAGTTTTGGGCGGACTTTTGATCTTTAGAGGCTATATGCCCAAGGTTTACTGTTTCAAGTGAAATATTTTTCTAAATTAAATTGTATTTCAATTATTTTTTTAATTGATTCTAAGTAACTTTTTAGAACAAATTCACATTATTTGTTTCTAGTATTTTGTAGGAAAAAAGTCCCTGAAGAATATCTAATCTCACAGAATTCTTGTCAGAGGCATACATATCATAATTCACCTGGGAAGAGACAGTGGTCTGTGTGTTGTACTGAATGAGGGATCTGGGATGCCACAGACAGCAGGAAGCACTCAGAGACACAGTAAAAAGGGGTGAAATTAATCATCTGGAAAAACCTCTGTGCTGAATGTTTTACAATACTGTGTAACAATTGTCATATGCAGGCAAAAGTAAAATGGAATTCTAGAGGAAAAAAAATCAATCATACCAACTGAATAGAGCAGATTGATTGTTTATTAACATTTTTGAGTGATAAAATATGGCGTAGGAAAATAAATTATATGTTATATATCCATTTTTAGGCTTGACATTAGTAAGACTACAAAATAGTAATATGTGTGTATTTTTTTCTATAGATTTATTTCCTTTTGCAGCTCTGACAGGTTGACCATAACCTAAGCAGCCAAGAAAGTGTCAAAGATATGAACAATAGCACACATTTTAAACTTTTAAAAGCATTTGATTTCCCTTGGAAATAATGGGAAATAGTTCTTGATTCTAATGCTCAGCAGATACACTTAGGAAGAGACTTTGCTATTGACTCTTTAAGTTGATGATCAGAGTACCCTGAGAAAATGCTTAGGTTAGCCACGTGGAACATGGGGAGAGAGGTGTACTTTAGAATATGATTCATATCTCCTAGGGTGCAAAGCAGGAAACAGTGCAAAGAATAGATAATTTGAAAATTTGGTTATTTTCAAGATCTAGCAATTGAATGCTAACCCTGAGAAACTGAAAATGTATTTTGCATCCAGGTTCGGGAAAGACTCTATACAATGTAGTCTACAAGTTTTGATAGCCATGGCACATTTAGTCCACTTTTAGGTCTATGTTCATGGCATTACGGAGTTTATACTTCATGTGAACTAAGGATAAAGCCATGGTTTCTGGTGGTACAATCACTTTGAAAGTTATGAATATGTGATGATCATCCTACCAAACCACAGGGACCACAGAAGGAGAATGAGAAATATGAGTCTGGGCAACACAGTGAAGAAGCATGGAAAGAGTGGACAGATGCTGTACTGAGATATGAGGCATTGCACCTCAAGCTCACTGTGATTCCAATATCTTTTCAAATACTGGCAGAGTTACTTCTGACTGCTTTAGGATCTTTTGTTGGTGCTGATGATGTCTGGTTTGCTCAAGACCTGGACCATGCACATAGAGTCAAAACTCTCCATGTACTAAAACCAGCCTAAGCTGTAGGATAAGGGACCAGGTGATTAAAAATGTATGAGGAGGAAAAAAACAGGCATTGAAGGGTCCTTTCCACCAATATTACCAAGGCATGGTAAATACTGTTCTCTCTAATTCTTTTCCTTAAATAAATATTAACCAGATATGTTTATTATCTAGTTCAAATTCCTGTTCTGAGAGATTCAAAACAAAGCAATTTATTATAAGAAATCATTGTTTCCAGCAACAGAAAGATTACTTTATGTCAACAGATGATACATTTTCATCCCCTGCAGACTCTGGCTAGACTGATAATTTTTCAACAGAACTAATCATCACACAGATTTGAGAACAAAGTACTACTTTCATGTCTAGGAGACCTTTACAAGAGGCAGTATTCTGTTCACATCTGATATGAAATAAACCCCTTTTATGGACCAAATACAATCTGTATGTGGTGTTATTTGATACGTTTGTTTGACAAGCCGTATGTTATACCTCAGACATTCCATGTAAACAAAACAAAACAAAACAAAACAAAACCCAAAAAAAAAACCAAAAAAAAACCAAAACAAAACAAAAAAACAAAAAAACAAAAAAACAAAAAACCAAAAAAAAAACACAAAAAAAAAACCAAAAAACCAAAAAAAAACCAAAAAAAAATCCCCCCAGAAAAAAACTAACAGCCCTTCTCTGTTTCAAAGATTGTAATTGGTATAATTTATATCGTATATTCTGTAAGTCATCTACTTACAGTTGGCATCTAAATACTGTTATGTTACATACTAGTCAGGACTGTGAACATTTTCACCTATATGCTATGTAGGCACAGCACTTCAGAATGAGAAACCTTGTAAAAGAAAATTGCCAAGAGTAATGTTAAGAAGCTCTAGGTTAGTTTGAATATCATTGTGACTTCAACTGTTGCTAAATGTGTAATTGTGTATAGCTATCATAGTACACATGTATATACAAAACTTACAGGCATTTGTTAAAAATTTGTAACTGGTGTCCATTAAAGCATTACCCAAAAATCTTAATGGGCTTACGATATATAATGTATATTCAATATCTGAATAAGACTTCAAATAGAGGGAATATTTTTCAAGTAAGTGTTGTTTTCTGCATGAAAATGTTGTGAACTCTGAGTTTTAATATCTGGAAATGGGATTGTCTATTACGCTATAAATTCATGTATGTTTTAATTTCAAGGCCCATTACATAAGGCAAGAGAATGCAACTAGCCTTGAAGTGTCTCTAGCTGTAGGCTGTAGAATTTTATTTTTTTTTTAAGTTATAAATCTCCGAGGATCACACCAAAATAGTTTATAAAGTATTTTAAACAGAAAACTTGAAACATTACTAAGCATCAAAGTGGTGAAATGGATTTCTGTTATCTAGAGATCTGGTAATATCAATTTAATCTTTTTACACTTATACAAAGTTTACATGAAATTCTTCCTTAGTATGAACTTCATTTCTTAGAAAACCTTTATGAGTTTTTTAAAACTTCTTATTGGCCTTTACATAATTAATTTTCCACATTTTTCCCTTTTCTTTTTAATTTAAACAGAAACAGCTTCTCAGAGAATCTCTTGCAAGACAGTAGAGCCCATAATATTATCACTTACAGCTAGTCAAAAATTAAAAAGGAGCATCTTGTTTATTCTTTTTTCTGTATTTTTTTTCAGTATTCAACTGGGTAGGATCTAGATAACATGCCTTAAAATGTCTGTTAAAAAAAAAAGCAGGATGAACATGTAATTGTTAGTGTTGTCCAAGGTCATAAGCAAATGCATGGCAAATATATTTATGGTTTCATACATCTGACTTTGCAATGCAGAGAGAGAAACAAATTATTTTCTTATATCCATACAAACATTTTTACTTAGCATCTAAGCTTCTGGTTCTTGATCATTGGCAGAAAAAAACCCCGAACAATTATTTTACCTTTGTATTCTGCTTAAATGGGACACAGAGATTGACTACAGGAAGTATAAAAAGTTACTCATAATTCTATGACAATTCATTTTGTAGTAGAAAAAGAGGAAAAAAAATGAAATAGAGAATGTAAAGGAGAACATGCCTCTGAGTTTATGTCTTTCAGGTTTCTTAGGTTCAGTTTGAACCAAATATTTAAGCTCCAAAATGAAGACCTAATGGATCTGGAGGTGTTCTGTATAAAAAAATGGTAAATTATATAATTTTCTTCCCATTAATAATGTCATATCAAATAACCCACTGCCAGATGGTAGTCAGCCTAGCCAATGTTATTTTTTCCAGCATCTAGTGCATCAATTTTAATTAATTCACATTCCAACACAAATAATGGTCACTAGGCTTTATTGTAAATACAACCATTTCATCCTTAATTACACCACTGGTAGATGAGGGAAGAGCAACCAAAATCATCTTAATGGACTTGTGCAAAACATTTGACACTGTCCCATGACATCTTGATCTTTAAACTGGAAAGGAATGGTTTTGACAATGGATCACTGGGTGGATAAGGAATTAACTGGATAGCTGCACTCGAAGAGTTGCAGTCAATAGCATGATGTCCAGGTGGAGAGCAAATATCCAAATGATTAGTGGTGTCCCTCAGAAGTCAGGTGCTCATCAGCATTTGTCAGCAAAATGGGATTGAGTGCACCGTTAGCAAGTTTGCCAAGTTATGTTTGACATTGATACCAAGTTATGTGGTGCACTGAACACACTGGAGGGAAGGAATGCCATCCAAAAGGGACCTTAAAAGGCTTGAGAGGTGTGCATGTGCAAACCTCATGAAGTTCAACACGGCCAAGTGTAAGGTCCTGCACGTAGAATGGGGAATTCCTGTGCACAAATACAGGCTGGACAGAGAACAGATTGAGAGTAGCCTTTCAGAGAAAGCTCAAGGTATTCATCACTGTGTACTTGCAGCCCAGAAACCACACCCTGGGCTGCATCAAAAGAAGTATGACCAGCAGGCTGATTTTCCCCCTCTACTCTGCTCTGGTGACACCTCACCTGGAATACTGCATCCAGTGCCTAGACGCCCAAGATACGAAGGACATGGAGTCACTGGAGTGAGTCCAGAGGAAGACCATGAAGATGATCAGAGGGCTGGAACACGTCTTCTTTGATGACAGGCTGAGAGTGCTGAGGTTATTCGGTGTGGAGAAGACTCCAAAGAGATCATATATCATCCTCCCAATACCTAAAGGAGGCGAAGAAGAATTCTGTAGGTGGACTTTATAGATGGGAATGGAGTGATAGGAAAACAGGTGTAATTAAACTGAAAGACAATATATTTAGTTTCAATGTTAAAAAGAAATTCTTTACTGTGAGGATGATGAGACTCTAAAATTTTTGCCCAGAGAAGTTGTGGATGTCCAATTCTTGTCCCTGGAAGTGTTCAAGGTCAGGTTGGATGGGGCCCTGAGAAACCTGATCCAGTGTGTGGCATATGTGCCCATGGCAGGGTTGTTGGAGCTAGGTGATCTTTAAGGTTCTTTCCAACCAACATGGAGTCCAAGATACTATGACATTTTGGATCAGAATAAATTAGAGGGGAAATTATTGTTTATACTAAGTGTAGTATTTTAGTGTCTGCTGATTTTGGCAAACCATTAGTCTGGACTACAGATTTTTAGGGGATTTACAATACATTTCTCTATGAAAAAGTGTCGTGTCTTATGTAAAAATAGTTGAAAAGCATTTTCTTACTGACCAAAATATGAAAAAATCTGTTCAAAATATCTGTTCCAAAGTTTGGCAGTTTCAGAAGTTGCATCAGGGCTAAAACTTTAGGAAGGGAACTAAACACAGTCCACAGAAAATAATTTTTGTCATCATATTTCCATCATTCTAAGTTGTAACTGGTATTTCCCATACACGTCTGAGAACAGATACTTGAATGTATAATATCTGTAAGAGTATTCAAGAAGAACTTGACTTTTAGCCAGAATTCACAACATCTCTGTGGTAAGTTGGCCTCATTGTTTAATGTTAAACTTTCACATCATTTGTTGATAGCATCACATATTGCTATAATTTCTCAGTCAAGACTTTTACATTTTCTCTTGCAATGAAAGAAAAGTAAAAAGAGCTTTATTCAACAACTGCAAGAGAAGTTAACGCTGGTATTACTCTGCTTAGGGGAAGTTTCCCAAGCATTTTTAGGATTTTAAAGTACCTAGAGTAATAACTAAAGAACGAGGTAACCTGTGAGAAATGGGAGCTCTTAGTGTAAGGAGTTTGCCTAATGCTGAGTCTTGTAATGCTACAGTGACTTCATGCCTTGTCCAGTTTCTGCACATGGCTGAAATGAAAATTTAAACCGAGGGAAGGAATACAGATTTAATACTGGAGCAGCTTTTAGAGAGACTAGAAAACATCCTATAGATGGGTTACCATTTGAATAATAGCCTCATTTTTATATTTCATTTGGTTTGTAAATGTCTGCAGATGTGGATACGCCATCCACATAGAACATATAATTTAAAGTGAACAAAAAGTTCATAGGTGTCATTCATCTGAGGATCACACTCTTGCTCTTTCTTACAGCTAGCACTAAGATAATTGAATCACAGTTGCATTAAGTTTTTCTAAGCATCTACTCACATAACACAATGGTTCCTCATTACACATGCCTATGGGGATTCAGAGTGTCACCACTGAGAATGGCTTCGGTTGGCGTGGGGTCTTAGGAGAGACGGGCAGGCCCGTATGGCAATAGGTGACACAAAGAGCAAGGGGTGAGACAAAGAGCAGGAGAGTTAACAGGAGACTAGGTGAGGAGATTTTAATCTGTGGCCCTTGGAGACGTAACCGTAGAAGCTAAAGTTCGTAGCTGCTGAACTGTTGCTTTGTAACAGTATGTAAGATGTTGGCTTTGCATGCACCTGGCGGAGTCTGAGATTCAATCGCCCACTGTGTGAGCATATTAGTATACACCTAATTCGCCCGTCCGTTGGTGAGCCCCGTGGAACTTAAAATGGTGCTGAAAGAAGCAGGAAAACTGGCCAGCAATTAATCACTGCAGAATTGTTAAGTGAGCCACGGGGGACATGGGGGCTGGACAGTCCTCTTCGGATAGCCATGTTTTCGAACTTATGTCTCTTTTACTTGAAAAACATGGAAAGTCTGTGC
Organism: Machaerirhynchus nigripectus; assembly: GCA_013397975.1. NCBI lineage: Eukaryota > Metazoa > Chordata > Aves > Passeriformes > Dicruridae > Machaerirhynchus > Machaerirhynchus nigripectus. The sequence goes on along the minus strand of VZRQ01010597.1, from coordinate 252,665 downwards.
CTCCCCTATCCATTAAAATTATGCTGCATTGGGCGGCTCTCAAAGTGCCCACGCTAAACCCAAGCACCTCATTTTCATTGGAGCTGTGGGAGGAGGTGGGAGATATATTATGGGATCACGCTACAAGAGGAGATAAGGTGGCTGCTCAAATGCTGCCTGCCTGGAGGGAGATGCTGGAGGCTATTAAAGCACAGGAAAAGACTAAAGAGAAAGCTGCTTTTGAAAGCAGTTCCCCTTCCAAGGAGGAGGCGGCAGCTGATGCTGTGCTTTGTCCAACTGACTCTGTGCCCTTGGCTCCTGCATGTCCTGATCCCTCTAACCCGCCTGATATGAAGGTCACTCTTAAACCCCCTCACATGCTGTTGGTGGATTCGAGAGACGAACCCGGACTTATTTACCCTACTCAGGAGCCCGATTTATTTCCTCCAAATCCCCGTGATCATTGGGCTAACATTAGACAGGAGGCGTTGAAGGAAGGACTTTTGACACAGCCGAAAAAATAGTTGTGCCTGTCATATATTGTCAAGAGAAGGGTCCAACCCGGGAATTGATTCCTTGGTTTCTCATTAAGGAAATGCACCGTACCGTTACAGAACACGGCATTCACTGTTTTTTGCGACTGTGGTCACTTCTGTTTTTTCTTCCTATGTGTTTACTCCCTGTGACCTGAAATCTTTGTCACAATTGCTGTTAACACCTACTCAATACACTGTTTGGGAGATAGAATGGTGTGGAGGGCTGGATAGCCTCTTGCTTACCTATGGAGGCAGTAATAACCAACAAATAGCTGCCCTGACTATAGATCACCTTATGGGCACTGGAGCTCATACAGATCCCCAGCGCCAAGCCTGAGTTATTCCGAGGGCAGCATTAGAGGGGATTCGAGGTGCCGCTCACCAGTCTCTCCCGAAAATCCCTAATGACCAAAGACCTGAAAAGGCTTTTACTGATATTTTTCAAGAACCCAAAGAAACTTACATGCAATTTATAGACCATTTAAAGCAGTTGTTAAAACAACATATATACCACCCTGGGGCTCAGAATATTTTGCTAATGAAGTTGGGTGTGGAAAACTCTAATTCTAACTGCAAAAAACTTCTTAAATTGCTCCCTAACCCTAATGCCACTTCAGTGGAAATGATTGAAGCTTGCAACTGCATTGGATCAATTGAATATAAACACGAAAATATAGCAGGCTGCATTTGCAGCTATGAAAAGTCCATCTGAAAAGGTGGTAGTGTATTCCAGCAGCAGTCAGCCAGGACATTTAAAGCAGGATTGTCTTCAAGCTAGGCGAAATTCCACTAAACCCCTTACAGCTCATGGCATACGTCCTTGATGCAAAAACGGAAGGCATTTTGCCAATCAGTGCCATTCGAAATATGATTATGAAGGAAAACCACTGTCGGGAAATGGGTCACGGAGCACGGGACGGCTCCGCACAATGACACAAATACCCCCGTCGCCCATAAAAGTGGACCTCAGAGGGATTCCTCAACCCCAGCCTCAGCCTTACGCCCAACTGCAGCAGGCAGCACTGGAGTGGACCCGGTTACCTCCACAACAATAACCCTTTCACAGTGCTCAGTGTATATGTTATCAATTGGGACATTTGGACTGCTGGGGGGAGGTCGCAGTGCATTGTTGCTAGGGAGATCTTCTGTTACCCTTTCTGGTCTTTTTGTCCTCCCTGGAGTCATTGATTCTGATTTTACAGGGGAAATCAAAATTATGGCTTTGATGTCCCTGGAGCGATGGCTTCACCTCCCCCATCATGTTAGACCCACATAGATGTAGTGTTTTTGCAGGTTTTAACTGTTGAACAGAAAAGGGGGAGATACGGGGATTCAGAGTGTCACCACTGAGAATGGCTTCGGTTGGCGTGGGGGCTTAGGAGAGACAGGCCAGCCGTCTGGCAATAGGCGACACAAAGGGCAGGGGGCGAGACAAAGAGCAGGATAGTTAACAGGAGATTAGGCGAGATTTTAATTTGTGGCCCTTGGAGATGTAACCCTAGAAGCCAAAGTTTGCACCTGCTGAACTGTTGTTTTGTAACAGTATATAAAGATGTGCCTTGTACAATAAAAGCTGTCTTTGCATGCACCCGGCAGAGTCTGAGACTCAATCACCAGCACATGCCTTTCACAAATGATGATTGTTTATTACTGTGTTTTCAATGTGCAGTTTATATTATCTTAAAAAGTGCAATTTTCAGACTCCTATTCCAATGGTTCTTACTTTAGTTAAGATTTCATTATCTGAGTAATTTTTAAATTCAAAATGTTGAGTTTCTAT
>VZRQ01010597.1:227105-250338 GCA_013397975.1 Machaerirhynchus nigripectus | reverse complement strand
CTACTGGCTTATTTAGTGGGGTAGAAGTAATTCTCTAAACTGTAGTAGAATGAAAATATAAATAAATGCTGCGGGAAGTATATCTATATTAGGAAATCGTGTCTAGTCTAACTTTATGATCCATAAAAAAATTCTGATATGATAAAAGGTGAACAAAGCAAATATTCTAGACCATGGACATATAATTAGTGCATAATTTCAATTATCTAAATATTACTTACCTGAAAAGTCACATTATCTGAAACAAATCTCTGGCTTTTTACATTTGGAAAGGAATCTGATACTGCTTAATTCGACACTGAATTGAAGCAACCGATGAGCATGAATGTCTGCATAAGAAGACTAATGAGAAGTTATCAAACTGGAGGGTGTCTTTGGAAGGAAATAAGAGGACAGAGGTGTAAAAAAACTTCTACCGTTGCAAGCTAAACTGAAGTCACTTCCTGTATTCAGGTTTTGGCACCTAAAATCATAAGCACATGAAGATCCCAGTAAATATTTTAAAAGTCAATATAGTAGTTAAATTGCTGCCTACCATGCTCACAACAGGCAGGTAAGGGCACGTTAGGTTTTTATTCATACAGATCCACTCAGTGGCAAGCTTTGCAGCTTGAGTCTAAACTAGTCCTACCTGCATCTGATTAGAGTATCACACAACCGTGAAGACAGCTGACTTGGGATAATAGCAGTCTTGCAGCAGCATTGCAGAATTTAGGGCAGACCAATTTTGCTTTAATTGTTTTGCAGTCCTCTGCTGCAAGTAGTAGCCTCTGTGGCATGTGTTCACCTTCTGTTCAGTAGTACAGTTTTTTGCTGAAATTGTGACAGATGTTCCAGCCGTGGGAGGCTCAAAGGGGCACAGAAATGTTAGTTCTAAAATATATATTTTATTTCAAACTCTGCAAAATCACACCAGATATTTTAAACTACTAATTTCGATACTGAAATCAAACAAAACAGTGCTTTATAAAAGAAGAAAAAATACTTCTCTAAGCATGTAAAGTAATTTTGGCAGATCAAACATATTTTCAAATACCAGCCTTATAGAACTTCTAAAACACTAAGATTTTATGAATCTTAAGAAATACTAATTGTCTTTCACTTAGAATTTTGTCAGTTCTAAATCTCTTTTGTGGCTTCCACCTATTATTCTAAAAAATATGGTGCATAGAATTATTTGAATTTTCAGATGTTTGATGTCTAACTGCATCCAGGCTTTCTTAGCCAAATATGAAATAATAAAATGGAGTTGGAAAGTCCCTTCCAACCCAAACTATTCTCTGATTTTCTGAATGTATAAAACTTCATTAGAAAAACAACACAGACCTACTGACTATATAGAAAAGTACTTTGCAATCATAATTACTTGTGATTAGCAGGGTTACTGTGAATTTGGATTCACAATCACTTTTAAAGAACACTTTTAAAGCTGTTGAAATACCAACAAAATTACGTACTTGTGAAAAACGAGGTTCGCTCTCCAGTAAGGATTTAAAAGTTTTAATAAAAAGACAACAAGGGACAAAACAATAAAGCAAAATTTACACTGTTGGGTACCCTTGGCTCTCAGCCAAGAGCACACCTGCTATTGCAGAGACACCCTTTACAAACTTTTACTATTACATCAGCCTAATGCATATTCATGAACAATGATACATATTCAAACTTTCCCCCAAACTAGTTTACATATTCCAGGAACTGTTTAGCATGGCTCCTCCTTGGATCCGCCTTTTTAAAGGATGCATATTTCTTGGCTGTGGTTTTAGTAAGTTTTTATTATCACCCCCAGCTTGGGCTTTGCTCCATGGTGTCTGCAGACAGTANTTCACTTAATATTTGCAGAAAGCCAATATTATAATATGTATTTATCACAGTACTGGATTTCAGATGCCAGGTAAAGTAATCAAGGAAAATGGCAAGAGTCAGAAGTGGAAGATAAAGAGCATTAAAGTATGAGAAGTGGAGAAAAACCCAGTAATAGGATAGGCAGCTGAGTATAAAAAGTAGATTAAAAGGTTAGACAGTGAAAACTATAATTTTGTTCCATTTTACAATTTGGTCAGATGACTAAAGGTTATGTTAAGAACTTTAATCCATCCTGTGAAAACATGTCTGGTCTAATCTAAACTTTTGTTAATAAAGTCTGATGAATATATTGTCAAGAAGTGTATTTTACGTTTTCAGTATTTATTAGGTTTTCTTAACTTTTTTCAAACTCTGTCCTTAATCGAAAAACTTCAAAATTTATCTCAGAACATTACTCAATTTTCTTACTACTGTTAAAGGTTTTGTGGTTGTTCTGGGTTCTGAGCTGTGTTTTGGATCAGTTTTCATTTTGGGTAGCAGGTCACTGAAAAAAGGTAGAGATTATTTTTACATGTCCTTTTCCTCTAAGGAAATGAAGCACTTAAGTGTCAAGCAATGAAGCAGTACATTTCCATCTCTGTATAAATTCACCTCTCCACTTTTCATCAAAAGAGAACTGTTTTACAAGTTTTATTGAAACAGTTCCATTGCATACTGTTACTTACTAGTTATTTACCACTTCAGTGTGGAAACTATCTGTTAGAGGGCAGATTTCTTTTCTTTAGGTACTTGATTTCTGATGGCCATGAAGGCAAATTTTCTGAAGTGGTGCTTTAAGGGCTATGGATGAGTTAAAATTTTTAATCAGTATTTTACAAACGATCTGTGGTATGGTTCCACATCACACAGACACATCAGTGGGAGAAATAGTGATTTGGAATGCCTCAAGACTCTCCTCTATTGTGTACCTGCTTAGAGCCATCAGGAGTAGGATTAGAAGAAAAAAAAAAAAGAGTTTATTTTCATGCCCTATAAGGTATTAAATTCACTGGATGAGAAAAGAAGGATTTGAATCTCAAAATGCTAGTTTAGAATGTTATGCAATTAGTAAACAATATATTCTTCAAAATCAGAAGTTTCATATTACATTAAGAAATATGTGCATTATTTAGGTCTCCCTGGAAAGACAAAACATTTGACCATAATTTTAAAAACATTTTAATTCATGGAATTATTTTCCTCACCTCATGGCTAACAATAAAATTACATGAGGGTATGAAAACAACGAGATTTCCTAACTTCCCCCAGCAAATATAATTTCAGTTTTGCTCAGTCACAAACCTTTGTGGAATTCCTTTAAACGTCTTTAGTATGTGCTTCAAAAAAAAAAAAAAAAATATATATATATATGAGTGAAAGACAGAGATAAGCTAGTGTACCACTTACTAGCAAAGAGAAAAAAAAAGGCTTACAGAATCTCTAGTGAAAGACATTTAAAGCTCCTTAAATTTTAGCTGATAATGACTCTTTCTTAGTTTTGTAATTACACTGGAGAAATATGATGACATTTTGGCATAATTTTGTGCTTCATTTTTAGTTTTAGAGCTTTAAAGATAAATGAGGCAAGAATGGCCTCAGCTGGAGGAAGGTGGTTCAGTTCCACTCTAGCTGGTGCAATGATTCCTACTGTATGAGAACCTAGATACTTGGGGTTTAGGACTGGTTTTGGTTTGGGTTTTTTCAGTAACAATTCTTGCTTATACATAGTCTAGGAAACGCTCTCCGGGCTGGATATAAGCTGTAAAACTGTTATATTAGAGGTAACACACTGAAAAATGAAACGTCTCCACTCTTGGCATACAGCCTGGGTTAGAACCAATCTGCTGGAGCACAAGCAGGTTTGGGGTGGCCCTGTCAGCAGTGGCGTTGATCTACTCACACAGGTAGTGCAGAAGCAGTCAGTTGTGCTCCAGGCAATCTCAGACAAGCTGTCACCCCAGTGCTCTGCTGGCCCACCCCCTGGCAGGCACTCCGCAGCATGTCCGGATAAGCGCCTGGTGGCTTGTGCAGGCAAACACACACTGCAGGGAGGTGAGATCCAGGATCATGTGGACCACACCAAACCACTCACACATGCAAGGTGTGAAGATGGGCTGGAAACATAGCCACAAACAGAGCTGGGTGAAATAGCTGTGTCAAGATGAGGGAGATGAGTTCAACAGCTCTGCTAATGGTCTAGAAGAGGGAGGAGAGACCAAGGCTATTCAGTTTTTGAATGATACTAAATCTGGGGAAAGCACTGGGGACAAGAATATATTTCAGGAGGACTGCAAAATTATGGACTGACAAGATAGAAAGGTACAGCCTAGAAACTGTAAAGTGGCAGAACAATGAAACACCAAGGAAATACAACGGCTTATGGTGAAAAATATGTGAAAAAAAATGATACCAGAATGGGATGGAGGAGGATGCAGACAATGATGTAACAGCTAGATTACTGGCTTTATGAGTCTAAAATTACAAATAAATTTCTTATACTAGTGTCCTAAGAAAGCAACAGATTTTTTCTTTCCAGTTAAAACTCATCTGTCTTTCCACTTGTAAATATTCTTTCAAAATAACACTTAAATCTTTAATAGAAATATTTATACCTAACCTACACTCCCATTCATATCTGGAAGGAAAGGAAACTATCTCATTTTTTTTTGCCACGATCCCCTCCTCCATTAGTTTCCTGTCTGGCTGGACATTGTCTGAACCCAGAACTGGATTGGTCAAAAATATACTGTTCACATTTCATAATATGGGAAGAGTGGGGTTCTTTTTTGCGTCTGGGATGAAGGGGAGGGGAACACTCACAATCACATGACATCATCACAAGTGTTTAAAAGGATTTAGGTGGCTCAGTAAGCATTAGTTCATAGACACATGAATAAAGTACTACTGTTTCAGGTTGCCAAAACAATACATTCCACAGAGCTGGAAAATAAAGTCTTAAATTAGCTGTAAGAAGAGGATGTAATGTCATTGAATTGCTCAGACCTTGCACCAGAAAATTAGATGCTGAAATCTGTTTAAAAATCAAAACATGAGAGTTACAACTGAAAATGTAGAACACTTACTAAGTAGCCTTGAAGAAAAATATTATTTTTCACAGGAAGGAATGATTTGTGGTATTTTATTGTATAAAATAATACATAATACAGGTGTACATAATACAATAATGTACAATATAAAAAAATGTATTTATTGCAGGATCTATTTTTAATGCAAAATATTCTGCAATTTCCTGCATATGCAAATTATAATTTAAGTGCATGTATGTCATAAAAAAATCTTTACTTATTAAATGAAAAGAACTGAATTGTAATTGATTAATTTCCTATTTTGCATATAATTTAATATTATATAAAGCGTTATGCTGTAACTAAGTATTACTCATAAGAACACATGGCTTCTTATTTTTCCCAGAGTTTTACAGTAAATGTCAATAGAACAAATTGGAGACAGAAGATGAACTTGTATTTCTAACACATGAATTTTCAGTATGCTTCTTCATAAGAAATGTCTGATTTATCAAATACATATGCAAGTGTAAGTTTCAAGAACTTCTCTATGAATTTTGTAACCACACATTCAGAATAATTGGATGCTTATTCTATGATTTTATGACTACCTTTGGACTCCGTGAATTCTTCTGCCTTAAAACCAATTTATTCTTCTATGGTGATTTGTTATGAACAATCTGATATGGATCTACCTGCAATGTAGGTTTTCTATTTCAGGTGAATCATGCCATTAAAGAACTTTCATGACACATTCAGAATGTCATTTTTTTATCATCTTCCCTTAAAAAGGAAAACCCACTAACTGGAAAACAAACAAACAAACAACTAAATAGACAAAACCCCACCCCATCTCCCAGAAACAAAAATCCTATTTCACCATGAAAACCCAGGGTTTAATTTTCTTCCCCCTGCCCCAGCATGTTAAAAGCAGGCTGAATGACCTAAATGCACTGATTTCAGATGAACTGAGTATCCTTCTCAATGACATCTGGAAGATGCTGAGCAACTTGAAAATATAGCAAAGGTCTAGATTTCAGTTTCCTTCTTTATAAATCTTATTAATGTAAATTAATGTAGTTGACGTCGTCTTTTTAATCTAAATTTTCATCATAGAAATGAGTGTTCTTCAGTTTATGGATCTGTCTCCCTTCCACCTCATTTTTCACTGGTCTATTAATTGCAAGTTATTTTTCCTTAATACTTCTTAATTACATTCTTTTTTTTTTTGTCCTTTCTCATGTCCCAGCAGCTGCTGCCCTATAACACATCTGTCAGAACAGCTGCTGTGCATTCACTTTCAAAAAAATTTGAGAAGTTTCTTTCAGCATAGGACTGATGATGATGATAATGATGATTATTATTATTATTATTGGCAGTTATTATTAACCTCTTTAAATTCCTATTTGATATTTTCCTGTGTTAGTTATTAAAAAGACACTTAGAAAACTTTTTAAAACCTTTCATGTTTTCAGATTCCTGCCCACATACTAAGAAAATGGTAACATCTCCAAAACAAGACTGGTCTTCACCTTTTTATTTTAATGTTCATTAATTGAGTTCATGCTGGACCTAAGCAACTCCTACATTTCTATTTTTTCATTCTAGAGATTTCCACTGGCTTACATGTTGCTGGCAGGATTTTGTAAATAGATTAATTCTATATAACCTTTTGCCTTCTAATAAAAAGTTCACATTTGTAATTCCCAGAAGGTAGTTTCATGTCTATTTTTTTCACAGTTGATTAGAAATCCATCAGTACTATGGAATCATTTACTATTTGCACATTGTTTGAAGCATTAGAACTACTTTGTCAGCAAAATCTCAATTTAATCTCATTCTGCCCAACATTAATACTGTTATCTTTGTGCCTACCCATTAATTCAGATATGTTCTTTTGCTGCAACTGCTGAAGATTAGAAGTTATTTAGAAGATTAAAAGGCAAGACAGCCTGGCGCAGGAACATTTTCTGGAAAGTCCAAAGGCCCTGTGTACAGTGATCACGTAAGGGAAAAAAAAAAACTCTTAGTAAACTAGTTCCAATTTACCTCTATTACTCATAAAGCACAGCTGTAGCCTCTCACTGTTTGAATTGAATGCAGTTCCACTTCATAGATTGTTTTCTAAGTACTAACTCCCTGTAGACTACTCACCAGACTAGTAAATCAGCTCACAAGAAAAGGAGAAAGAGACAAAAATAATTCTTCTGACAAACATTTAGCATGGGAGAACTCAAGGGACTGGAAATCAAAAATTTATCTACAGCACCCTAGATGACATGGAGCATTATTCTATTCAGGAGCAAAGGTGTGCATTTGGCCAAAAGCCAGAGTTTGTTCTGCTTGGCTTACCAATTAGAATGAGAAACAAGGTAAGACTCTAAAAAAATTTACAGATAGAAGTGTTAAAGACACCTGAAGGGAAGAAAATTTTTAACTGCTGGAATGTAAATACAAAAGGAAAAGATGACTAACGATGCCTTCTGGAGTAATTTAGGATATTGTTTTTCTAAATAGCCTGGTTTTACTTACCACTGTTAACAAAAGCAAAATCTTATGATGGTAGAATTTTAGAATATTTATCAATTTAATGTGTGCATGTAAATTATTGTGTGTGTATATAAATAGATACAAAGCAAAAAAAAAAAAACCTGAGCCAAAATATATTTTTAAGGATTTGTGGTAAGACAAAATACAGATGAATTTCTGTCACACTGAAATTACTGAAATCACTTTATTTTATTTAGCATACAATTCAATTCTTTTGTCTGTAATTTTGACTGTTTACTTTTAATATTGGCTTGCAGATCTTTGCAGTGTACAAGAACTCAAGAAGACATTGCATACAATTTTTATGAGTAACATACGGAAGTCAGATGTTCTTTTTGTTTGGTGGTTGATTTTGGTTTTTAAGGGTTGACAGAACAGTATGCCTTTGATTTCTTAGGGAGAATAAATTTTCTCATAATATGATTTGTAGCCTTTTGCATGCACCAGGAAAATGTGAGATCTGAATTTGAAACTAGAAACTTGACCATTCTCATCTGGCTGCCTATCTAATGTGGGTATTATTTTCTGTAAACATCATAGACTGAACTATTAAACCTTTATTATTTTTGATGTTTTTCAAAAATACCCTCTATTAGAGGAATAAAATAATGCCCATTTTCAAGGAATTATTTGCTCATTAATCCTGCCAAGAATCACCTCCTGAAAACTGGATGTGACCCTAGATCCTTTAACAAGTGCCAAATATCAACATCTGGAAAATCCCTTGTCTCAAAATAAAGATTCATTTTTTAAGGTGTGGCATCAATAAAATGCTTATCCCTATAGAAAGAAAAAAAAATTACTTATAAGGCCACTAAAGTTTAGGATAATCAGAAGATTGCTCTTAATTTATATTTCAGTACATTAATCTCATCAAAATATTAGAAACTTAGATGAACCACAAATAAGCTATAACGAGAATCTGACCAGATCCTTAATTATTCTGTTTCTGCTACCAGAAAAGAAGTATTATTCATATACGTTGTTCAGTGGGTGTGAAGTGGCATGTCAAATACAGAGAAAATGTTTATACAAAGCAGTACTTATTTTTCTTCTATATTTAAATGAAAATTGAAATGTATTTATTTTGTTTATATTATGATTTCATGATATAAATGCCCATGGTTTCAGTTATTCTAGGATTGTACCCTTGAAGAATAGGCTGCAGAAAGGAAAAATAAAGAACATTTTTTTGTTTGGTTGGTAGGTTTTTTTTTTAAAAAAATTAACTTTCCATTCCAGATAAACATAGAAAGTTCATTTACAAGTGAGCATTTTTCAAAGATGGACATGTGAAAAGATTTTAATGGTAGTCCTGACCAGAATTAGTTCTATTTGGTGTAGACTTTATAGATAAGTTTATAGATGTTTACTTTGCAGACAGTAGTGCCTATGCCAGTCATCTTGACTTTATAATCTGTGGAGAGAAATAGCACTTTTGGGACAAGAAAGATTTCATTTTCAGCTACTATTTTAGGTCAAGATGAATCATCTTCTAGAAATATCAGTTTTTCTATCTGTGGGGTCTAAACACTAAGCTGTCACTCAAACGATTCATAATTGTTAACCAGTTGGCAATTAGATAATACCATAGCTTTGGTACAACTACAAATTATTACCGTAACAGCCAGTAAAAAAATGCAGTTCTTTTTGATAAGGTAATCAATTTCCTCAAAAACACCAAAGATACAGAATTAAAGCAGTAGAAAATGATTGTTCACTGTAATTAATAAGAAATTAGGGAAGTTTAACAAACAGAAAAGCAAACAAAACTTTTCAAGTAGAATAATGCAGAATATGTAGAGTGAAGCTCCAAAATTAAAACGTACAGAATTACTTGAAACCTTCTTCATACAAAATTGACTATACTAAGACCATGATTAATAGACATTATTAAGGAGTTATTAAGAATTTGCATTAAACCCGTAATGCAGTATTAATTTTTCCAGGAATGTACCTCATAAGTTGCTGCACACATTAAAAAATGTTAAACCTCAGGGAAACTATTTAAGAAAATTAGTACGCTATTTTAGAAATGTTATGGCTTATTGTTTGAACTGCTAATCATCACCATATTTCATATGAATGATTTTGCTGAAATGCAGTTTACTTATATATCTGGACATATCAAGAGAGGTAGCTGAAACTACTTGAAGCCAATATTATTGAAATATTTTCCTTTCTATTAAAAATTACATAGTTACACTTTAGAATATGCAAATGTCTTCTGCTCCACTATTTATAACCTTTAGGCAAATTAGTGAATTTGATTACATAACACTATTTCAGATCTTAAGAACATAACTCTTCTGATAGGTATTACTTTTAAGTATAGCTGTAGAGTATAGTGGGCTTTTAGTGATAGGCTTTAACCATCTGAGTAACAGCAGCTGCTATGTCTGAGTTGCGAAAGTTTAAAATGGAATGTTAACATCACATATATCTCCTGGCACCTCTTCCAAGCTGCTCTCAAGTCCTGATAACATCACAGATTGCAACAAAACCACTGATTATTCATGCATCTTTGTTTTCGAAACTTTTTTTTTCAGGTTATTCTTTTATGGAAAAGGAATTTTAATACTGATCTGAGTGGGATTTGGATAGAGGCTTTCTGAAAAGTATCTGTAAAGACCATATGGATACACTTGAGAGGAGCTCACACTGGTTCATATTTTCTTGACAGGACCAACTCTGGAGCAGTCTCTCCCTGAAAGACTCCATCCCATGGAAGGGACCCATGATGGAACAGTTGGTGAAGAACTGAAACTTCCTGTGGGAAGGACCCATGTTTCAGTTCACTGAGGACTGTGTCCTGTAGGAGGGAACCACATGCTGGAGCTGGGGAGGAATGGAAAAGACAAAGAGTTTCAAACCCCCCATTCCCTGCCCTCCTGCATCACTCAGGAGGAGAAGGTAGAGATAGTGGGAGGGAAATTGAGCCCAGGAAGAAGGCAGGGGTTGAGGGAAGGTATATTTCTCATTATTCTTATGTGATTTGATTTGCAAACAATTAAAGTAGTTTACTCAAGTTGCGTGTTTTGCCTGTGACAGTAATTGATGAGCGATCTCACCATATGTTTGTAACTTGTACCATGATGTTGCGGTCGCCCACCTCACCTTTGGACTTCAAATTATCAAGGACGTTCAGTGGGTGGACTTTCCTGCAAAAGATAGTGACTCTGAGGGTGGTGCTGAAGAGGAAACCACATCCTAAGGATGCCAATCTTGGAAGATCTCCTCCCCCGTTCCTCCCATCTCTCAAGTTGATGTATATTGTTTCTAGAAAGTTCTGTCTTGTTCCAATCCCCATTGGTTCATTCAAATATGTTCCCCCCTAACTCCCTTATTACTGGATACCTCTCATTGCCCATCAGTTCTCTATTGGTTTATCTCCTTGTTCCGCCCCTTTTTTACTTGTTGTATAAAAACCCATGTATCCACCCCTCTTTGCTCTTTGGTTGCCTCCCCTCCTTGCTTCTGAGTTCTCCCGACCCTCTGGGCCGGGAATAAAGACTCGGATTGCTGCAACAGAGAGTCCCTCTCTCCTCCTTTACCTTCGTCTCTTTGCAACAGTATCCATTGACTGCTGCCAGATCCACGCAGGACTCAGAGCAGATAGCTCTAGCCAGAGCTTCCATTCCTCTGCTAAGCTGCAGACTGTCCCTTCTACCAGGACACTCCAGCAAGTCGCCTGCTCGCCCACTGGGTGGACAAGCAGTCAAAGCTGACACCATGAGTCTTTTGTTATATTTTGTCCCTCCCCATCCAGCTGATAAAAAGAAGTGTTAGAGAGGCTTGGTGAGCACCTGGTGTCTAGCCAAGGTCAGCCCACCACAGGACTACAGATAAATTAACCACAAAGACTGCATGACTGCTTAGGTTGAAGTAAATATGTTGAAGTATGCATCACATAGGCACAAATATGACAGTATTCTCTTTTGATTATTTTTTATCTATACACGCTGAATAAAAATAAGGATTGTTTAGGTTTTATTTACTTGTTTTGCTTAATAGAGATTTCTGAAATGCCTCAAGAGTCAGTCAGTCTTACTTCCTGTAATGTCTGATTTTTTGTGGGTTTTGTCCAAGAACAACCCTTCTTTCGAGTACTGATCTGCACACACTTAAAGAAAAAGCCTCAGGAAAAATATTCTTTCTCACATGTCTACTAGAATCTGAATCTTTGCTCATGACGGTTCAGAAAATTCATACCTTGGGATGATATAGTAATTCAAAAAACCTTCGGCTTTGTGCAGAACTAAGCTGCAGTGAATCAAATTGCTTTTCCACAGAAGCTGACCTGGAGTAGTTGCTTCATTTATACATTGCAAAATAGAATCCCAGCTAAAATGATGTTTTAAAAACTCTATTTGATAAATATATTCTGTTAAAGTGACAGGGTAAAAATTTAAAAGTTATTTCATAGGAAGAGCTCTACACAACTCTCTCACTGCTGTTTTATACGATCATAGAATACCAGATCAGAAGGGCCTTCATCATCTGGTCCAACCTCTCCTTGCAAAAGCAAGGTCTAGAGAAGAAAACGTGTCATCTTATCCAGCTGAATATGTTACTGGAGAACCCAGTATTTCCCTGGGCAGATTATGCCAATGTCTGACTGTCCTTATTTTGACAAATTTGCCTCCTGTGTCCAGTTGAAATCTCTGTAGGAGTAACTTGTACCCATTATGTCTCATCTTTTCCATTGACTCATTGTAAAAAAGGATTCTCCATCTCATTTGTAGCCACCCTTTAAATGCTGAAATAGGGTGATAAGATTTCCCCTAAGCCTCCTTCTCTCAAGGCTGAAAAAATCCTGTTCTCTCAACTTTCTTCACAGGGCAGGTTTTCCAGACTTTTGATCTTCTTTGTGACCCATTTCTGGAGCCTTTCCAGCCAGCCTGTCCACATCTTTTTTGCATAGCAGGGACTTGGACTTTTTTTTTTCTTAATTTCCTTGTTTCGTGTTTTAGAGATTTTGCCTTTGGTTTATACAGGTTTGGTTTTTAAATTTTGAAGAAAATATTTCTTAATTAAACACACTCTTTTTTTTACTTTCTTCTCACTGGTAGCTGTTCAAGCCTCAATGGCATTGAATTTAATATCTGACTTTACTGACTTTATGCTCACATTTACATCTTTTTTTTTATTACTATTTTAAATGATAGCTAAGTGATGAGTATTTTAATCAATGTAGTTACTCACAATACAGTTATTTTTAATTCTTCCTGCTCCTATGGTGCAGTGGGAAATGGTATCAAATGGAGACCCTTATAGGTAAGAAAATGACATTGTGATGGGCAGCATAATTGACTCAATGAGTTATAAGGTGTCCTATATTCAAGCTTCCAGATACACCCCTGGCACTTGTGATCTCAAAGATTGCTATTGGAATTTCATTCAACCCAAGGGTGATCTCAGTAGGTACAGACACATAGCTTTCAAAGTTTTCAAAGCACACAATAAGAAAACTGGCTTTATTTTGACTAATATGACAAATCCTATCATATCTCTTAATTTACTTTGGTAGTACAACTTCATTTGCAACAATTTCAGCTTGCATTAAGTTGGTCTCCAAGAAAGACACATTAGTATAAAGATATTTCAAAGCATTTGGAAATGTGAAAGCATAAACTCAGTAGAGAGTAAATGCAGGAATGTTGATCAAAAAGTCTGTAAGAAATTAAAATTACATAAACCATGGTTACTGCCAACCCCATACCTACTATCATTAATTATATTTAATAATGTATTTATTATTAATAATTGTATTAAGCATTATTATTGTTGTTGTTGTTGTTAAATTGCCTAACATGCTAGGACTTGGACCTTAACATTCAAGATTAATGCAAGTAAAACCTTCTTCACTGAACACGATTTGTAGGAATCTCCCCTTTGTCTCTGGCCTTTACTGTGAAATACACTCCACAAATTCATGCTCCAAGATAGGGCTTGCTATCTAATGAATTCTTCATAAAGATAGCCATAGTGCTTCATTCCAGTCCAGTCCAGTCCTTTTCCATGGTATTACTGACAAGTACTCTCACAACTCATTCCCAGTAAGATTTAGAATTCCAGAGCAGAAAGAAGTACAAGGCAGAAAGGTACCAGAACACAGAACATGGAGTTTTAGAAATACGCCATATTTTCTCAGCTGTTTCAAATTTCCTGTACCGTCTGTGTCTGTTGTTTTAAGTAGCAAGCTGCTTTACCAGCCTAGTCTTATTATAGTCTTATCTCACCTGTTTTTAAATTTTTTTTCTGAGAATGGAGAATTATTTGTGTCATTTAAAATACTGCAATAACCTGTAAGAGTATTTCAGATGAAAAACCTGTCTTTAAATGTTTTACTCAAAGTACATTGATACTGCTAACAAAATTTATGATATTTTACAGATATTTTAAAGCATCTTCCTAAGGGGAAAGAAATTATTTCTTATAATCTTTCAGGTTCTGTAGAATTTTGTAATTATGGACAAAACACAGAGACAGTTTTAGTAACTTTGGTTTTCCATTGTTTTTTGCTTTGTGTCCTTATGTGTTTTGGATGGTTCATATAGGGAAATAATTAGAAGAAAGATTGTCCTAAATCAAAAACTGGCATACTGGTTTTATTAGGCAGTATTGAAATATACTGGAAATTGCAGAACGCAGTGCAGGAGTAGACTTTGATTTCACCCCAAAGCATGGTACGAGCTAATTTGCTATTTAAATCTCATTGTCAATCTTGTTGCAATTTGCGATTGTAAATCTCAGTATTTCACTTTGTCAATGGTGCTTGTTGGTATTGCCCCAGTATCAGAAAACATCTATGTGTCTTGATGTTGCTTTCCCCCTTTGCTGCGTTCTTCAAGCTGCTGGAGGTGACATACTGCACAGAAATGGCACATGATGTAGTGGTGCATGATTAAATACATCTATGAAAGTATCACCACCTATAACGTTGGTGATCATTATCTATATTCTTCATCAGATAGAGAATTACTTATGCCTACTAATCCTTGAATGCTTGGGGGGTATTTTGTGCCCTGAAGCTGTATAATATTTTGGAAATGATTTTTTTAGAAAATCTAGGTGAGTGACTTGTTTCAAGGTTTTTTTCCTTACTATATATTCATTTTTTTGCAAACAGTAGCATAGACAATCCCGTGATTTAAGTCAGATAATTAAGCCTTGTGCATCACTAGTGAAATTAGAAAAACCCTCTGCATAATACTAATCTTATTTTTCCACAAACACTCCAAGTAGTTTTAATAAAAGTTCTTGATTAATGAATACATAAAAGTTTGGAGAATAAAGCTGAAAACTGAGGATAAACTGTGTAAACTCCGTATCTCTGTGACTGACGATATAGCTCCTATGTGTTGATATCCTGAGTAACTCTAAGACTCAAAGAGGCAAAAAAATTTTGGAGAAGACAATATTCCATATTCCTTTTTCGTACAGTCTGCTATTTTTGTAGAAATAAATTTTAAAAATATAGAATAACATCTTTGTACTCTCAAATCATAGTTGCAACAAAAAACAGAAGCAAGTTTTTGACCGGGTATCTTTTGAAGTACATTGCTTAGAAGGAGATAATGATTAGAACGGCAATAGTAAAACCTATTAAAATATTAGAACATCTTGCCTCAAAAATCTTTTGAGAAGCACTGACAACCAAAAGGAAGAGTGCTAGCACAGTGTACATAATGCAAGCCAGCTAAGATTCTTCAAGGAGCATTTCACACTTCAATTTCAGATATAGCGAAAACAGTAACTGCATAGAATATGCAAAAGAGAAAAATAATTAGTTACATTCATGTTACCAAAACTAAGAAATAATTGTTTTCAAAGTAGCTACAAAAATACTACTAAGACTGATCCCATTGTTAGAATTTCAGTTTTCTTGATTGTTGGATGGTTTTTACACCACCAGGCCTGCTGGAAACAGATGAGAGGGAAAAAGATTTTAGCCCATGAGTTGTCAAGGCTTTTTACCAGGTTTGAAGGGGGAAAAGGGTAACACAATTCTCAGTAATGAGACCACATTACTGCTGTGTCACCCCAGTGGGTGACATTGACAGTCCAGCTGAAGTGCACTGATGCACCCAGCATGGGCAACACACAATGGAAGCCATTGGCAGCAAGAAGCTGTGACGCAGTTATCATCATGGAAGTGTGGTGGGATGACTGGAGTGCTGCAGTAGATGGCTACAAGCTCTTCAGAAGGGACAGGCGAGGAAGGAGAGGTGATGGGGTGGCTCTGTGCATTGGGGAGGAGCTCAGGGACACTGGGGATAAGGCTAAGTGCCTGTGGTGACAATCAGAGGGAAGGCCGACAAGGCAGAGATCCTGCTGGGAGTCTGTTGCAGACCACCCGACCAGGATAAAGTGAAATATTCTATCAGTGGATGCCTCATGATCTCTAGCCCTTTTTCTTGTGGGATACTACCTTGCCAAATGCCTGTTGTGGAGACAAGGGTTCCTGGGGAGTGTGGAAGGTAACTTCCTGACACAGCTGGTAAGGGAGCCGACCAGGGCATGCCCTGCCAGACCTGCTGTTTACAAACAGAGAAGGGATGTGGGAGATGTGGTGGTCAGAGGCCATAGCAACTACAAAATTATAATCTCTTGTTCGTGGTGAGGTAAGGAAGTGGGTCAACAAAACCTCCACTTTTGACTTCCAGAGGACAGACCTTGGCCTGTCCAGGACCTTGGCTCAGACAGTTGTTATGCCTCAAGCTCACTCAGTGAGCTTTTAAAGGAGCATAGGTACTTACGATTCACTGTGATGGTGCACAAGAGAAAACAAAATTCTCAGGAAGTTGAATAACAAAAACACCCAAAGAAGGAAACTTTAAAGGTGCAGGGGTAGGCTGTCTGTATGTGCCAATAGATGATCTGTCATGAACAGAGTGCCCTGGCTGAACAGGGAACTTTCACCAGAACTCAGGAGAAAAAATGTATCATCTTTGGAAAAAGGGGCAGGCAACTCAGGAAGAATACAAGTTGACACCTCCGCCGGCTCTCAGGCTAGCTCCACTGGCCGGCACGCGGAGAGGGGCCATCCCCTGCCTCTGGCTCAGGTGAGGGTGCAAAGTCTACACCTCCGAGGTGTATCTCAGCAGATATTGCGTTGTAGCAAAGGCATCAATGGAGGCAGGATAAAGGAAGGAGGGGAACTCCAGTGTGTTGTGCCCGAGAACAAAGGCTTATTCTGGCTGGGGGAGAGGGACTGAAATCGGGGTCTGAGGGCTGTGCAGCTTCTTATAAGGGTAGGAGGGAACCAAGGGCGGGTACATTACAAAAACCAATCAGGGAACAGGAAGGAGGGGACCAAGGGATAAAGGACAGGCAACCGGCCAACCAGGATACATTTTGGGGGGATATAGCCAATAGGGCTTCGAAGAACAGGGAACTTTCTGGAACTTAATTGCATATATAATTAAGGTCATACATAAGCATNACCACAATCGCCACTAGATCATTTAATCAGAAAATTAGAAAGGTATAAGCTCAGCTAGGATTCAAGCTGGCCACCATTGTAAAAGATAATGAAAAGAGGTTATAGAAATACTTCAAAAATAGAAGGAAAGACAAGTAAATTGTCCATTCTTTATGGGACACAAGAAGGGCCATATAACTGGTAAAAGGGTCTAAAGACTAAGTCGTATGAGGAGCAGCTGAAGGACCTGAGTCCGCTGGAGACCTTTTTGCTCCCTACAACAACCTAAAAGAAGGGTGCAGCCGGGGGGGGTGCTCAGCCTCTTCTCCCAGGTGACAAGTGACAGGGCAAGAGAAAGTGGCCCCAATTAGGGCAGGTTCAGGTTGGTTAAGCACTGGAACGGGCTGCCCAGGGAAGTGCTGAAATATTCAAGAAACAACTGGATGCATCAGTGCTGTGGTTTAGCTGATGTGGTGGTATTCAGTCAAAGGTTAACTCGATGGTCTTTGACGTCTTTTTCAACTCTAATGGTTCTGTGATTCTAAGATTAACACATTATTTCATATCAGCTGAACTGCAATAACTAAGCCATATTACTCCACAGTAGGAGAAAAAAAAAAGGTGTATTTTACTGCATGGTACTGCTGGGTAAAATTTTACACATACAATTACCAAGGTCTAGCTGCTTCACAATAATTTAATACCGAGATATAACATGTTCGTATGTCAAAAGAAGAGGTCTGAGGAAAAACATTGCTTTGCTTATTAAACCCAAATGAATTGTCTGTTCCTGTTTTACTCCAGTAGAAATAACGTTCATTAGCTCTTGAAGGATTTTTATGCTTAGAATTCGTCTCAGTGAAAATCAGTCTCACAGCTAAGAAATCTCAAAAGCTTCATATCCACCCAGCAAAGTATTTCACTATGGTTTTGATTTGAAACAATTTATATAATGGTAAATTAGAAGGGAGAAAAATAATTTACTCTGGTTTTCAAATGCATTGAAATGGATCATAAATGCAGTGCTGTCAGTACTGTGTGCTAAGGCAAATATGTATCTAATTCTAATTGTGTGCTTTAGCTTTTTTTACACTGACCTGTGACTATGTACAAACTACACTTAGAGAAAGTCTCACCTGGAAGTACCAAATCAATTCCAGTTTAAAGAGGTAGATACTGTGAATTTCACATGGCAATGTTCTTTTTCTACCCAACATACTATCCAAAATAAATATGCTAATTAGATATGATACCTGAATATGGGACCCAGAGGAATCATTAATATATTAATATTAATCTTAGTATTAATGTTAATATGATAGGCTAATTTTAAAGAGCTGTGGTTTTTTATAATTCACCTTGAATTGGAAAATATGTGCACTGGAACTGCATATTATACCTATCTATGCACCCTAATCAAACTAGAAATAAGCTCTGCTAGGTTTTTTTAGCTGGTCTTTGAAGCATGTTGCATAGAAGAATTTTGACTGTAAAAAAAGGAATAGCATTTGTTTCAAAATACAGAAAACACCTCATCTGTTACTTCAATTGGCCACAATGACATGCCAATATGCCAATATGCCAATATCCTTAACTATTCTGAATTTGAGGTGACCATTAGAGTCAGTAGGTGCAAAACAGAACACAGTACTTACCATACTTTATCAATAGAGCCATGTCAGACAAGCAGTGGTATATAGACACTTAAAATTCACAAAAAACCTTATACATTGCATTTTTGAAACATTTATTCTAGGAAATTCTTGTCCATGTTCCATGGTTTAGAAAATATAGAAATATTATCAAACCCATTACATGAATTATTCACAGAATTCTGTTAGAATAGCTAATATTTTCTCTTCCTAATGCTATCATCACCTGGCTCTTTTCACCTTTAAGATTCATATTTTACTGAGATTTTCTCTTCTATGGTGTCAGTGATTGAATCTGAATCTGGTTCTGGATCCTGGATCTGAATCTAGTTCCTGGATCTGAATCATTTATTCAAAGGATATGAGCTGGTTTATACACTTCAAGGAATTGAAGGAATTCAAAGGAATGAGCTGGTTTTACACACTTCTTCAAGACACAGTATTTCCTTGCATGGTAATTCTCACTATGTGACTTATCCCATGTTGCCACATCAGCAACACACCTTCTAAATGTCCTTCTGTGGGGTGATCATGCACTGCTCACCCGTCTGTCAGCTTCCGGCAGGCTCCTCTCTGTAGGGATCTGCCCTGTGATACCTCCTCCCCCCCAGGGTCTGTGCTGCCATGTGCTCCTTTGTGCTGCCATGTGCTTATCTTTCCCCATATATGGTTCTGTGACCTCTCTACAATAACTCTTACCACCCATCAGACCTCAATCTTTTTTTTCCGGATACAAGAACATGAGGAGTACTGAACTAGATAGAATCCTATTGTCCATTGGCTAAAGTCCACAATAGTGTCCAGTCTCTGAGAGTGGACTCTTCAACAGAGGCCTGGATAAAGCAAAACAAGTAGTACTTTGGTGTGAGAAACCGAGGGGTTAAAACTTCTGAAGACAGTAATGGATTTAATTTACAGCCTTGGAAAGAACTGGGGTTAATGTGATGACAGGACATAGGGATCTTAAGCAAGAGAATCATAAGCCTGTGTTCCTGTAGTTATAAGTAAAAATATGTCTTGGGTGATTTGGTGAAGGGTTTTAAGTATAGTAATGTGATCTTATAGTTTAAGTTAAGAATTTAGATGTTATAATAGAAGTGTATGTGCATACATGACCTAGCACTTAATTGGTAGAAGAACAGACACATTGCAGTAAAAAGTACTAAAGGTGATAGGTTATCGAATCAAAACAAACTTTCGTGTTAATTGCTTATTGGACCAAAAAGTTATAAATTGCTATGTAACCCTGAAACCCATGACTATCTTCTGTTATGGTGACTTTTTACTTAGCCTCATGACTTCTGAGACTGATGCCTTGTTTGTTATGTTAAGTAATAAATCGTGTATAACCGCGATAGTCCCATCTCTTTAATGAAACTCCAACGGAAAGCATCGGGCTAGTGATGCATAAGCGACACTTTGGCATATGCTCAAAGTGTGCAAAAATACACAAATGGGGATTAGGGCTATTAATAAAACATGGTCTCACAGTCAAATGTTAGGTTCTTTGTTTTGTAGAAAAGTGAAATAAAAAGCTCCTTATAGCAAACATTTATTCAGTGAATAACTGTTTTTTAAACACAGCATTTTATTTTCCTTCAGTTTCAATCAATATTTTATTACTATGTCCCTATTTTCAATGCTGTGCAGCTCTATTCTTTCATGTTACAAGGCCTGTTTTCCACAATTAAATATGATGTGCTAGCCTACAGAAAATTTTTTCAATTACTTTAAAAATAAATATGCCTCAGTTTCTCACATCGGTTGTTGATAATCTTAAGACTTTAAGTACTGCAAATCCAGTTTACATATATTTCAGCATCTTATGAAAAGGATTCAATACTAATAGTGTTATGTTGTTAAGGCTGAACTTTCAGGGTGGTCCAAGTTATTTGGGAGAGTATATACGTTCAGTATTTAAGCACATAATGGAAGCAATAAAACTACCACAAAAGTGACTACCACTAGCAGGAGATCTAACCTGTGAATAAACAGTAAAGAATAAAATGGACAAAATGGACAAAAAAAGCCCATTGCTATGACCCAACTTAATATTTTTAATACTTGAACTGCTATGCATGATTGGGTTGCACTGTTGTTAGATAACCCGAGAACACAGCACTATTTCCCAAATACCTTTTATTCCCAGTATACTTGTATAATCGCCATTACACCTATGATGACAATCGACTTTATTCTTTCCCTTTAAATCTTTGCCTGAAGAAAAGGGTCCAAAATTATTTTAGTGAATTTCGTTCAAAAAAATCTGGTTTAGGATAACATGAGAGTAAGATGTATTTGAAAATTCTATTATTTTTCATAATAAAATAATGAGATAATTGAAAAAGAATTTAAATCCATTTTTCTGCGTAAATTGTTGTAATAATGAAACTTCGTATATACATAAAGCATTTAAAACATAGGCTATTAGTAAAATATATTTTACCCTCACTACTGTGCTTAAAAACAAGTATTTATATAAAGATCCTAATTAGTCATGAATGAATTTGGTCCTGAATTTTAACAACAGGTAAATGCTCTGAAATATCATTTAACGACTTTCTGTAGTATATTTAAGTTTCCAATAGATACTAGTAGACTGAAGGTCTTAGACTTTCTCCTTTCACTTGTAATCTGAAACATATCCCTACTGTTTACAGAAATCTCCAAGAACAGCCATTTGAGCTAACAAAACAATCTGCACGTGGAAACACTGAAAGCTTCGTTTCAACTAAGTGTTTGTCTTCTGGTTATTTCAAAATCATCCTCATTATCTGCCTGCTTATTGGAAAGGAAACAGCTGATTCTTCAAGCATGTTGACAGATGTCTACTTTGAAATACCTGCTGGGTGGCTAACACATCAGTGAGATGTTAAATCATGCTGTCATCTGGAGAGAAGCACTAAGCTGCTAAACTAGCTGTGAACACTGGCTGCTTAGTGACCTTTGCATAGAAATAGTGCTTCTACCCATAAACATTTTAAGGTCATGGGATTTATTCCAGTTCCTCACAAAGCCTGACATTTCACAAAAGCCAGGAGCAACTCTGTACTGACTTTTTACCTAGGAAATATCTCCCTTTGGTATTCATTAGGATGGGTCAATCTAATCCAGACTGTAAGGCCATTAGACCTGATAAAATTTCAGAAGAAAAGGATTTCCAGTGTTGCAGATAGTGGAGTTGTACCAATATTTTTTCCTTGTTTTGATTTATATTGCTGCTCATGATAATTTATACCCTGAATATTTTTACAATTAAATTTCTCAAAAAAGATGGTGGCGCACAGAAAAGTAGCAGCTTGTCCTCCACTCCCTGGTGCTTTGGTCTCCCACTGTTGGGGCATTAATATGTTTCACTTGCAATAATATTGGTCAGAATCAAATTTGATGCTACAGAAGGGCCTGTATGTAGCCATGCCTGTACTGCTCTAGCAAAGATACTTCCCTATCAAGTTCTTTCCTATCTGCAGCTTGTGTAAATCTTCTCCAGCTTGTGCTTCAGGTCTTTTGGGAATACTCTGGTTTCCTGATACATTTAGATTTGAATACTGATGCATTAGAGCATTAGTACTTTACTTATTTTATGACACAAATGGAACCTTTGCGTAAAAACCCCAAACACAGCTTAAAAAATGTGAGATGTGCATAAACTAATGCAAAAGCAAATATGGCTGGAATTAAAGTGTAGAGAACTTTTTAGTGTATAAAACCTAAACAATGTTGGAGTTCTTTTCATATATGTTATCAATTTAAAACATAATGCCCCATCTATTCTTGGTGGAAGTTCATGTTGAAATATGTCAAAAGAGAGGAGAAAAAATACTATTTGTATTTTTCCAAATCAAAATTAAATTATGAACATAAAGTCATAAGACCAAAAAAATTTAAATTGGTTTATGCTAGACTCCATGGAAAAAATATGACTTAAATATTCATAAAAGTGCGTCTTTGACATACACGAAATCCTAAGAGAGCATTCCCTTTTGTAGTTTTTTCCTGCCTCCTTGCTTTTTCCTTTTTCATTTCTCATCATACTCTTGTTTTAGTTGCTAGGCCAAATAATGTGATGGAGAGTTGAGAATTTGGTACCATTAGAACAATTCTAAATAGTCTAATCCCACGTTTTGTACTATGTCTGATTTTTATAATCTAGTTAATGGAGCAAATTGTGGACCATAAAGTAAATTTATACAATTGTAATTTCATATACAGTGCTTTATAGCTCACATTGTAAAGCTGAATGTTAAATGTGAGACTAATGTCATTGAATAACCTGAGATTAATCTATCTAATATTCATAATGAACCAATAAAAATTAATCTGGAACCTGTGAGAGACTGAAATATTACAGTTTGTGACTTAAACTTTTGAAATTAAGGACTTTTAAAACTGCGTTGCAAAAGCTGCAGAGAAGACACCACACCCTGAAAGGGACCCTGCCTGAGGCCTTACACTGCTTGCTGATGAAGATAAGATAAAGTAACAGCCCAGGGCTGGGGACATTCACAAAGCCTAAGTTTAACACCTCCAGGGTGGAGACCACAGCCCCAGGACTATCGGCTGCCAGGCCCGCACAGACCCTCGCACCAAAGGGTGGGGGGAGAGAGGCTTTGGGTGTGTGTTGGAAAAGCCTCTGGTGAGAGGCACAGGGACTGCTCATCCTCCACCGTGTGGAGCCCAGCTGAGGGGCCCTTCACCCGGGAAAAAGCTTATCCGCAGCAGAAGGGGTGACA